>JBBMOC010000061.1:2450347-2601441 GCA_037975185.1 Centropyge bicolor | reverse complement strand
TTTTTGGTCTTCCAAAGAATACAATAAACTGCAGTTGATTAAAAATGCAGAAATCCTGGTGACAACATAGACTACAAGACTAGAAAGGCACACGTTATACAAATTAAAAATCTTTACACTGGCTGCCTGTGTTTTATCTTATTGATTGATTCATTTAGTTTACAAACCGGCACAGCCCCTAAGCCTCTCTCTTTTAGCTTCATAGATCAGAACAAAAATTGTTGGTGGTACTTCAGCCATTATGCTCTGAAACAGTGGAGAAGTGTGCATGGGATCTGAGAATATCCATACTTTTAAACAAAAGCTAAATATTAATTAATCAATCAAGATTTGGATGTAATTTGATGCTTTGAATTATTTTCATTTCAAGTTTTATTGTTGTTATAGCATTTATTTTTAACTATTTGGATTTGTTAGGCCATCTTTGTTATAGCTGTGTGTTGTCACTATTTTATGTTCTCATTTTTATATCACAGTAATGCACATTGAACTGCATTTTCTCTCTATGAAAGGTAAGGTATGAATAAAGCTTTACTGATTGATTGATTAATGTCATATTGTAAATGTAGAAGAGCCATTAAATATCTATACTGTCCTATTTGAAATGGGGGAATGTAAGTAAAGGATGACCAAATAACCTCCAGGTGAAGCTTCTGTGTTTTTCATCTTCTTCTTTCTCTTCTTTGGAGGTACATCTGTTGAGAATAAAGAAAACTGTCTGTAAACAGCTGTTATTATAATATTACTACTGCTATTATTAAAAAGTCTGATGTCAAATAATCTAATAGGTGATCATTCCATTGGAGCTGATCGTATGTCCAGTGCGATTTCAAACCAAAACTATGTGACTTTGACATTATATTCCCTTAGATGTCAGAAGATTTTGTCATTGCAACCTGTACAGCAACTGAATCTTTTACTTCTCTTCTACTTTTAATATTATAATGTTATGAGTTGGCATTCCTACAGAAAATAACATGATAAACAAAAACAACTACATTGCTACTTGGATACAGATACTACTTAAAGACATCACTACAACATACCCTGGTTCTTTTCTGTGGTGGAAAGTTTAGCAGGAGGGCAAGATGGCAGCGAAGGCTGGATGACAAGGGAAGTGGAGGGCAGGATGACAGAGGTGGTTGAGGGGTCGATGGCAGTGGGGGGCTGGATGGCTGAGGCAGCGGAGGGGTCGATGGCTGAGGCAGTGGAGATGGAGAGCTGGATGGCTGAGGCAGCGGAGGGGTCAATGGCAGTGGCAGTGGAGGGCTGGATGGCTGAGGCAGTGGAGATGGAGAGCTGGACGGCTGAGGCAGTGGAGGGATGGATGGCTGAGGCAGTGGAGGGGTCGATGGCAGTGGCAGTGGAGGGCTGGATGGCAGAGGCAGCGGAGGGGTCGATGCCAGTGGCAGTGGAGGGCTGGATTGCTGAGGCAGCGGAGGGGTTGATGGCAGTGGCAGTGGAGGGGTCGATGGCAGTGGCAGTGGAGGGCTGGATGGCTGAGGCAGCGGAGGGGTTGATGGCAGTGGCAGTGTAGGGCTGGATTGCTGAGGCAGCGGAGGGGTTGACGGCAGTGGCAGTGGAGGGGTCGATGGCAGTGGCAGTGGAGGGCTGGATGGCTGAGGCAGCGGAGGGGTTGATGCCATTGGCAGTGGAGGGCTGCTGGTTCATCCAACCTCAATGGAACAAAAAGACAAAATGATCAGAGTAAGGTTGTTTTGTTCTGCATGCCAGCAATATTATTTGAGACATTTAAATGGATTTGCTTACTGTAAACAGATGACATTTTCTTCTCATTAAAATGTATTTTATCTAGAGTTAAAGTGTCAAATTATGAATGCATTGTTGTACCATCAAGCTTTCATGAATTGTTGATTAGTATAAAGAATAGAGTGAGCTACATGTTGAAATTATAAATGATTGCAGATAGACAGGCTTACCAGTGACCAGCACCTCATATAAGGCCTTCATGCGGTCCATGCACTTTGCAGCCTGATCTGTCAGCTGCAACTTCGGGTGCACAACCTGGGTGTGCCAAGTGCCAGGTTTTTTGCCTGGTTTGGCAACAAACACCACTGCTTTGTGTCCCAGTGTGTGCAATTTTTCCATCTAAAATAACAACAACAAATTGTCATACAATCAGCCATAACTTTTTGAAAATACAATTGCAGATGTTAAACACATACCAACACATGCCTCATCCATGACATGAGAGGAGGTTTTTTTTTTTTTTTGGTTTTTCAACCAACCGTCCTTCTTGGCCTCAAAATTTTGCAATTTTTTTGCCAGCCTCTGTTTTCTGGGCTGCACTGCCTGGCAGGACTTGCAGGTCTTTGTCGCCACAGAGATCACTGCTTTGCATTGGATGCAGGCTTTTGTTGTTGAGCCTCGTGGCATCTTGATCTGAGAATAAAAAGCAAAATGATTCTTAGTGGTGACAAGGAAATAAAAACCACACCTAATAATTTCAGTGATCAGTTTGTGTCATTTCTGGTCTCAGTCAGCCATGCTGACACTCAAAGGATTGGCCTGGAGACCTTGGGAATTTGCCTCATTCTCCAGGAAATAAAATATAAAGTCCAATAAAATTGTTGACATGCTAAATCTAGCTTGGATGTTGACATTGGGGCACTGCAGGAATTCAGTAAATTGCATATTGGTAATGTACATGACCAATATATCAGTGCAGGACTGAGTGCTTGTGTGAGAAAAACAGAAACCTGCATATGTACATTCATGATCTGCTTAGCTTAGTCATTTAGATTTTGTTTTTATTGGCCTTCTTATTAATTGATGCTTCATAGAATATACATGTTGTTCATTTTAGGTTTTACATGCCAGTGACAAGAGATGCAAATTAGCTATTTATTAACTATAGTTCAGTCACATTTCATTGTGCACTGCCCCATAGAATTAACAATAAAAGTAATATAAAACATGGTTCAGTCTTCTATGTGAACAACCCCAAATTCGCCTTTAGACTTGTAAAAATAAAGTCATATTATTTAATGTTATTAGTTAATTTGATAATTAGAAATAATGTCTGGGAAATTTGTCAGGTCCAGTTTGCAGTATGTCACCTCTAATTATTATGGTTACTACTAAGATACTATCAGAATCCCGGGATTTACAGCAAGAAACACGGACACAACAGTTGTAGGGGAACGAATGATGGCAAACAGCGGCAATATATAATAATAAGTTCGTTAATACCTCAAATGGTGATGAAAATGCTCCAGAAGACAAGGCATCATTTTTCTTGTTCATGCTGTTAGCCTTGGCACAAGATTGGTGTCAGACACTCCTATGAAGGCGCCCCAAAGTGCTCACTTAACCCTTTGAGGCCTAGCCTAGACATGCGGCCTGTTGGCCCTTTTGACCCTGTTGCTCTTTTGTTCTCATTTGGCCTCTACAGAAGATACAGACCTGAAACTTGAACTGTGAGACCTCTGAAAATTATAAAATCATAATCTGGTGGAACCATTTCATAAGCCCCTCCCAAACCGGAAGTAGCTTCAGGAAGGAGGTGGGGCTTCCAAATTTAAAATCTTAATTTCTGGCAGAGGTATGAATACATCCCAGAAATCTCATCTTATTTGGAGAAAATTTGACCAAGTTATGATGCCTAATTTACAATCTTGACTGGACATTGCCACACCCTATACGGGCTGCAGAAAGGACGTAGGGGGCGTCAAACCACCACAGATGTGATCCTTAGGGGGGGGCAGAACAACATACTAAAATTTCAACTTCCTAGGTTAAAAGGGAAAAATTTTACCCCCTTGTGAATCTGGGGAAAATCAGGGTCTGTGACTTGTACAGTCTTCAAGCCTTTGTGAGCGGTATTGAGAATCAAATCCAGGTTGAGATATTTCTACTTTGGCTACATACACCAAATTTTATACACATAATTTAAGGCCCAAGAGGAGCATGTGCTGTAAATTTTAGCCATCTAGGTGCTAAGGGGCCCAAGCAATGTCCCACAGAAAACACTAACCCTAACCCTAGTGAGTGACTCCTCAAAGTCTGGCCCTGGTTCCCTGGTTTTCATTTGAGCTGGAGCCACCAAATGTTACAACAATGATCAGTGACAGTAGGAGGACTGAGTCTGAAATTTTCAGCTGTCTAGAAGTTACAGAGCTGAAACACAAGCCCAAAAGACTCCAGCAAATTTTTATAATGGAAGTGCATTGTCATTACTGCCATATCACTGGAAACACGTATGGAAGGGACTAAAAGCTTGGTAAAGGTGTTCTAGTAACAGAGCCCTGTCACCTAATATGTTTCAAGTCACTTCAAGTCAAAAACACTTCCATGGGCACTACCTGGGCTCTCATTCAAGTGTATATGCTTCAAACTTCATGTGTGTTGATTATATTTATATGCAATATTCAGAAAAGAGTAAGCTCATACACCCTGGCAGCTGCTCATACCAGACTTACCTCGTGCATCTACTTCATGTATTGATATAGGCCAGTAAACATGCCATAATTGAAGACTTATTAAAATGTCATTATAATTTCTGCTACAAAACATCTACCTCATTTATCATATATTTAATTTGGTCTACCAAGTCTGTGTGTTCCATACAAACACATGATTAAACAACATGCAATTTAGTAAAGGCCATCAGTTTTACACAAGTCTAAAAAAGTGGAGAGACTTCCAACACAGGTGCAAGCACTATTAAATGTTTTGGGAGAGGTTATGTAAGAAGTCATATTTAAGTAACCACCTATGCATCAACATATTTTGAAGTAATGACTCATAATTCCCATCAACATGTGATGGCCAAATCGATTCAATATAGCAATTTAAAGAAAAAACAGAAAAGACTCCCACAGAATGTCAATTGCAAAGAATTTATTTTTCATATTGCACAATAATCAAAGTACAATTTCAATATTACTTTTTCAATAAAGGCATCACTACTACAGTCTTGGCCATCCCTGCACAGTGTGTGTTAACCATGCATCCACCTGCTGAACCATCGTAGGAAAAAGTCAGCTCGGGCTATGAAAAAGGGCAGTGTTGGGTGTTAGGGTGATTGCTTTTTGGGGAGGTCAAAGTTCTTCATCAGAGGAGGAGCTACTGTCCAAATTTCCCTCTTCATCACTGGAGGAGTCATCCAGAGACAATGCTTGCAATCCCAAAACACGTTGGTATGTTGTGCGAGCGGCCCCCTGCTGAGCTTGAACTTCTGACAATCTCCTCTTCAGCAGACAGAGTAGCCCCTCACGTCCTCTCCCTGTCAATACCTCAGTGCTGCCTGACAGTGACATAGAAGGAAAACAAATAAATGCTACAAGCTCTGGACACTCATGCAAATTGCAAAAAAACATGTTGCTTACTTTGCTGGGTGATCCCTTCAGAAAGCTGGGAGGAAAGCTCTTCAATCTTTCCAACTACACTCCTCAAGTACTCCCAGTGCTGCTAGACTTCACGAACCACAATAACCTCCTCTTCTTTCAGTCTGGTCAGCAGCATTACCTTGTCGTAAACCCTTTTCTTCTTTACCATGTCACCATGACCTGGAATGCATCCCATTAAGTTTTCAGTTATCTTTCTAGAAAATTGTGTACATTTTTTCAGTGTCTTTCAACATGTGTACTCTCATAGGAATTTGGGGTTTTATATACACTGCCAACCTCCTATCCCATGATGCTATCCTACTTCTTCAGAGGGACAATATTTTTTTATTACAATGGGACAGTGAGGCATGTATCTGCAACTCCACCTAACATATGGTCATTCACTACTCAATGGAAAAAAGGAAGTCCTTTGTCTCCCTGGCTTGTGTGATCAGGCAAGAGCAATATCTAAAATCTTTGCAACACCAACAGACTGACTGCAGTGGCTGACTGCTTTATCCAAATCCTTTTGTTGGAATTTAAGTAAGAAAAGAGGATATGAATACGGATGTATATATGTTTTATGTACTTACATTCCCAAGGCCAGGAATAGTTTTCTTCAGCCAAGAGCTCATTGGGAGGAGGGAGTTTCCCCTACAACAGCATTACGTCTCATGATGGCATCTTCTAAGGCTCTCTTTTCTGCAGCAATCTTTTTCCTTAGCTGATGTCTCCGCTTGTTGCCATCTAGATGAAACAAAAAAATTTAGTGTACGCTTACCCACTTACAGATTAATGAACATCCATGTAAACAAGTCCAGGCTATTAAAAAATGTATTTTAACTGTATTTTTTTATGCTGTTATGCTTTTTTTCTGTCAGGTAAAAAAAAAAAATCTGTCTTAGTCATGGTATTTGTTTTGTCTCAGTCTGACGATACAGCTGATATTTTCGCTGCTTGATGCTCAGGTACAGTCCTTCAATGGTTTTCTCCAGGTCATTTTGACTGGTTGTTCCTTGTGAGATGCATAAAATCAATTCAGACCAATATCAGTTTACAATCCAAGTCTTTTTCACTGTACTTACACAAGAACTCAGAAAAATTAGTCTTTGAATTGTTCATAAAATTACAAAGTTTTTCACAGTACCTGCAGTCCACTGCTGAACATCAGACACCCATTGCTGGACTGTGTCTTCCTGTATTGACAACTCTGCAGTCAGTGTCTTAAGGTCCTCAGATGCCTCAGAAATCCTTTGCACAGTCTGTGAAAATCAATGTTGGAGTAACAAATCACTGAGCCAGATTTGAAAGAAATAAGTCTGTGCATCATGAAAAACATTGGTCTGCCCTTTACCTTGATGTATCGTTTGGCCAATGTTCGGTCAAGGTTTTCTGCCTTCCGCTTGTTCCAGCCACTCGCTTGGATGGTAAGGATGTCTGTGCGGACTTAATACACAATGCATATTAGGCAAGGGATCCAAAAACTTAGTTAGATGTGTCTAAAAAAAAACAAGACTTACCAGCTTTTGACATGTACTTGGAACATATGGCTGCTCGAGAGAGGAAGCTGTTCACCTGTTCAAGCTCCTCCCCTATGGTTGTTCCTGCTCCCTCTTGATTTCGTCCTCCCCATTGCAACTACAACACATTTTGTATGTTACCATTTGGAACACAGGGGGTTGGCAGAGGACACAGTAGTAGGAACAGTAAAAATGAGAAATAAAAGCAATCGGCAATCATTACCTCACACATCCAGGAATGTGCTTTAGCATGCATGATGGAGAGAAAGGGACGCATGATCAACAGGTCTTGTAGTTCAGGACAGTGGTCCACAACCCTCTGCAAATATGGCCAGTACCTGCATACGACATCATAGCAAAAGAACTGTACATTCTGTGAAGCAAGCTGTTTCTGGAGATACAAAGGATACGCATATGTCTCTCCATGGAACATATTCAGCCCCTTCAGCAAAATTCCATGGCGGCAGACAGCAACCTCGACACCTTCCTCATCTACTTTGCTCGCAGACTTGTTTGAGGACTCTCGTGCTGCCATCCACTCGCCTGCACCACACCTCCCTTTCCCAGGATTCTATTACAGATGAAGACAAACACAGATGTACACAGAGCAAAGTAATGTACATTAAGATTTAACTATTGGCAATATGATGTTATATGGGGAAAATACAACACAACAGATATGCAGAAAGTAGCCTATAATGTCTAAAGGTTCTCAGTCATCCAGGTCATAGTATACAAGTGCAAGTTGAATCAAAGGCAACTGGACTTGGTGTACATTCTTGAAGATGTTTTACGTCTCATCCAAGAAGCTTCTTCAGTTCTGGCTGAATGGCACGGAAACCCAGGTGCTTATACCTCAGTGGAGTCGTTAACTGTGTCATTGATACCGCTTAGTATGCGGGTGCTCCTGGGTGTTAAACGATGGTTGTTGAGAGTCGTTTGTGAGTCACCTGATACCAAGTGTGAATGACCATTAACAGTGTCAATGAGGCCAAATGGTTGTTTACTCTCCTGGGAAGAGATGAAAGGACAGCATTGTAGGTGGGGGACAGGTGATGTCTGAGGCCTCCTCCTCTGTTGAGTGATGGCTTCTCTACTCTGACATAGATGGCTTCTTTCGCTCCTCTTTCACAATCGTTGTGAAACACCCAGGAGCACCCGCATACTAAGTGGCATCAATGACATAGTTAACGACTTCACAGAGGTATAAGTACCTTTGATTCAACTTGCACTTGTAGGCTATAGTCATTTACAAAAGAAGGAGAAAGGAGAAATGGAAATGAACTTTACATGTCGTGTTGACCCACGGATGTAGTCAACAAAGGAGGTCACCTCTGCATCCTTGGCCAGAAACACACCTTCAAAAAATCCATTAGGTCTAAAAAAACACAAAATAGTGGTTAAACTTAGAAAGTTAACATCTATGGCACTCTAACATGTAAGTGGACAAGAATTTTACACACCCTGGTTGGCTCTTAAAGCGGTAAAGCTCGCGGTTCCCATCCACTGCAACAGCCAACATGGAGGGTGTGCAGGCAGGGCACTGAAACTGATGCACCTGAGACAGCCTCTCAACTTCAAATTTTGCGTAAGACCATTCCAGGAATGAGTTCTGCATAGTGTCTCCACATATCTTATCACTCTGATAGGAAAAGGAAAACAAAATAGACCATGAAACCATAAAAAAATCTTAAACTCATTCACTGTAGTAGAAAATTGCTTCAGTGATGTACTCACCCGCCCAAAGAGTTTAGTGCGCTGTTCAAGCATGCCAACAAAAGCTTGTCGTGACATTGCTGGAGCAGCAACCTTGAGATCTTCATATGTAGTGAACAAATCCACTGCGTACAAAGTCTCGAAATGGACTGTAGCTGGCCAATAGCCACTTTCAACCAGATCACTAATGCTTACATTCAAAGTCTTTCCACAGGAGCAGCTGATGGTTGGAAGGGACAGATTGTATCGTCCTGAAAATATATATAAATATAAACACATTCAAATATATGTCAAAAAATAAATAATACACGAGTCAAAGACAAGAGGGAGAAAAAATGTACCATTCTGTCACGATTTTGGTTTTTGGCTGGACCCAAGAGCAACACAACAGACGAGGGGGACTGAGGAAAAAGGATTTAATAGAAACACAAAAACTCCAGGACTTACATGAAAAAACAGAAAAAGGCAACAAACAAAGGAATCCGGTGACAAGCTGCTTCAGTGGCTGGAGGCTGGGAGGTGAGCGCTGAGGCTGGATGGAGGAGACATGAGGGTGAAGGCCGAGCACAGGTGACGAGAGGAGACACTGGGAACACTGGAAACGCAGGGAATGCAGGACGAGAGTGAGGGGACGATCCGGCAGCCTCCAGGTAGAACCATGGAGCTTTTAAAGCTGCCGGTCGTTGGGAGGGAATGAGGGACAGCTGGGAGAAGGGAGTTTCAAAGAACCTCCGGAGGACGACCTGGAGGCCAGCCGAGACGAGTCCCCTCCGGAGAACGACCTGGAGGCCGGCTGAGACAGGGATACGGGGCTGGAGGCCGGCAGCAAGGAGTCCCCTCTGGGGGACGACCTGGAGGCCAGCCGAGACGAGTCCCCTCTGGAGGACGACCTGGAGGCCGGCTGAGACAGGGATACGGGGCTGGAGGCCGGCAGCAAGGAGTCCCCTCTGGGGGACGACCAGGTCCTGGAGACTCCAGCCATGGCACTGGAGGATTAGGAGGCACAGGAGGATCAGGAGGCTGCAGCACTGGAGGACCGGGAGGCTCTGGAGGGACCGGAGGCGGGCAGTCGGGAACGGGCAGGTCCGGAGGGTCAGGAGGCTGCAGCGCAGGCTCTGGAGGGTCTGGAAGCTGCACCTCGGGCACTGGAGGGTCTGGAAGCTGCACCTCGGGCACTGGAGGGTGCTGCATAGGAGGGTCTGGAGGCTCAGGATGCTGCAGCAGTGGGGGCACAGGAGGTTCTGGAAGCTCTGGAGGCAGTGGCACTGGAGGCTGCAAAGGAGGTGGTGGAGACACTGGAGGACCAGGTGACTGCAGCCCAGCCAGAACAGGGTCTGGAGATGACTGCTGCCCAGCTTGAACAGGATCAGGATGAGGCTGCGGCCCCACCAGTGCAGGGTCAGGGGCTGGCTGCGGACCAGGAACAGGACATAGCTGTGGCCCAGCCGGAACAGGGTCAGGAGGTGGCTGCGGCCCAGCCGGAACAGGGTCAGGAGGTGGCTGCGGCCCAGCCGGAACAGGGTCAGGAGGTGGCTGCGGCCCAGCCGGAACAGGAGATGGCTGTGGCCCAGCCGGAACAGGAGATGGCTGTGGCCCAGCCGGAACAGGAGATCGAGGTTGGGGGCTAGCAGGCCGAAGGCTAGCCAACACAGGAGGTAAAAGAGTCAGTGGGCTAGCAGGCTGGTGGCTGGCTAACCCAGGTGCTGGAGCAGGCAGGTGGCTAGCAGGCCAAAGGCTAGCCGACTCAGGGGCAGGAGCAGGTGGGAGGCTAGCAGACCGAAGGCTAGCCAACACAGGAGCTAACAGAGTCAGTGGGCTAGCAGGCTGGTGGCTGGCTAACCCAGGTGCTGGAGCAGGCAGGTGGCTAGCAGGCAAAAGGCTAGCCGACTCAGGGGCAGGAGCAGGAGCAGGAGGTCGGGGGCTAGCATGCCGAGGGTTAGCCCACACAGGAGCTGGGGGAGACAAAAGGCTAACAGACTGGTGGCTAGCTAACCCATGTGCTGAGGCAGGCAGGTGACCAGCAGGCCGAGTGGCATCAGGAAAAAACGAGCTGATACTCACAGGTGAGGAAGCGCCTGCTGTCTGGCTGCGCTGTGCATAAATGTTCAACACTGTAGTGGTGAGTCCTTGTAAGGTGTCCATGATTTCGGTTAGCATTTTGTCATGTGCTCTCAGCTGGGCCTCTCGAGCTGAGAGCACCTGGAGGATCGAGTCTGTGTCTGCTGGGTCCATTACTGGCCGGATCGTTCTGTCACGATTTTGGTTTTTGGCTGGACCCAAGAGCAACACAACAGACGAGGGGGACTGAGGAAAAAGGATTTAATAGAAACACAAAAACTCCAGGACTTACATGAAAAAACAGAAAAAGGCAACAAACAAAGGAATCCGGTGACAAGCTGCTTCAGTGGCTGGAGGCTGGGAGGTGAACGCTGAGGCTGGATGGAGGAGACATGAGGGTGAAGGCCGAGCACAGGTGACGAGAGGAGACACTGGGAACACTGGAAACGCAGGGAATGCAGGACGAGAGTGAGGGGACGATCCGGCAGCCTCCAGGTAGAACCATGGAGCTTTTAAAGCTGCCGGTCGTTGGGAGGGAATGAGGGACAGCTGGGAGAAGGGAGAGGGGACCCAGCACCAGCAGGCCACACCTCCAGCCACTGAAGTCATGCCTGAACAAAAGAAAAAACCAAAAACACTGGAGAACACCGAAAAATGCACTGAAAATAAAAACACAAGGAGCAAACCATGACACCATTCATTCCAATCAGAATTACTTGCTTTCCTGCAGAAATGGTTGTTTGTCCAGAAGAGCAGTCGCAGCAGGGAAGCATTATTGGCAAAAAGCACTCTTGGAAGGAAGGAAACAAACATTTTACATTACTGTTAAAATACATTTAATCTCTCTAACAGTGAAAGTGCTTCTGTTCAATGAGGAAAAACTCTAAATACAGAAACTTAACCCAACATTCCCTTTCCGAACTTGAGACATTGCACCATTATTTGTATATATATATATATATATATATATATATATATATATATATATATATGATTTTGAACACAAAAAGTACCTCTTTCGTGGTAGGAGAATTTTCCATCCTCTTCTTCTCTGATGTGAGTGGTTGGTGGCATTGGCCTATAGAATCCCTCTATCATGGATGATCTGTTATGGAGCACCATGGAGTCGTGTATGGCAAGATCACAGGCAGTACAGTGTAGTGGTCTTGGCAAACAATCGTGACACATCACAGTTGCTTCTCAGATAATAACATCTGATTAACCATAAAAGGTCTTAACACTGTCCACTTTTCCAAAGTGGAAGTCTTCCTATCCTTCCAGTGTGAAGGGGCTGGGTCTTCAGCAGGTCCCAAAAGGCCTTGTACTTCTTGGATGAGGGAGCCTTATAGGTAAAAGTAGGTGATTACAACAAGGTCAACAAGGAAAGAAGAGGGAAGTAACGAACAATGGCTAAAAATCTACCTATGTCTTGAATGGTCCCAGTCACACCCTGTTGTCCACTAGTAGATGGAGCACACGATGGGTCCATGCTTGCGGATGTAACTGTTAGTGTTTGAAAGGGACAATTCAGTACAATAGTTTCTGTACAAAGCACAAAACTGATGAGCTGCAAAGAAAGTCTATAGCTATTGCTAACTTCCAATATAACATGAGATCTTGTCCCTACTTGGGCTTTTGGGTAAAAAAAATTTAAAAGATCCTAACACCACATTAAACTACATGAGGATAGACAACAATAGGAACACGCACACACACAGAAGTTAGGATCTTTTATGTATGTATGTATGTATGTATGTACATACACACACACACAAACATAAAAATCATAAAGTACTGAATTGGTTGATTAACTTTTATTATTATTATGTTATGCAATATGCTCAGCCCAAAACAAGTGCCATTAATGACCAGCAAAAATATTGGGGAAGAAAACCCACCTGTGGATGAACCCTGTTTCCGCCTCTGGCCTGTTCTCCTTCTCTTTGGGATAGGATTCCCTTCCTCGTCCTCCTCGGCCCAAATAAATTTCACTGAGCCTGTTTCCGACACTCCTGCAGTTTCTTTAGGTTGAGCCTCCTTAAAAATAAACAATAAATAAATTCATTAATTAATAAACATCATGGGACATGCCAGTGTTATCTAATACATATTATCACCAAACGTTACAAAAAGACACCTCTGGTTTCAGAAATTGTAAGAAGATATCTTAAAAGCATTGCCTACCTTGCATTCATCCAAGAGCACATCAGCAAGAAATATGGCGTCGTCATCTTCGAGCGAATCCATGGTGTGTCAAGGCGTTGTTGCTGAGGCCTGGTGATTCCATGTATGCGCTCCTGTGCTTTAAATTTGTTGTAGGGACGGGAGGAGGGGCGTCGTTGTGCAGTTGCGCATGTCAACAGCACTTGCAGCCCAGATGGTCGCCCATAAATGACGAGTTTCATTACGTCACGTCAGTGTAATGAGCCCTTAATCGCAGTTTAAATTCTTATTGCCGGTCGTTTCCTATATTAATAAGATTTATTATTCAATACCCTTAAGATATATGTTTTTTGTCAGGTTTATCTTGTTAAATAAAATCACGTAATCTTTTTTTTTTTTAAACTTTATTTACTTTTCATCATTACACGGTTTTCAACACATGAACAATGCTGTAGGCTCGAGGTGTAGAAATGCATTCATATGCAAAGGAATACAATTAATAATAATAAATATAATAATATGATATGATGCCAATGATAATGAAAATAATAAATAAATTACATAACCAGTTTTAAGAGCAACTCGGTCCATGACGCACATCAACTTCCTTCTGGTTCGTTGTTGATAGCGTCTGTAGTTACCACCTTAGCAACAACAAAAACCGTATAATACATACACTTTCCTAGAGAGACCCGAAAGATTGTACGTCGAAACGAAAAAACTACAGATCGTATACATTAACCGAATGGATACTATGAAAATAAAGTGTACATTTGTCGCTAGAAAAGTTATCAAAATGAAGCTAAAGCCACAAATTATCTTAAAATATAGCAATTTCCACCGAAAATAGAGGGGATGTCCGCCATGTTTTTTGTTCACGCCGGGGAGAAACTCGGCGGTCACATGACCTAAGGTATGCAAGCAGAAAACACTGGGCAGATGAAACGTTCACACCTTACAATTGCAGATCCCCAAATGTTGGACTCATACGTTTTTGTGCTGTGGACAAATGTAGGTATTACACAATCTAGAATGAGACTGGGTTGTCTTGTTTCACAGCTTTCATGCTCGACATGTTTGACTGATCGTCCTCTGAAGTGCAGAAGATGAGTTTTTGTGTGGAGGAAGAGGAGGACAGAGCAGAGTCTCAAATGTCCAGCTGTCTGTCTATGAAGAGTGACCGGTCTAAAGATTTTCCTCCACACTTCAGTAAAGAACCTGGACCTTCAGACACACAGTAAGAGAACTACCAGTTACTTTGTAACCATTCATTATTCATTATATACGCAATTTGTGTAGTTAGAACTCTGTGTTGATGATTTAACAGTGATTGAGATGAAATGAATAAAACAATCTGGGTGTTTCCAGAAGTCAGAACCTCAGACAGAGAGCAGAGTCTCCAGTATCCAGCTGTCTGTTTATGAAGAGTGACCGGTCTAAAGATTTTCCTCTGCACTTCAGCAACGAACCCGGACCCTCAGACACAAAGTAAGAGAACTGCTGCCAAATGCTGAATACATAAGATAAGCCTTTATTCGTCCCACATTGGGGAAATTCACATGTCACAGCAGCACAGGGGATCGCAGATGTTAAATATTAAGAAGAACAAATAACAGGTATACATAAGATTAGATGACTTATTTACAATTTCGAGTACGGATATGAAATATAAAAATATATGACCAGTAAATATACACAATAGGCCTAAACTGAGGTAAGAAATGACAGCTTAAATACGGAATATTAAATACTAAATACAGAATATTGCACATTGACTTGGTGAAGTATTGCACAGTGAGTGGAAATTACACAAAGAACGTAGAAGTACTGCACAAATGTACTGAAAAGCAGTATATGGTCCATGGTCTATTAGGAGCAGTGCTGGTTATACAGTCTAACAGCTGCAGGAAGCCTGCGATATCGCTCCTTCACACACTTTGGGTGAAGCAGTCTGTCGCTGAAGGAGCTCTCCAGAGCTGTTAAAGTGTCCAGCAGGGGGTGGGAGTCATTCTCCAACATGGATGACAGCTTGGTCATCATCCTTCTCTCACCCACCACCTCCACTGGGTCCAGGGGGCAACCCAGCGCAGAGCTGGCCTTCTTGGTAAGTTTGTCCAGTCTGTTCCTGTCTGCAGCCGAAATGCTGCTGCCCCAGCAAGTAACTCTATAGAAAAAGGCTGATGCAACAACAGAGTCATAGAAGTTCTCCAGGAGTGCCCCTTGCACTCCAAAAGACCTCAGTCTCCTGAGCAGATAGAGTCTGCTCTGACCTGAGTGCAGCAGAGATATGAGTCCAGTCTAGTCTGTTGTTGAAGTGTACACCCAGGTACTTATAAGATGTCACCATCTCAATGTCCATTCCCTGGATGTTCACTGGTGTTGGCGGGGAGTGAGTGCCCCTGCGGAAATCCACCACCAGTTCTTTGGTTTTCCCCGCATTGATCTGGAGGCACTTCCGCGGGCACCTGTAGATAAAGTCTTGTGTGAGTTCCCTGTATTCCCTGTCGTCTCCATCTGTGATGAGGCCGACGATGGCAGAGATCATCAGAGAACTTCTGCAGGTAACAGGTTGGTGAGTTGTGTGAAAAGTCTGCAGTGTAGAGGGTGAAAAGGAACGGAGCCAGGACTGTTCCCTGCGGGGCCCCCCTACTGCAGACAACCGTACATACTGTGGAGGTTGGTGAGGTAGTCCATAATCCAGGATGTGAGGTGCAGGTCCACCCCTGTGTTCCCCAGCTTGTCCCCCAGAAGTGCTGGCTGGATGGTGTTGAACGCACTGGAGAAATCAAAGAAATTATTTGATTACCATGATAAGATTGTATTGCCCAAAATATAAGACAATATTTAATTCTGGAAATTACATTTGACGAAGTGGGTGTTGTACACTATGCGAAGAAAGGTCGAAACAAACATTAACAACATTGGATACTGTGGAACATTTGTCACCCCCTTGAGGCAGTGAGAGTAATTACACAAACACTGTGGATGTGCTTATGATGCCTTACTCTGAGTTACCGTAGCCTCCTCACTACAGTTGCTCCCCCAGTCTCTTGAGCAACCAAAGATTGGTTTGGCTCGAATGTGACAGACTCACAGTTCATTTATCTGTAAAAGTCCTGCACTCTGTCTTTAGTGTTGTTGGTTATTGAGTCACTTCAGTTAGAGTTAGAGTTGAGCAGTAGAGTGTTAGAGTAAATCAGTCCTGAAAAGTGTTTAGGTCAGCTACCTGTCAGGAGTTGAGCTGAGAATTAAGTCACTGAATATCAGGATGAGAAACTGAGAGTCTGAAACATGAGCCAATCGTCCAGAGAAAATCATTGTGCCTGCTTTGACAAAGGAGGGAGTGTGAGGATGTTACTGATAACAGACAAAGGCTGTGTGTTCTGCTCTCATGTATTTCATGTTTTAGTTTTACAAAGGAAAAATCTCCTTTGATTACTGTTAAGGAGGAGTAGGAAGGTTCAGGATAAAATTATTATTGTGATGGGGCATCGGTCAGAACGCATGAGCCAGGAGACTTGGTTGAGCAAAGAATAAACTGATTTATTTTCCAAACTCTTCAATTATTCAAAGGGACATAACAAAAGACACACATGGACTGAATCTCTGAAAGAAAGCAAATAAAGGATTAAACATCATCAAGTCCATTCAACATTCTCATAATTAAGGATAAGGATAAATAAAGATCTACTTTTCTATCGATATAAATAAATGTGCAAACCTGCCCTTACCAGTGATGCCGCCCCATGAAAAGGTGAAAGACTGACTGAAGGGGAGTGCAGGACTTAAATAGGGAGTGCACAGGTGAACTAAATGAGAGGTAATCAATGAGAGATGAGGACAGGAAGTGAGGTAGAGGAAAAGTGTGGAGAGACCTGAGAAATTAAAAGTCTTTGCTACAATGACGACTGTTTTAGAGCAACAGTATCTTGGAGAAACTTTCCTCACATCACCAGCCTGAAATTGTTTTGTATCTTCATTGAGCCTTTTTCCAAATGTCTGCTAATGGGGTTATGTTCTGTGATCCTGTCAGTTTGTCTGATCTGTGATCTGAGAATCTATTTGGTCACTAATGGGGATGCACTGATCGATTGACCAGTGACAGGAATCAGCCTCAGAAGTAGCAGATTCTGCATTAATTTTAACATATGTGCCACATGTTGGCGGTGTGAAAGCTCTTCACATGGACGTATAAAGAGTAAAGTTCTTCACTGTGACTGACAAAGACATAAAGTTTGCCAATACTACATCAGAAGGGTCAGTAAATGATAATACCATCGTTCCAATTATCTGCTTGGTGCCAGTTCTATTGAAGTCAATGGGAGATGGATGCAGACAAACAGCAAAACCCAGCATATCTAAATTGTATGACCTTGACCTCCACCCTGATGAAGAAATGCCTCTCAAAAATAAAAGCACAAATTTCAGAAAATACAGGCAGTTTTTCCAAATGTGTGCATTAATCTTTTTGCGTTGGTCTTCAAATAGTTTCCAAAGATGCATTATATGTTTACTTTACAGGGTTCATGGTGAGTCACATTAAAATGAGTCATTATAAGTTAAAAAACAAACAAACAAAAAAAACCCTATCTGTGTTTACTGGGGAGCTGTTGGCCATTGTGCAAGCTTTGAGTTGGATAGAAAGGGTAAAACTGAGAAAAGCTCTAATAAGATCAGACTCAAGCAGTGCATTATATAGTATCAAGATTATGAGAGCAGAGGCAAGACAAGACATGGTGACAGAAATAATTTAAACTATTTACAGGATAAGTAAGGCAGCAGCAAGAGTAAAATTTATATGGATTCCAGCACGTATATGGGGTGGAGGGTAATGAAATGGCAGAAAAGTTTGGTGAAAGTGCAGCCAATAAGTCAGGAATAGATATAATGATAAACTATAGTAAAGCAGAAGTCAACGGTATAATCAAGTTAGAAATGGTTAAAGGATGTCAGGAAGAATGGGACAGGGGAACTAGGTCAACAGTTATATAGGATACAGCAAACAGTAGGAACAGTGAGACAGTAGATAGAGAAAGGAAGTTTTTTTTTTTCAAGGATGAGGTTAGGTCACAGTGGACTCAATAGTACAATAAAGATCATGGGTAAACATACGACACGTTAATGTGAGTTCCTGGAGTATAGATGAGACGATAGGGCATTCGGTGGTGTTCGGTTGTTAAAGGCAATAGAATGAGGTCTTGTGAGAGATTCAGTGTGAGGGTGGCTGTAAACTAGACAGGTAACACAGTTGTGTGTTATGTATATCTTTTTGGTTTTTCCTTTTTGTTGTGGATGTCACAGTTTTTGTTTTTTTTTCACTGTTTTTTGCAATTAAACGCACCTCAAATGTATTTGCAACTCAAGCCATCATGTGATCTACCCTTTTTGTAACAGGACAATAAAAACCACGAGGCACAAACACCACGACATTTGTCCAGTGACCAGGAGCACTTTTTACTTTAAGATTTATTTATGTTGAGTGAGTTTGTCAAGATCCTGCAGCCTGGTGCAGTTCTGGAGAAAACTGATAAGATATTGAATAGTCATTGTTTTATACAGTTGAGGTTTTTGTTTTTTGAGTTTTAATTAATGAGGAGGTACGAGAAGTTTTTGTATGTTGCCAATTATAATGCTTAAAAGAAAGAAAAATGGAATTGGCCAAGAAAATGTAGGCTGTGCATCTCCATTGACTAAACTATAACAAGCAAACTACCACACTGTGACTCAGAGAGAAAGCATTTGTTACTGGTTTGCAGTTCAGTCCACATTCAGAGCTCGAAGAGGCCTTTCTTTACAGTGTGTGTACTCTTTTGTATGACTGAGAGCTAAGGTTTCACTTCTTTATCCTTTTGTTTGTTACAGTGCATTAGTTCTCACATGTGTCAACAGGTTCCAAAACACAAATCAATTGCAGAAGGATTGCATGTTAAACATTTTTATTAAGGGGCAGCATTAATAAAAATCAGTTTGATCTCTTCTACAGTCACTGTGTCTTTAGGCTGCAGCTATTGTGACATATTTTGAAGTAAACTGTTGTCAGATTGAGAAGATTGTTTCTCAGATATTGTGATTTTGTAAAAGCTCAACATATGTTTTTGACATTGAAATGTAACTATGATTTCTAATCTAAGTGACCTTATCTCTTCAGACAGAGGAAGAAAAGCATTTCTGTGGAGGAGCAGCCGTCCTGCTGTGCTTTGTGTCAGGATGTCCTGAAGGATCCAGTCTCTACCAGCTGTGGACACTGGTTCTGCAGACAGTGCATCACCTCATACTGAGACCAGTCTACTTCATCAGGAGACTCAGCCTGTCCCCAGTGTGGAGAAAGATCCAGAACAACAGCTGGACTGCAGACAGCAAGTCAGAGCAACACTGTCCACAGTAAGACTGTCCATCTGTCTGCTCATGTCCTCATGTCTGTAAACAGGACTTTCTCATTTATGACAGGGATATTTGTTGTGTTCTGCAGTAACTTTAATATTATCATAAATATCTTAAATTCAACATTCATATTTTTCCAAATTCTCACTCTCAATTTATTCTCAGTTCAGTCTCAGTATGTTTTTGTGGTCTTTCAGCAGATTGAGATCTGCTGGAGGTTTTAGATGAACACAAGATGAGTCTGAGGAGGAGATGTAAACATGTGACTGAAGGAAGTGATGAAACAGGAAGTCGAACCCTCCTCAACAGGATCTTCACTGAGCTTTACATCACAGAGGGACAGAGTGAAGAGGTTAATACCCAACATGAGGTGAGACAGCTGGAGACAACTTTCAAGATGGAGACCCTCCATGACACTCCACTCAAGTGTCAGGACATCTTTAAGGCCTTACCTGACCAGCAGAGACATATCAGAGTGGTTCTGATGAACGGTGTCGCTGGAATTGGAAAAACCTTCTCAGTGCAGAAGTTCACTCTGGACTGGGCAGAGGGTTTGGAAAACCAAAATGTCAGTCTGGTGATCGTGCTTTCGTTCAGGGAGCTGAACTTGATCAGAGATGAGTAGTACAGTCTTCTGCTCCACGTTTTCCAACCAACATTACAGAAGTTGACAGCAGAGCAGCTCGCTGTCTGTAAACCTTTGTTCATCTTTGACGGCCTGGATGAAAGTAGACTTTCACTGGATTTCCACAACCATGAGCTTGTGTCTGATGTTACACAGAAGTCATCAGTCAACGTGCTGCTGACAAACCTCTTGAAGGGGAATCTGCTTCCCTCGGCTCTGGTCTGGATAACATCCCGACCCACAGCAGCCAATCAGATCCCTCCTCGGTGTGTTGACAGGGTAACAGAAGTACGGGGATTCAGTGATGCCCAGAAGGAGGAGTACTTCAGGAGGAGATTCAGTGATGAAGATCTGTCCAGCAGAATCATCTCACACATGAAGACATCCAGGAGTCTCCACATCATGTATCAAATCCCAGTCTTCTGCTGGATCACTGCTACAGTTCTGGAGCACATGTTGACTAGAGTGCAGAGAGGAGAGCTGCCCACGACCCTGACTGACATGTGCTCACACTTCCTGCTGGTTCAGACAAAGAGGAAGAAGCACAAATATGATGAGGGACAGGAGATGAGTCCAAGGGAAGTGATGGAGGCTGTCAAGGACGTTCTTCTGAAGCTGGGGAGGCTGGCGTTTGAACATCTGGAGAATGGAAGCATCATGTTCTACCAGGAAGACCTGGAGCAGTGTGGTCTTGATGTCACAGAGGCCTTGGTGCACTCAGGAGTTCGTACAGAGATCTTCAAAAGAGAGTGTGTGATCTTCCAGAAAACAGTGTACTCCTTTGTTCATCTGAGCATTCAGGAGTTTCTGGTTGCAGTCTACATGTTCCACTGTCACACCAACAGGAACACAGAGGTACTGAAGACTTTCCTAAAAGACTGCACAGACAAAGACTCAAAACCAGGTCTTTTCTTGAGAAGATGTTTGGAAACAAAGACAGCAGTTACCCTTCCCTGGATGTCTTCCTGAAGAGAGCCATGGAGAAATTTCTTGAAAATAAAAATGGTCACCTGGACCTGTTTGTTCGCTTCCTTCATGGCCTCTCTGTGAAGTCTAACCAGAGACTCTTAAGAGGCCTGCTGGGTCGGACAGACAACAGTCCAGGAAAAATAAAGAAAGTCATCAAGAACCTGATGGAGATGATCAGTGGTGATATCTCTCTTGACAGAAGTATCAACATCTTCCACTGTCTGATGGAGATGAACGACCGCTCAGTACATCAGGAGATCCAAGAGTTCCTGAAGTCAGAGGACAGATCAGAGAAGGAACTCTCTGTGATCCACTGCTCAGCTCTTGCCTACATGCTGCAGATGTCAGAGGAGGTTGTGGATGAGTTGGACCTGAAGAAGTACAACACATCAGTGAAGGGATGACAGAGACTGATTCCAACTGTGAGGAACTGCAGTAAGGCTCAGTAAGTCCAGATGTGATTAACGTTATAAATCAGTATAGATTAAAAGTTTAGTCCTGCAAATTTACACACTGTTGTAATGGTAATGGTAGGATCCAATCACAGCACAGAGTAACAATGGAGAAGATGTCTTCCCCTGACAGCATAGGTGAGTTGAAGCATAATCTTATGATAATCAGGAAACTGTCAGGTTTGCAGGAGAACAGGATAATCGCCTGGGCTCGCCAGCTGAGGTGATGCAAGTATGCAAATGAAACACACTCGAACGTAGCAAAAGGAGTAGACAGGAGACGTGGTCAGGAAAGGAAACTGTCCAAAAGCCAGATCATAGGCGGACAAACCAGAGGGACGAGATGAAGCAGGGGCAGCCGAAGGGTCAGAAAACAGTGAGGAAAGTCTAACAACCAACAGACTGGGTTGGATAGACGCCACTGGCAACACTGGCAGACCAGAACAGGAACACAGATACAGGAACTTATAGTCTGTGATAGGAAGCAGAGGTCAGGATCAACTCACAGGCAGGCAGGTAATCAACAGGCAGGGTCAGCGATGGGAAGTCAATCTGGAAGATAACGCTGGAAAGTCTTGCATGTGGCAAAGAACAATTGAGCAAAGAATGAATGATCCGGTGGAGTTTAAATACCGGATTGATTGAGATTGGTTGCAGGTGAGAGCACGGGTGAGCAGAAGTGAGGTGGAGGGGGGGTGAGTGAGAATAGAAACTGTGAGACACTGTAAAAATCTTGTTATGTTTTTTCTTCTATTTTTCCTCTTGTGGGTGATGGTGGCAACACGCAACCAGTGTTTTTTAAAGCCGCAGAATTTTTTTTCAATCTGAATAATAATAATCTGGATTTTTTTTCAAGCCATTATTTCTATAATTTTCTTCGTAATGGTGTCAGTCATAGTCAACATGGGGGATGTTAGATGATGCCACACAACCTTCTTCAAGAAAATAGACAAAATAAACCTGGCTTGAATTAAAGATTGTACTTTGCATTGTTTCAATAACAAATATTCAAGGACCAATTTTCCTGAATTTAACATTTTTAATTTAATAATTTAACATTAAACATTTAACTAGTTTTAAGATTTCTAATATATATTTGTTTCATTCTAGACTCTTTTTGACCTGACCACAGCCAATGTTGGCTAAAAATGAAAATCTTCATTTTCCAAAACTTTACGTGCTGCACAGTGGACAATGCAATTCAAATGCAATAAGCAAGACAGTCTACTTCAAAAAAAATTTGCAGCCTCCACCAATAACAGAGGTCTGATGAATATAGAAGAGTAGAATAGTAGAATTCGGATTGTTTCAGAGATCTTATAAACATCAAAGGTCAATTTTTAATGCCGATCCACTGAAAACATCTTTCTGATGACATTGTATTGACAATAATACAACTTTATTGCTTTCTTCATTGTGTTTGTGTGATGAATGTGTTTTTGAGACTCTCAAAAAAGAATCATGACAACAAAACATCATGCAGTCATCTGTCATGCGCATCCAAGTATTTAATTATATTAATATCAACAACAACAACAATAATAATAATAATAATAATTATTATTATTATTATTATTATTATTATTATTATATACAGGTCAAATAGTGTCAAGTGTTTGTTTCATTTTGGTACTGTTTGGCAACAGTCAGTAAATTTTCCACTTGTGGCCGTCAGCCTGACAGCAGCAGGTAACTAGCAAAGAGAGATCGTCTTTCCCAACTGTAGCTGTTCACTGAGTTGTAACAGTGGTTTTGTCATCAAGATGATCTCATGTTAACTGTGTGGAGACATGGGATCAGATCATACTGACAGACTGTGGACTTTATGGAAGCATAAATGAAACAACATTTTCTCTCCCTTCATCAACAAGATTAAAGCAAAACAAAGATTGAAAGTGTGCAGGTACGAGAGAGAGTGAAGAGAACTAGGATTCTCCTTGCAGCACTGTGAGAATCATGTTCTTTCATTTCTCCAGTGCATTCAACACCATCCAGTCCAGCACTCCTGGGGGACAAGCTGGAACACGGGTGGACCTGCACCTTACATCCTGGGTTATGGCCTACCTCACCAACCGTCCATAGTATGTGAGGACATGGGACTGTGTGTCTGACACGGTCGTCTGCAGTACGGGGGCCCCACAGGGAACGGTCCTGGCTCCGTTCCTTTTCACCCTCTATTCTGCAGACTTTTCACACAACTCACCAACCTGTCACCTGCAGAAGTTCTCTGACAACTCTGCCATCGCGCAATCAAGGATGGGGATGACAGAGTACAGAGATCTAACACAGGACTTTGTGGACTTCATCCAGTAAATGGAAATGGTGATGGTGACATCTAATAAGTATCTTACTTTTGACCTCAACAACAGACTGGACTGGACTCACAACACCACTGCACTATATAGGAAAGTTGAGAGCAGACTCTATCTGCTCAGGAGACTGAGGACTTTTGGAGTGCAAGGGGCGCTCCTGAAGACCTTCATTTCGCCGCATCTTTTTCAACTGTATTTATGTATCATATATTGTATTTCACTTGCTAAGTTGTTAATATATTTCTTTGAGTTAAATTTCCAGTACTTTTATTCTAGCTAAACTGTTGATACTTTTTATACTTCTCTTGCTTATATTGCTTACTTACTATTTATCTTTGCTGCTGTACACAGTAAATTTCCTGATGCATTGTGGGACTAATAAAGGATTATCTCATCTTATCTTATCTTCAACATTCACAAATGTTACAACAAAACCAAATGACCGTCAGTGGGTTCAGATGAGATCAATTCATGAATATAAACAACATGAACAAATAAGTATATAACAGTGTATGGATACAGCTATGATTTAAAAAATGAAACACTAGAAAACAAACAGAAACAAAACAGAGAACCGCTATGTGCACCATTTTTTCTGTGCTTCAAAATATATGAACAAAACTTTTAATATTAAACAGAATCTGTTCAGTGATCAGACAAGATTAAAGAGAAAATCTGGATTTTCACCCCACAAACACGAGACTTTGATGACTGAGACCAGATAATGCAGAACAAACATCCATCAATCATCTTTGACTCGATATAGATATATCTAAACTCTTGAATGACAGGTCTGCTGTAGAGATGAACTTTCTATACAAAAATATCTAAAGTCTGTCTTGACACATGAGTGGGCAGGAAGCAGGATGACGACCCTTTTTAAAGGTTCAAAGGCCTTTTTAAATGACAGGGATGGTTGAATGATGATGCCTGCCTTTTTGCTAATTGACATTGGCTCTGATCCCAGAGGATTGGTGGCATTGTGCATCTTTGCAATATTTTCCCTGCTCAGTTCTGTTGTCCTTGCCTGGACAGGCACAGATGGATTAGAGGTGAAAGGTCATGTTGAATTGTAAAGAAAATATAACAATAAGATGAATAAAGGCCATAAAAATGTGTGAGTGGTCTTTAATTTACTATTGAAGTAACTGTAGTGCAAAAGTTGATATATATGACATGGATGCTGTGATTCTCACAGGATACAGTAAACATGGGCTAATTGAATGAATGAATGGAATACCGTCTTGATGTTGAAATTTGAAGTGTGACTGCCATTAAGTGATATCTCTATCCATAGTAGGTAGCCAAAAGCAACATACTACAATACTTGACTTTACCCACAAGGAGCACCCAAAGCTTGGTGACATTGCAGTATTTGACCTTACCCAAAAGAGGGAGATAAAGTGACACTGCAATATTAGTGATATGACAACACAGGCTTTTCACCATTAAATAGAGCCTAAATAAATTCAGCATGTTGAAAGCTGAGGAAAAGGGAAGAGGAAATTGATTTGCCTACACACTTCAGTCATAGTGCATAAAAGAAGCCGAAATGTATTATGGGTAATGGTACCACAAGATGGAATCACGTCCAACTGAGTTTGCAATACTGGACTTTGTCCAAAAGAGGGAGCCAAAGGGAAAACAGAGTGCAATATTAAACATTGTAGGCAAGGGTGAGCCAAAACCTGGCATCACTCCAATAATGCACTTCCTCCACACAATGAAACCATAGCCAATAGGGATGAGCCGGATATTCGTTTCAGACGAGTATCCGTTACGGATAAAGCATTTTGGACGAATACGATTATGATACGAGTAAAATCCGTCAATACCTGTGTTCGTGCTGAAGGAAAATCCTCATTTTGTAACTGACTGTCTTCACGCTCTATGATTAGCCAGTCACACACAGCGCCCGCCCCTCCCTACACAGAGACGTCTGTGCCGGTCTCTGCACGTCTCTCCCAACATATGCGCGGTGCATTTGACAAGACAGAGCTGAAAACGGCCGCGTCGCGTCGGTCAATGCCTCCGCTCAGGTCCGATTTTTTTTTTTTTTTTTTTTTTTTTTACCGTCTGCTTGCTCTTAGTTTGGCTGGTGATATAAAGTCAGTTGAAAACTTTGTTCGTACTGAACGCGGTGCTTTTGAGAAGAAGTGAACAAGGCTGACATATTATTTCCCTGTTTGCCATCACTGGATGTTTGCATGAATCACACAGATGTTCACACAGATCATTAAAAAATAAACAGTATTACAGACCACTTACACACATACACACATATAGCTGAACATACAAATTAGCCCATATTAATATTTTTATAGTATGTGGCTGCATGCAGTATCTGACACTTTCTCTCTGCAGTTCATGAAAATAATATTATAAATATTACAAATTGAGATATACTGTATATAGGCTTTGAATACAGTTTATTAGCAACTTCTGATCAATCCATATCAATTTCAGACTTAAAATAATGTACCGTTTTAAGCCCCACCCATTTCTGCATCACGTCCGGTTTAGGCACCGCCCACTCCGAGTACAGATACAGATACAGGTGTACTCGCTCATCCCTAATAGCCAACTAAAATTGTTACATTTAATTTCATCTAGAGGACAGAAACAAACTCAGTTCACATTATGATATTACACTTGTCTTCCCCACGAGTCAGGTAATATTACTCTATGAGACTTTAGCCAGAAAAATGGTAATGGCAACTTGGTAGTTTGATGTGTTTCTCACTTGCAAAGCTTTGGCCAATGAAGTTTCATGTGTGGAAACATGTGTAATGGCACAAATATGAAGGACAAGAAGGTTTGATTTGAATTGGATAAGGCCTTTTGAATTTTACACGAAAACATGTTTCTGGATGCTTTTCAGCCCACTAATGCTAATGCTCTGTAATGACATCATATTTTGATGTGTTTTGCAGGCCCTGTGATATACTATACCATGGTGTCTCGTGCTGTCGCCCAAGTTGCCTGTTATAGGATTCTGTCCACCTCCACTCCCGAGGCTGTGCACAGGATTCCACGAGAAGATAATGAACAAATTGATAGATGTGTTTTGCCCTTGCAAAGTTTTGGCCAATGAAGTTTCATGTTTGAGTTTTAGATGAAAACATGAAGTGTTTTTTTTTTTGTGTGGGGTCAACTCATTGACTGTCCAAGAAAAGGTGAACATGTCGCCAAAAACAACAATTTCAGTCTCAGAATGAAACATTCACTGGTTCTGAGAGTTTTAAGGTCAATTTGAAACATGCCAAAAAATGACATAGTATACAGTATGCACTCTACCATTACCATTAGCATACCATACCTACTGCTGCTATCACTATGTACACACTCAGGTACACACATACACTTATGCATATTCACTGTAGATCTCCTACAAGTGCCTACTTCTGATTCAAATTCCTGCCATCTCTACTGCCTAATTTATTGTGTCTATTTTTATATTTTATATTTTTTATTTTCCATTTTATATTCTATTTTATACTTTGTATTCTATATTTAAACAGTGCAATATGCGAGAAGCGATGGAGATGCCAGTTTCCCGGAGGGAACCTCCCAAAGGGATTAATAAAGTACTTCGTCTGTCTGTCTGCCTGTCTGTCTTATCAGGATTAATTAGTGGAATTTCTTGCTTTATCAATGGGGTTGGGACCATCAGTTGTGTTGTGCAGAGCCCTAAGCTAATTTTCAGGCCTCTGCTCGAAAATTACATACCCATGATAAAATGAGTGCATCTCTGCAACCACAAGGTCTATTTGAATAATTCTTGTGTCATAATAAAGGGAATACTTGTATATATGTTACTGGTTAAGAGTAAATGAAGATGGCACACAGCACAAATGAAAAATTTCAGGTTCGTCTGGGGGAAAAAAAAGCAATTTTAGGATAATAATGCCTTTAAAATGATCCAGCTGCAGCTCTAAACCTCTACCACCTACAAATCATAGCACAATATGTGAACATTCTCTCTGCAAAGTTTGACTCTGATAAAGTGAAGCAGAACAAAACTAGAGAAGTTTGAGTGCAGACAGTGCAGGCGAGGTCACATCTTGGCACAGTTTGTTACACCATGGTTAACCTAGTGCCATGTGTCAAATTCACTGTGCTACGTGAATTTAATTATTTCCCGTTATTCTAGGAACACAGTGACTCACGATAAAGCTTCGTATTATTCAATACAAATCAAACATCAAAGAAAGGCCCCGCTGCGCGTACTCTGCTCTTGCGCATTGTGCGTAAAGCCGATAAAACTAGTATGGAGCTGTATGTGGATACGCGAGGCTGTATCTCCGTAATGGATTGGTTGATTCCAGTGATCAACACCTCCTTTGAAGCATAAGAGTCAATAGAATACAGGGATAGCCACCAAAGTGAGATTGACAGCACTGTTAGCCAATTAGAAGCCCCAGAATGCAACACATGGGCCATCTTGCCTTGCGCCCCGGCCAATCCCGTGGCCCCCCCGTAGGTAAACAAAGCCTCCCAGAGACGTCAGGGTTGTTTGCATTGTGGCCCAGGAAGTAGTGCTAACTGGTGTGTATTTATCGATAAACAAACTTTTCATGGCGAAACAGCTAAGGTAATACAAATTTTACAACTATAGTTTGACGAAGCGATTTCAGTTTTTGCTGTTGTTTGTGTTGTGTCTGGCTGTTGCTTTGGTTTTAGAGAGCTTTGATGGATATGGTTTGAATCTGCGGACCTTCTGCTTTCGTTTTAGGGGTTGTTTGTCCGTTTTGCATAAAGTACCACAGTGCTATAGCTAGAAATATGGCGAGTGGGTTGGCTTGGTGGCAGTGGTGTTACCAGGATGCCAGGTGTGGGTGGGTGTCTTACCTGGGGGGGCAAAAAAAGTGCTACAATATTCAAAGCTCAAAATCCAGGGTAGGGCTACTGCACCTTAATACATGTTTTGCTTTCTCCTCTGTCAATTAAATTCATAGAACATTATGAACATCCATCCATCCATCCATCCATTATCTACCGCTTACTCCTTTGCAGGGTCGCGGGGGGGCTGGAGCCTATCCCAGCCGACTTCGGGCGAAGGCAGGGGACACCCTGGACAGGTCGCCAGTCTGTCGCAGGGCACATTATGAACATGCAGGTGATAATGTTTTTTTTTTCCTTTTTCTTTTTTTAAAAAGTGAAACAGGAGGTAACAACACAAAGGTTAACTTAGAGCATCCATTGTTTTTGGCAGAGTTAGCAGGAGTGGAAGCTCTTTGCTTCTTTATGAGCCATACGCATCTTTCTCTCTCTCTCTCTCTCACTATACAGCGCTTATGTGACTGGTTTTAACGTTTGGGCTAGCCAAAAGCAGGTAGCTGCTACCTAGCTGTCTTGCTACAGCTTGCACATAGCACGACACACAGATGAGAAGTACAGAGTAGACTGAGATGAATGTTGAATAGTCCGGTAGGAGAGGCAAAGGTATTAGACGGCGGTAGAGCTGGGGCAAATAGAGATCGCTGACATGAGTGAATCTCTGAAGGCAGGTAGGCGAGCAATAAATGAACAGCAGGACAAACGTACTGTCTGAACTACTGACGGTGTCTGCGAGCAGCACTTTGGCACATGCGCGATTCATTAACACCCTGGACGCCGAGGGGGTCACATCTTCCTGCTGCGCGGGGACTGAGCTGACAGTGTGTGCTTTAGGACGGGGGAGAGTCCAGGGCAGTGTCCGCTGGCATACACAGTAATATATGAATGGGATGTCACATGCGGTGCCCAGACTGCCGTCAACACTACATCCAGTTTTCCTTGGGTGGGCAGAGCATGTCCGTGGGTGGGCACTGCCCACCCCTGCCCCCCCCTGGTAACACCCCCGCTTGGTGGCGCTATATTAATTTCTATATTTGATAATTCATTTGGCTGGCGTTTGAGCTATGTTTGGTGCATGTAAAAACGGCTTATATATTCTTGTAGCCTAGGCTCTTCTGTTTAATTTGATGTGCAGCATTACTATATTCTTTTATGATTAGTGCATTGTTTCATACTATTTCTTTGTCTTACATTCGAGGGACCCTTGGGCTCAAAGGGTTAATACACAGCCGACAGCCCTATTGGATAACTGTAAATTCATATTATGGCAAGAACCAATCAGCTAACTAAAGAAAAATGAGGGGCCATCATTACTTTAAGAAAAGAAGGTCAGACAGGAAAATTGCAAAAACCTTAAATGTGTCCCCAAGTGGAGTCGCAAAAACCATCAAGCGCTACAATGGAACTGGCACTCCTGAGGACCGACCCAGGAAAGCAAGACCAAGAGTCACCTCTGCTTCTGAGGACAAGTTCATCCGAGTCACCAGCCTCAGAAATCGTTAACAGCAGTTCAGATCAGAGACCAGATGAATGCCACACAGAGTTCTAGCAGCAGACTCATCTCTAGAACAACTGTTAAGAGAAGACTGCGCGAATCAGGCACAAGGAATGGACATTAGACCAGTGGAAATCTGTGCTTTGGTCTGATGAGTCCAAATTTGAGATCTTTGGTTCCAACCGCCGTGTCTTTGTGAGACGCAAAAGGTGAACGGATGGATTGCACATGCCTGGTTCCCACTGTGAAGCATGGAGGAGGAGGTGTGATGGTGTGGGGGTGTTTTGCTGGTGACACTGTTGGGGATTTATTCAAAATTGAAGGCACACTGAACCAGCATGGCTACCACAGCATCCTGCACCGACATGCCATCCCATCCGGTTTGCATTTAGTTGGACGATCATTTATTTTTCAACAGGACAATGACCCCAAACACACCTCCAGGCTGTGTGAGGGCTATTTGACCAAGAAGGAGAGTGATGGAGTGCTGTGACAGATGACCTGGCCTCCACAGTCACTGGACCTGAACCCAATTGAGATGGTTTGGGGTGAGCTGGACCGCAGAGTGAAGGCAAAGGGGCCAACAAGTGCTAAACACTTCTGGGAACTACTTCAAGACTGTTGGAAATCATATCAGGTGACTACCTCTTGAAGCTCATTGAGAGAATGCCCAGAGTGTGCAAAGCAGTAATTTGAAGAAACTAGAATATACAACATGTTTTCAGTTATATCACCTTTTTTGTTAAGTACATAACTCCACATGTGTTCATTTATAGTTTTGATGTCTTCAGTGATAATCTACAATGTAAATAGTCATGAAAATAAAGAAAATGCATTGAATGAGAAGGTGTATCCTAACTTTTGGCCTGTACTGTGTGTGTGCGTGTGTATACATATATATATATGTGTGTGTGTGTGTGTGTGTGTGTGTGTGTGTGTGTGTGTCTTTCCTACACACAGTTGTATGAAAGAGTTTGGGCACTCCTGATCATTTTCAAGATTTTCCTTTATTAACCATTGGTTGTTTGGATCAGCAATTTCAGTTAAATACATCATATAGCAGACAAACACTGATATTTGAGAAGTGAAATGAAGTTTATAGGATTTACAAAAAGTGTCCAATAATTACTTAAACAGGCAGGTGCATAAATTTGTAAATATAAAGTAAAATATTGAAAATGATCAGGGGTGCCCAAACTTTTTCATGCGACTGTATATATATTATAAATAATAATAATAATAAAAAAAAAACTCTCTCACTCACTCCTGGTTTGATGTCCACTCCAAAAGCCGAATTAGAGATCCACCGATATTGTTTTTTCAGGGCCGATACCAATTATTAGTAGTCAAGGAGGCCGATAACCGATATTTGGAGCCGATATTCATTTGCAGTAAAAGTGAAAATATTGGTTTCAAAATTTTGAATAATAAGAACTCCAGCACTTAACTTTGTTTCTATGCCTTTAAGCATATGTTTATTAAACATCTTAGATAATCAACAACAACAGTTGTGTTTGAAAATTGTAACAAAAAGTGCAGTTAGCTTCCAGATTCAGCAGCATCTCTTATGAAGAGAGAAGAAATAGGCAAAAAAGGATGGAGTAAAAATAAATAAAGATATAGTAGGGGGCGCTATAGAGCAGCCAATGGAGTAGGACGCATGGCTTGAGGCTCCCGCAGAACTTGTCTAAAATCCTTATTTTTTTGGCCCCTTCTCTTAAATCTTTTTCAAGCCACAGTGAGTTTTGAAGGTGATTTCATCACTTTATTACTTTTGACTGAGTCAATATGCAGAAAGACTCCACTGAGCCCCGAAAAACAACCCGCCAGATGTGGCCCGCTGCGCACAGTAAGACCTCGAGCTCAGGTGCCTCGGCTTCACCTCACAACCCCACCTCTCCACCTGAAACCAGTGTTATCGATATGGACGCATTGAAACTTGAGGTATTAACATCTTTGAGAGAGGACATTGCGGCTATTTTCAAAAGCGAACTGCGAGCAGCGTTGGGTGATGACTTGGCCACAATAAGAGCTGATCTACAATCAGTTAAAAAGCAACTTGAAAATGATAAAGCTGCTACGAGGGCCGAGCTAGCCACGCTCAAAGGTACTGTGGAAAACATTGAGGCGTCACTTTCTGGCTGCATGGATGATGTAGTTGAAATGAACACCAAGCTCGCGAGTTTAGCACACCAGGTTTCCAAATTGGAAAGTAAGTGCGAGGACCTTGAATCTAGGTCACGTCGGAATAACATAAGGCTCGTGGGTGTCGCTGAAGAAAAGGTTGCCGATACCACCGCCGTCGCTGCCCTGCTTAAGGAGGCTTTTAAGCTGGATACAGAGCCACTACTGGCCCAAGCCGCGACCGGGTGAGAGACCACGTCCCATCATTGCCAGGTTCCATTATTACGGCGACTGTGCAGACGTGTTACGGCGCGCCAGAGAGGCTCAACAGATCACTGTTGGTGACATGAGGATCTCCGTCTTCCCTGACCATACTGCTAAGGTGGCCCGGGCAGCCTTTAACGAAGTTCGGAAGCAGCTGCGTGGGATGGACGGGGTCCGATATGGACTGTTCTTTCCCGGCTCGTCTTCGGATCAGCCATAACGGGGTGGTTAAGGACTTTATTTCAGCAGAGGACGCCATGGTTTATGTCAAGAAGATGAACGCTGCCTGAGGTATTCACTCATTACGGTGCAGTACTCTCACGTTGGGCCGTAGGTACTCAATGCCATTGGTTTACTTGTGAATAATATTGGCCTGGCGTTATTTGTTAACATGTGTAACTCTGCACATCAAGTTGACTGATATGTTCGTTATTTACGAGGTTGTTTTGCCACCCTGGCTCTTTTCAGCTAGCTTTGGAGTTGTTTGTTGTATTTATTCACGTATAAATGTGTTCTGGTAATTTAAACCCCAGCACTTCTGGTATGGACAAGCCAATTTGTTTTCTCAGTTGGAATGTATGTGGCATGGGTAATCCTACAAAAAGGTCCATGGTGTTTAGTCACTTAAAGCGGCTCAATTCTGACATAATATTTTTGCAGGAGACCCATCTTAGACTTAAAGATCACCACAGGCTCCGGTCTCCCTGGACAGGGCAGACCTTCCACTCCAGTTTTAATTCTAAAGCTAGAGGGGTTGCTATTATGTTTAATAAGAGGATTCATTTTCAGTCTACTGATGTCATTGTTGATAGGGACGGCAGATATATCATAGTAGCAGGTACACTTATGCAAACAAAAGTGGTATTAGTTAATGTTTATGCTCCAAGCTTTGATGATGTCAATTTTTCTAATAGATTACTTGGTAATATACCCCATTTAAACACTCATTTGCTGATTTTTGGAGATGATCTGAATTGTGTGTTTGACCCTGGACTGGATCGTTCTAGTCCCCGTCCTATACCCTTGTTGGCTATGGCTAAGTCTTTCTCTGATTTTATGACCCAAAATGGTATGGTTGACCCTTGGAGATCCCGCAATCCCTTAGCCAAGAAATTCTCTTTCTTTTCTCCGGTGCATCAGTCCTACTCGAGAATAGACCATTTTTTTGTGGATAGCAGACTTAATTTGTGTGTTGTTTCGTCTGAATATTCAAGTATTTTGATATCTGATCATGCTCCTTTGCATCCAGATATTCAGTTTTCAATGCATAAATCTACCCCACCCCTCTGGAGGTTTAACTCTTTATTACTGGCAGACAAGACATTCTGTGAATTCATTTCAAAATCTATTGATGACTTCCTGTCTTTTAATCAAAATGAATTTACTTCTAACTCACTACTTTGGGAGTCACTCAAGGCTTTTCTTAGAGGGCAGATTATTTCATTCTCCTCTCACCTTAAAAAAACCCCAAAATGCCAGACTTACAGAATTAATGTCAGCTATTGGTGACCTTGATCGGGAATGCGCCTCTAACCCTACTCCAGAATTATTTTAGAAAGCGTTTAAACCTTAAAGCAGAGTTCGATCTCATCTCTACCAGTACTGCTGAGCATATGTTATTACAAACCCGTGGTAATTATTATGAACATGGTGATAAAGCCGGCCGATTGTTGGCACACCAGTTAAAACGTCAGTCTACCTTGCGTCTTATACCCCAAATTAAAAATGATTCTAATGTTATTGTTACTGATCCTGTTGCAGTTAATAAAACATTTGAGTCTTTTTATTCTTCCTTATACAGATCCCAGTGTCCCTTTGACACTACTGAAATGAATGAGTTTCTGGCTAATCTTGAGATCCCCATAATTAAACCTGACCAAGTAAAAGAATTAGACACTCCTCTTTCCCTTGAAGAATTAAAATCTTCAATCAAAGCAATGCAGTCTAATAAGGCCCATGGTCCTGATGGACTCCCTATTGAATTCTTCAAGAAATTTATTGATAAATTGTCACCTTTACTTTTGTCAATGTTTAATGAATCTTTGGAAAATGGCTTGTTACTGCCCACTTTGACTCAGGCTTCAATAGTTCTTCTTTTAAAAAGTGAAAAAGACCCCACATTGTGTAGCTCTTATAGGCCACTCTCCTTATTCAATGCTGATGTGAAGATTCTGGCTAAAGCTGTTTCCATTCGTTTAGAGAATGTCTTGCCCAGCATTATCTCTGAGGAGCAAACAGGATTTATCAAAGGACGCCATATATTTTTTAATACGCGTACTCTTTTGGCTATAATTTACTCCAACCACTCAGACAGTTTACCTGAGATTATGGTCTCATTAGACGCTGAAAAAGCGTTTTATAGGGTTGAGTGGGGATATCTGTTTGCAGTGCTGAAAAAATTTGGCTTTGGAGATAAATTTATTAGTTGGGTGAAACTGTTGTATACTTCACCACAAGCCAGTGTTCACACAAATGATGTTCGTTCGGACTATTTTGCACTGGAGCGCGGGACACGCCAGGGCTGTCCTCTGTCACCATCCCTCTTTGCCTTGGCTATTGAACCTTTGGCTATCTCAATCAGGTCCTCTTCCTCTCTAAGGGGTGTTATCCGTAATGGCGTTGAGTACCGTTTATCTTTGTATGCTGATGATTTGTTGCTGTATGTAACAGATCCTCTTGCCTGTCTTCCAAGTGTCCTGTCCATTTTGGATAAGTTTAGTTCATTTTCAGGATACAAGCTAAATCTTCATAAAAGTGAATGTTTCCCCATCAATGCAGCTGGTTCGCTACTCCAACAAGCTGATTTGCCTTTTAAGGTCACTTCCTCTGGTTTTAAGTATCTCGGCATTTATGTGACTCATACCTTTTCTGGTCTTCTCTCTGCCAACTTTACTCCACTCATAGCCCAAGTAAAATCCGACTTTCTGAGATGGAATAATCTGCCTCTCTCTTTGATAGGTAGGATTAATGTTCTTAAAATGAACATCCTGCCAAAATTTCTTTATCTGTTTCAATCAATCCCTTTATTTTCACCTAAACACTTTTTCGACTCCCTAGATAAAATGTTTGGCTCTTTTATTTGGGGTGGGGGATCTCCGAGGATCCGCAGATCATTACTGCAAAGGTGTAAGTTTAGTGGGGGTCTTGCCCTATTTTCAATTTTATTATTGGGTTACACACATCCATAAAATACGTTGTTGGATTGATTGCCCTAATTTAATTTGGTGTAAACTAGAAGCCCAGTCTTGTTCTAATTCATCCTCCCTAGCTGCTCTCATATACTCTTCTGTCCCAGTCAAGGTTTCAGTGTACGTTAAAAATCCTTTTGTGCTCAATACTTTAAAGATTTGGTTTCAGTTCAGGAAATATTTCAAATTACTTGTGGCATCTCCTCAGGGTCCACTGTATAATAATCACCTGTTTCCCCACTCTTATATGGACTCTGCTTTTTCAATATGGCAAAGGTGAAAGGAAAAGGTATATCCTGTTTCTTTGATATGTATTCAGATGGTACTTTCAGTAGTTTTGCCAATTTGTCATCACTATATGAATTGCCCGCAAACCACCTGTTTAGTTACTTCCAAGTCAGGCATTTTGTTTCTAAATGTTTCCCTGCTTTTCCCTCTCTACCCCCTCGTCAGTTATGGGAAGATTTACTTTGTTTTAATATACCAAGTAGAGGGATTATCTCGGTATTGTATAGCCATATACTAGACCTTAATGATCACTCCAATTCAAAAACGAGGGTTGCTTGGGAAGAGGAGATGGGTCTCCAAATTGATGAAGGTTGGTGGGGTGGAGTGGTGAGTAGGTCAGGCACTGTTTCATCTTGTGCACGTCGGCACTTATCCAGTTTAAAGTTATATATAGGATTCATCTTTCCAAATTAAGGTTGTCTAAAATCATTCCAGAGGTAGAGGACAAATGTGATCGTTGCTCAAACTCACAATGTCATTTGAGTCATATGTTTTTCTTTTGCCCACGCCTGCATAACTTTTGGTCCAGTTATTTCAACATAATATCCACCATACTGGGAATTGATAAACAACCCTGTCCATTTATTGCTATCTTTGACACCCCTGTTAAATCAAAGCAACTAAATTTGGTCCATAGAGAAATTATTAATTTTACTTCTTTAATTGCCAAACGCCGTCTCCTACTTCAGTGGAAATCTCCCAACCCTCCTTCTGTATCACAGTGGCTTAAAGACACCATGCTCTTCCTCAGACTTGAAAAGATTAAATACACTATGAGAGGATGTACTGATAAGTTCTTTTGCAAATGGCAACCTTTTATTTCATATTTTCAGGACTTGCAGGTCCTGCCAGACTAAGTGCTGTCTTTGTAAAACACTGTTTATGTGATCTCCATCTGAGCCAGGGTGGGACGGGTGAATGTTGATGGGTTTAATTTTTGTGGGTTTTTGTCTTGTTTTGCTTTTTTTGTTTGTTTGTTTGTTGTGTTTTGTTGTTATTTGTGGTTTTCTCTGTTTGTTTTTGGTTGTTTGTTGACTTGTTTATTTATTTTTTTCTTTTTTGTGTGTGTCCACTTTGTTTAAAGAAAAAACAACAAAACTGAAAAATCATATTACATAGCTGTAAGTTGGCAATTGTTATGTTTTCAATAAAAATATTTTGCAAAAAAAAAGATATAGTAGAGTCTGTAGTAGAGTCGCTAACGGATACAGGCGTGCTAACGGTGCTGAATGCAAGAGCTGTAGCTGTAGATCTGAAGCTGTCAAATATCGTGCACTCTTCAGCCTTGAAAAAAATCTTGTGCTTAACCAGGTGATTCCTCAGATTAGAAGTATTCTTATATGTGCCTTGCGTCACAAATACTGAGCGAGCGTAATCTGCATCGCATTTTGAAAAGTGGAGCTGTACTTTCGGCCACTATCAGCCATGCTTGCTTTGTTGACGGAAGCCGCGGCTGCTGGCGTCATTACACGCTTGTGCGTGCAATGCTGTGTTCAAATCCGGCATGGAAAATCGCCGACTCTTCTACTCCCTCACAGTCACAAGGATGCGTTTAGGTGCCGAAACATGGTATCGTTTTATTTTACGTAAATTGGAGCACGGTAGTAGCGACGCAATTCGGTCGGTGCCTATAAAAGTACTGAATTCGGGACCCATCCGTAGTCTGCTGCCTTAATTTATCTTTGAAAAATATATCTGCTCTCCAGAGCTCTTTTCCTCGCAACACTTTCTCTTTTCCACCGTGTGTGTGAGCACTGTGCATGAGCAAAGCTTTCACTGCTGATTAGCTGTTACCTGTGCCATGGCTCTGCTTGTAACCTATCAGATGGTGCTGTGGGTGCTATAATGCTACAATGCTAGAGACAGACTAGTGACTGTGGACAGAGAGAAGCGGCTGCATCAGAGTCAAAATAACCCAGTTTTAAATTTATCTCTTATCGGCTGTCGGATTTAAAAAAAAAGGCAGATGCCGATATGTGTCAAAATGCCGACTATCGGCGCAGATAATCTGACCAGCCAATTATCGGGCGATCCTAGTTCAAATGTTGAACTGCATATTGATGTCCAAATGGGGTTGTGGTTAGACGTCCAAATGACGGACCTAATTTGCACGTCGCACAGACGTCCAGAATTGGTCTTGGATGCACCGACATGATATAATGTAGACATGATCTGCACGTCCATGTGAGGTCTAATGTTTAGTCGGGGGTGACAGACCAGCTTTGAATTTGGCCACAAGTTATTGGCCTATATAATTCTAAACTTCAAAAGGCAACCAAAGTTATATTTGGAGAATTCCGTCAGAGATAGATTTATTAGGCTACATAACTCTAAGGGAAATTGCATAAAAATCAATAAAAGTCACTCTTGTCTAAATTCATTGTTTAACGAACAACAGTAATAGGGATTATTACATAATGCACCATGTTATTACATTTTCCAGCAAATAAAAAAGTTGCAAGTGCACTTTGTAATAATCTTCCTAAAATGTAATAACATATTACATAATGTGTTGGGGCAGTTTATTACAAAATGCGGCTTTATTACAAAATGAGGCTCAACAGGCTTCACCAGGGTTGTGTGTTAAGCCCTTGTACTGCACATGCTGTAAAACCAATGATTTCACCAGGTACCCATCACCACTTAACTCAAATACTGGACTATCAAAACATGGTTGCACACACTCAACAGTGCAAGGACAACCTCTCTTCACTTCAGTGTCTCCAAACAAAAAAAAACACATAAAAAAAATTGGTACTGTGCTGAAGGACAGCCAGATCAGAGGGTTGGTCAATGAAGAAGTGGCAGAAATACGCCCTCTGCTGTTAAAAAAGGGTAAAAAAAAAAACCAGGATAGGATCGGCAGCGGGGAGTGACATGCTCCATAGAGAGAAAGAAAGACTGTTTATTAGGGCCCGAGCACACTAAGTGTGAAGGACCCTATTGTAACCCTTAGGAGAATTATTTTTCTCGCCCCACTTTAAACCCAAATTGCGGGCATTCCGCTTGAGATAAACGCGACTGCGCCTAGCCAATAAGTTCAGTCCCGGCGAAAAATTTATGAATCCAGGGTCTGTGTCCCCTAGGGGCCTCAAACTGCAGCCCGCGCCACTAGTTTGAGCTACGGGCCCGAAAATTGGCGTGCACAACAAGCATTGCAAGCTCTACGAAAAAGTCCGGGGGACCAGCGTCAATTCCGAACAGGAAGTTCGCAAATTAGCGTTGAACGTCGCGTTTTAGCGATTTCCACGCTACGCATTTGAACGAACTCGTCCTAGGGTTTTATTCGGATCGGCTCCAAAATTGAAGGGTGCATACGAGACAAGTTGACGATTAAAAGTTATTTAAAAATATGCGTAGGTAAATGGGCGTGGCCACAAACCACGCCCAAAAAACGTGAATTTTTCCCAACCTCCGACATGCACGAAATTTTATGGGCATAAAACCCAGACCGAGACCGTCCCCAACATGTAAATTGGAATCCGCAATTCCGAACAGGATATTCGCAAATTAACGTTGAAATTCCGATTTCTGCGATTTTCAGGCTAGCATTTGAACGAACTCGTCCTAGGGTTTTAATTGGATCGACTCCAGATTCGGAGGGTGTGTAGGGGATGTGTTGAGGATGAAAAGTTATTGAAAGAATTTGCGTAGGTCAAAAGGGGGCGTGGTCACGAGGGCCCAATCATCGCCGCTTGCGGCTTTGATTATTATTATTAGGGCCCGAGCACACTAAAGTGTGTAGGACCCTCTTAGGAGAATTATTTTTCTCGCCCCACTTTAAACCCAAATTTCAGGCATTCCGCTAGAGATAAACGCGAACGCGCCTAGCCACAAAATTCAGCCCTTCGAGAAAATTGGCGTGCCAAACAAGCGTTGCAAGACCGACAAAAAGGTCTCTTATGACCATCGTGAATTCCGAACAGGAAGTTCGCAAATTAGCGTTGAAATTCTGATTTTAGTGATTTCGCGCTACATATTTGAACGAACTCGAAGGACCCTATTGTAACCCTTAGGATTATTAGGGCCCAAGCACACTAAAGTGTCGAAAGCCCTATTGTAACCCTTAGGATTATTAGGGCCCGAGCACACTGAAGTGCGTAGGACCCTCTTGTAACCCTTAGGAGAATTATTTTTCTCGCCCCACTTTAAACCCAAATTTTGGGCATTCCGCTTGAGATAAACGCGAACGCGCCTAGCCAAAATGGTCAGTCCCGGCGAAAAATTTATTAATCCAGTGTCTGCGCAAAAATACGCGCACCCTAGCGGCCCCTAGGGGCCAAAAACTGCAGCCCCTCCGATGACCGTCGTGAATTCCGAACAGGAAGTTCGCAAATTAACGTTAAACGTCGCGTTTTAGCGATTTGCACGCTACGTATTTGAACGAACTCATCCTAGGGTTTTAATGGGATCGGCTCCAAATTTGAAGGGTGCGTACGAGACACATTGGCCACAAACCACGCCCAAAAAACGTGAATTTTTCACAACCTCCGACATGCACGAAATTTGAAAGGCATAACCCCCAGGTCGAGACCGTTGCGTAGGTCAAAGGGCGTGGCCGCGAGGGCCCGATCATCACCGCTTGTGGCTTTAATTCCTCTTCTTATTTTGGCCCAAAATAATCTTTGTCTCAGGAACAGTTCCCAAACTCAGCAGATAGTTTGGAAGTCTCATCCACGATTAGCAAGGTGGTGGCACTAAAAAACTTTCCAATTTGGCCTATAACTTTTGAAGTGTACATTTTGAAGCAAATTTTAGTTTTTCCTAGTTTCCATATATGCCCATTTGAGGATGGAAAGATTTTTGATTTTGAAACACGAATCTGTTTTTTTAGTACTCCTCCTACAAAATTTGAGCAATCAGCATCAAATAGTTTGCATAGCATATCTGGAACAATCCAGAAAAAAACTTTTGGATTTCTAATATTCCATACAGTTTTGAACTAATGTATTTTAAACCTGCCTTTAAATTCAATTTCACAAAAAAGTTGTTTTAATATATTGAAACAAATGAGAAAAGTTTTTCTTGCAATTAGGTGTGTGGATTTGAATGGAAAAAATGTCCACATGTTCTACAATCATGTTCAGTTAATTTGTATAAGTTCAGTTTTGCTTGGGCGAGTGTTTTCTAAATGTATATTCAAGTTTTAATATATATTGTAGTCAACACTCATTTAAATTTTACTTCACATCCATTAATGAGCAGCAAATGTTTGCTATGATTCTATGACTCTATATTTTTTGTAATACGTCCAACCAGTTTACATATATTTCCATACGTCTTCTTTCAAATGCTACTAAAATTGAGACAAACATTTTCTGGATTTTAGATATGACATGTTTTGAACAAATTGTGAAATGATTGTGAAACGATGAGTCTGCTGTGACATTCAATATGTCATTCAATACAGAGTGATGAGGTTGAAACTGTGCTGTATTTGCAAGTAAATATGTTTGTTATGCTGCCCCAAGTGGCCAAAAAAATCAGTGAATTAATGAATTAATATTTCAATGTACATCCATCCATAGGCTGGAGCCTATCCCAGCCGACTTCGGGCGAAGGCTTCACCAGAAGCAACTGCAGCAATGTAAAAAACTTAAATCTTACCACACTGAAGAATTTTCTATCAATCGATGTAGGTTGGTGGACAAGTAAAGTGACAGACACCAGGCAGGGTCATGTTCTCTTGTGTATAGAGCTCTTTCAACCATGTAATTTCCCCCCTTGCAGAAAAGCTACACAAGAGAGAGGGCATGAGAGAGAGGGTGGAACAATGGAAAAGTAAAGGGTGACACATGCCCCAGCAGTAGGTGAAGGAACCATCTCGCACTCTTCAGACTAATGAGAGAGAATGAAGGCAAGGCACCAGTTAAATAGCTACAGTGCCACATTCTGAAACTGTTATCTGCCACCTCCAATGGAACCAAACAGACAGCTGGAGGGCCATCACTCACAAAAATGTTCAACACAGCAATGATCCACTTACCATCATCTAAAGGGTTTAGTTCCTTGGTACCATGAACCTGTCTAATTAAGACATATGTGTATTAAAGTTGACATTTTTGTCCTGATGATGGTACTAAGAAATTCTCATGGGGTGTCCAAAATGGTAAGGGCTCATGCTCCAAGGAACTGAATAATTTCATGTCAAACTGTTAAATACAGCTTGACATTAAATTTGGACACATGGAGTACATTCATTCCAAGCTGACTAAATCTGAAAATGTATCTTGTTCTCTCTGTGGCATGGTTTGTATCTTTAGCAAGCTAGCATTTTTCTTAAATCTAATCCAAACTTCTTTAAAATGGTCTCCTAAATGAATAGATTTTGTGAATGGAGGCCAGAGGGGGCTGAATGAGCTGAGTAACAAGGCCTTGTCTATCCTCAAACTCTGGCTTAGATATGATTTGTTCTTTGCTGACCAAAAAAGGAGGAAGGGGAAGAGATGTAGCTTTTTTTCTGTTGTTTTTGCATTTCAGTTTGGACAGAAATCAGACAGAGAACACAAACAGCTTGAAAAAAGCTGGTGTGGACACACATACACAGCACATTCAAATTTAGTTTTATTGTGTGAACTTAATTTGATAGATGTTTACACAGACAGTAAAAACATTTTGACAATTGATTTTGATTCATCATTTGATGAATACGCTTATCTATCTTGGTCAGTTTTTAAAAACATGTCAGACTTTCAAATAAGTCAATACATCAAACCATGGTGAACACACAAGAATACATAGTTAATAAAGTGAAATAAAGACTGTACAAAACAAACACAAAATCGAAAGAAGTACAACTACACAACTTGAATGAATTTAGAAGAGAGAATGAAAAAACATGACCATATGCAAAACACTGTTGTTATTATTATTGATAGGAATGATGACCAAAACTATTAAAGAAACTAAATTATCCTTTAAGAAGACATCTTTGGGGAACCATGGATATCCCAGTGGACTGTCAAGACTGCTTTAGAGCAAAGTGTTGGAGTGACTGAGCGACCAATCAACATGTTTTTTTTTTTTGCTGTGCAAGGATCAAAAACAGTGTTGATTTTTAACCTCCAGTCATGTGGTTTTACTGTTCTTTTGTCAAGCCCTCTGTGATTCCTTAGTTAATATGTTAACTATTCTGATATCACACAGTGATGGAGTAATGCGTCAGTTGTTCATGAACAAGCCTGGTGTAAAAATTAAAACAGTAACACATATTTTCAACCATGTTGTGCAGCACTCAAGCACAGTTCAAACCTACAGACTTAAATTAGAAATCCAGTGGAGATAACAAACATTTCCAAAGACATGGAATGCCAGACTGAAATTTAGGAAAATCTGCATGTAAAGATGCAGCACAATATTTTTTATATTTATTTTATATATTCACGAGCTGCTTTGCATTGACCATTTTATATGAAACGTAACTTCAGAAAACAAATGAAAAAAAGATGCAGACAAAACATGTAGGCACAGGCAAATCTATACATGTATTCACACATTTACACACAGATGTGAATATTTATCAGCAAGCACAATCTCTCCCAGCAGCAACTGTGGGACACCAACCAGCAACAAGCAGCTCTTTGAATGAACTGTGACAAGGTGTTGTTCTTTCCCCCCTCCCTCTGTCTTCTGTCTTCCGGGAACACTAATAGGCTCCATGCAGAGTAATGTGACCAATTGAATCATCCTTGCCCCGGAGCTGGAAGCTGCAGATCAGAAGAGCAGAGAGTGCCACGCTCAGTCCAACTCCCACACTGAGAAAACAGAAAACCTTTCAAGGCTTGGGACTCCACTGGGATTTTACACCCCTTTCACCTAGGAACTAGGGGCACTCTTCCAACTGCCTCGGCCCCTTTGTCCACTTGCCCCACGCAGACCTCAGACCAGCACTTAAGTGAAAAGGTCAGAGGGCCCTTGTTTAGCCATTACTGCAGCTCCAGGTGAGTAGAAACTCCAGTGTGTGATGCTGGACAGGGCTGATACCACAACAATGAGTGAGTGATTAACTGGGATCTGATCAGTATTGGTGATCTGTTGAGAAGTCTTAACTGTTGAATTAAGCTTGTTGAATTCATAATACTAAATGGGGTTTGTTGGGTGGCATGAATTATGTTCACTTATAGACTTTGTTATTTACAATAAATGCAGCAACTGCTTTTTAGCAGCTAAAACCATGTCTACAACACAGCATGGTAAACTGACTGTGGGTAATCCAGGTTGTAGATAACAAGCATCAAGGGCATCTCAAAGTCAAGACAACAACGTGTTTGTTTTTATTACTACAATTATGTTGATGATCAAACAGATTAGTTTTTCTATTTCAGACATTTATGTTGTGTGATAAAGTCATGTTAATTGGGAATAGAAGTGTACAGCTGCAGAATGAATGTTACATAAACCCTTCTGCACCCCTCAGAGTTGGTGATAAAGAGATATTTCCACAAACTTGCTCTCTTCACTTGTACATTAGCAGAGATAGCTTAACAATTGGAAAATGGCTGACTAGGCATTGTCACACATAGCCGTTATAGCTTGGAGATGACTACAGTAAGTCTAAATATTCCAAGAGCCCGAGGGACCTCATGCTCCTCAGAGCAGTTACACAAAGTGCCGTTTGTTTGTATCATCATACGTCTGAACGACTCACAGGGAGGCAAAAAACATTACTATCATTGTATTACAAGTTCATTATCTTGGAAAAATACGGTCAGTTGAAGTTATGGATTCAAAGGTTTAGTTAAAGAAAACTGAGGATGTGCTCAAAGCTACGCATACTATCAAAGCATCAAAAATAAGTATATGGCAGCATAAACAGGACACATTAAGCATCTGATGATTAAGACTTATACTTAAGCATGTTACTTGAGAAAACGTACTTTTCCTACTAATCATTTAGTTTATAATATGAGCTGAAAAATAGCTCTCTAAACTCAGTGAAACATTATTTAAGCAATATAATTGACATTCTGTATTAACATGAACTCTGCAGAGACATTAACTTGTGTGTGTATACAGCTACAGGACATACCACAACTAAAAAGTTTGAACAGTGTGTGATAGATTTATGATTAAATAAGAAGCATGCACACTGGAGATTGATCTGTGTCCTTGTTTTTTTTTTTTTTTTTTTACCGTTTAAAGTTAAATTTGATATATAATCAGAAACACATAGTTTTTCTTTTGTTGAAATACAAAACATTCTCTGACAATGCATATATAATTGGTTAAGGCTATGAAAAGATGGTAGTCTTGGTTTAATAATTTTTTAAAAAGTCAGCAATGACTTGAGGCAAAAGTTATGTTTATTCACTATAACGACCATCTTTCCCTAACCACAATGTTTTTGTAGCCTAAACCTAACCACAGATGGGACACTGAATAAAGCCCCCGTCTCTAGTGTCAAGGTCCAGTGCTGTGTACTTACGACTTCTGTGCCAAATATGAATAAAACATTTCCTTAACTGGAAAAAATGTTGCCATAACATAGGCAGCAATGATGTGTCATCCAAAATGTATTCAGCAAATCCTTTCAGTAATGTGTAAACACAGTATTAATGACATTCACTTTCAACCTGCAGTGTCATAAGTTGGCATTAAAGCAACTGACAGCTAAAATGTTCTTATGTAATGAAAATGTACACATATCTTTGACCTGCTCCTCAACAGGACAGAAATTTATTGTATGTATAATGTATTCCTGCGTTCATTTAGTAGTTTGTATTATGTTAGAACATTAAATGAACATCTTTACAATTTTAAGCAAAAAAAAGTCTAAAGAACCATATATGTTGCGAAATGTGTACTTACAGTATAGGCTTTGTATATGGACACACGGTATAGTATTATAGTATTGCCTACTTTCATATGTGTGTCATAAACTACACTCACTGGTATATGGTACCAGTTTTATACTACGCAAATGGATTTAGGCTATAGAAAGTGTTTCATGTGTACATACAACACTAATATATATGTTTTGCCATTCAAATGCATATGATACATATGAAATACATATGATAAATACATAAACAGTCATAGTGTCTTGCATTGTATTAATTCATCCTATTGTTTATACAAAGCAAATTGGGCATTCTGACAAGATGTGTATTTCAGAATACTGAAATAGATTAATGTGTTCTTGTGCTGTATATCTTAAGTTGCTTACACTATATTCCAAGAACTTATTGGAGGGTCAAATCATCAATCATCAATGAATGTCCCCCAAATTTCCTTTTTTTTTTTTTTTTTTTTTACTGTTGAACTGTATTCCCCAAACTAACAAAGGACCCTGAAAAAAACAAAAGAAGAAATAATGGGAATAAAGGAATAGTACAACATTCTTGGAAAATGTATATTAACTTGGGAAAATGGATATAGAGGTGTTGGTAGGTGATATTTTATTATTATTATTTTGATTAAAAATTATTATTTTCAAACGTTGGATAGAACCAGGCTAGCAGTTTCCTGTGGTAACTGACTGATCTAATGAGTGCTCTGACAGACTGAGATCCAGAACAATGAAACCTCAGCCAGCTCATGACGCTCATGTGACAATCTTGCTGACTGTTATCAGGCTGCTGTTTCCTCCAGCCTCAGCATAAAGAAAAATTTCCTACCAACATCAACTACATACTCACCCAATATTCTCACCCAATATTAGCCTGCTGTGATTTCAGCTCAAGTCTCACATAGTAATGCTGTTTGCTTCACAGATGAATACAGAAATTTAATGACCAATACTGAACTGACTCAATAGCTTTTGCTTTTTATTCTTTAGTCATTGAAGACCCAACTCAAGTAACATATACAATATGCTTTAGAAAAGTATTGAATATGTCATTTTTTTGTCATTAGTGTGTGCACGTTATTAAACTTCATTTTAAAAATTTTACTTCAATCCTCATACCCTTACACTGGATTAATTGTTTTGATCAAACTTTAAATCTCTCACTAACCCTGCTTTTTGTATTTGAAAGCTATGCAAAGTTCACAGGAAGTGCATCAAAAGACATTGCAAGTGCATAATAAATGCATGCATAAAATGATGGTAAATGTATATTGTAATTGGTGAACAAGATGAGTGGCGAGCCATGCAGTGCAGTAAGTTTAAAGCTCCCTGCAGATGAAAGACACATTCCTACTCTGCATGCTGCTGTGTTTCTCAGACAGATTCCCAGCTGGGACCTGCTCTAATCTCCTGGCAACAATATTGACATAGAAATAGAAACTCTTTGAGGACAGGACTCTAGCTGTCTGCCTGTCAGGACTGCCTTTACATACATCTGGTGCTAAGAGTTCCTCTCCACACCTATGTGTTGTTTAACTAAGATACATAGTCATACTGTACATATATCTTAAGCTTGGCATTTAAAGGAACAGTTTTACATTTTGTGCAATATGATTGTTTACCATTTTACCCAGACTTAAATGAAAAGATGAGTTATCACTGTCATCTCTGTGTGTCCAGGATTTGTTTATCATAGCTTAGTTCAAAGTACACCCGAACCAAGATCCATCAAAAAAGAAATGTGTCCGAAAGTCTTGAAGTGAAACTGAAAGTGTAAAATGGGTCATTCTGGTGCTGAAAAAGGTGTGTTTGTAAGTGCAGACCAGCAAACAACAGACACCTCCAGTTATCACATACAGGTGTAGAGACTCTGCTGTAGTGACCAAAAACAGATGGCAACATGCAAAAACATCAGGTCAAAAGTGACAAAATTGAAGAACTGTAATTGTGCCAATATTATACCATCATTTTGCTTTATTTAAAAGTAATACATGCACAATTTAAACATCTAATATTTCTGTGGTTTTATTACTTCTGTTGGTAATACTTTGCTTATTAAATTATTTTGGACTAAAAGTTAAAGACTTGGATTTTAACATGGGACTTTTTGATCTTGACTTCATCGCTATGACTTCAGCTTTACTATGACCTTTTCCAGCTCTATGAGAATCTGCTCACCACATGTCATGGCAGTTTTCCTAATAGACACAGTATTGTGTGCAAACATTTTTTCTGAGAATGTTGCCAAAGAAATGCTCGTGGAATGTCAAAAATGGAAAAAGCTTCATTCTTAGGGTAGCATGTATATTCATTCATGCAATATACTCATTTTTTATTGTTGTGTGTTCTGCAGCGGGTGTATATTCAAATTGCTAAAAGTACAATTTTGTACTTAAGTGACAGATTCAAGTAACAAGACTAAGCCATCTACACCCATGTTAGCAGATCTACAAGGCTTAATTCTAACAGTGTTTTGAGGCTAAATGATGGCATCAGCATGCTAAGAATGATAAGGATGATATGCCGATGTTTAGCAGACAATACTTACAATATACACCAGCTCGAAGATTACCATGCCAGCATGTTGAGCATGTTGCTAATTAGTCATCGTAGAGCTGGGGCTAATGAGAATGCCTTTAGTTTTGCAGGTATGTAGTCAGAAAACAATGTACTGAACAAATTAAAATTTCGTCCTGATTATGGAGCTATCAAAAGTTAAGGGATCACCATTGGAACTATTTCTTGACCAACAACAGCTGACTACAGCCATTCCTCAAATCATCTTGCAAATAGGATGCAGTGCAACATGTTAATTGGACATCTTTGACATTGTTTGATGTTTCACTTTGACATTGCAAGGCAAGTCATTTCTCTCCTGCTTTTGGCCTTTGTGCTAGGCTAGGAAACCACATCTCAGTTCACCCTCTTTACTGGATACACAGAGATGAAACTGATGACAATGACTGATTATGTGTGTCTCAAACCTTCCCACAATTCTATGAAATATCCCTGGGTGTTATCATTTCGTTTCAGGACCATCTTCATATTGACTTACCCTGCTTGAGATCCACCTGCAAGCAACCATGTCAACTAAGTCCAACAGTAGTGTTCTGGGTGGCAAGGCTTCTTCCTCTCCTCTCTTATCCTCTCCACCCAGACAGCGCTTGGTCACCAAAGATGGACATTATGCACTTCGTCCACCTATGTGCCCTTCAGGTGCATGGCGTGGGGCCTCAGGAAGAGCCTGGCTGCTGGCCCTGCGGGACCTGTGGGGACTGTTACTTGGTCTGCGTTGGAGATGGGTCCTGCTGGCCTTCTGCGCCTCCTTTCTGGCCCACTGGCTGCTGTTTGCCTGCCTGTGGTACTTGCTGGCCCACCTCAATGGGGACCTGGCTGTGCAGGATCACGATGCCCCCCCACAGGGGCATGTTGTTTGTGTGAAGCACATTACCAGCTTCACTGCAGCCTTTTCCTTCTCCCTGGAGACACAGCTGACCATCGGTTATGGCACCATGTTCCCCAGTGGGGACTGTCCCAGTGCCATAGCACTGCTGGCTGTGCAGATGCTGCTGGGGCTCATGCTGGAAGCATTCATCACAGGTACAACTCTCTTATTCCTAAAACCTCTCCTTAACATCAATATCTCTGAGATTACAATCCAAGTTGTATGTTTAATGGACATGTTGGGAACGATACTGATTAGTTTCCTCTTCCATGAGTCTTAGTCCAAATCACATGATGCAAAAACCTTCCCTTACCTTAACGCCAGTACCAGTTATCTTTGAAACACCTAACCATATTCTGACCAAATACCACTAGACCTAATCCCAACCTCACAAGGCTGAAAACACACAGGGACTGTATTTGAAGACAAGACAGTAAGACCTCTCCTTATGTTACAGATTGAGTCTGTTGCATTAAGATAAGGTAGCTTTTATTGAAACCGCTCAGGTGAAATTCACTTGAAATACAGTAGTCAAAATAAGTAAGAATAAAGTGGCATTAAAAATAAGGTTTTAATGAAAGATATTAAGTGGCAATAGAAAAACTAGAAAAAGTATTTACACTATGACGCAAACTTTAGAGGATAGAGGCTTGCATTATGGGTTGATTATGGCCTTAATGTTAAGCCCTAAAAGTGTTTAATTGGGGAGGGAGAAATGAAGACTGATGAAACACTGAACCAGTATGAAGGAATTGTGCACAAAATATTTCATTGTTTTAAAGGTTTTGGTGAAGACAAAATGTGACATCTGCTGGGCAACCATTGGTATTGCATTTACAACAGAAGGATGAAAGACGATGACAAAGTAAATTATTATTTTTTAAAAAGTACTACACAAGCTAATTTACAGAATAGGATTTTATATTGAAAAAAACATATGATAAGCTAATTAAGACATAAAGATGAACAAGTGGCTCCCACCCTTTTGGCTTGTGGCGTCTTAGAAAAAAGCTATGTGTAGCTGGGCCACATTCCATATGTCTATGCTGTTGCCAGCAGTTCCACCAAAGAGACATTCCCCAACTAAACACTTTGCATGCTTTCATTTGAATAACAAAAGAAGAAAAGGGGGTCAACTTTTTTTCTTTTCTCTCTTTATTATCTCACAACCTCTCTGATTCATCTTGTGACCCATAAATTGGAAACAACTGGACAAAGCTGTGTGACTGTATCTGAATATGATAGATTTCATCGAAAACATGCACAGTCATAGCCAAAGCACAGTATCCCTGTGTGCTGTGAAGGCAGACTACAAGTGGGGCTAATGTAAGAATTCATTAGAAGAATTCACCATGGAGGCCTCTTTTAACGTGTGCTAAAGATGATATTGACAATTCAGAAAAAAACAACTTTACTTATTAATATATGGTAAAGCAGGGCTAGAGGCTCATTTATGTGTGGAGCAAGGAAATGCAAACTGTAGTCCTTTAATGCTACAAACAAAACACTGCAGAGGATGAATTGAGGAGTCTCACAGCCTGAGGAAAGTAGCTGCTCTGTAGTCTGGTGGTACGGCAGCAGATATTTATTCACTATTTGCCCAATGGAAGCAGGGTGAACAGGCTGTGACTAGGGTGGGTATTGTCTTTTAGTATCCTTTGGGCTCTGTGCAGGAAACCTCACCACTCTTACTGATACTTGGTAGATGTGTACCAATTATGGTCTGTGCAGTTTTAATCAGCCACTAACTAGGTTGTACACATCTCAAGCCAAATTGTAATGTTGCCTCTTCTTTAAAAGTTGATTTGTTCAGAACTTGGCAATGAAAATATACCTTCTTATGTTCCTTAAGATATATAGGTGTCTCTCAGCTTCCTTTACTGGAGATGTATGATGTGTGGTGTGATCATTGTTTGAAATCCAGCCGATGATGGTTGTGCCATCCATAAACTTTACAACAGAGATCTGTCCATTGCAGTCATGGGTGTACAGCGTGAACAGGAGGTGACTAGAATGGAGGAAGTGTCACTGCCATTTCTGTCTGTCTGTTTGTCTGACTGAATGACTGACAGGTGTTGTCTCTGATGTGCTGGAGTAGCAGTATCTCAATGTCCTTCATCAGAATGGGGTGAGTTCTACAGGATAGTGGTCATTTAGACTAGACACCGCAGACTTTGTAGGTACAGGGATGATTGTAGTTGTCTAGAAGTAGGTGGGAACACTTTGCTTTGAAAGTGATAGCTAACAATGTTTATCACATGTACTTAGTACATGGGCATGGGTGTTCATGTGGTCCAGCAGCTTTGTTCATATTTCCTCTCAGCAGGATTCTTCTCACATCTACTGTGGATCCTGACAGTAATTTCTGCAGGTAGAATAGAAAATAGGTATAAAATTTGTTCTTTCAAGTGTTAATCCAGCTCGTGGCAACATAGTTTACACATAATGAGGGTGCTCTTGCTTTGTAGCCTGTGGAGGTCTTACCTTCCACTTAGATCTTTCTCCATTCTCTGTTGTCTCTGCTTTGCCTCCTTAATGCTAGATTTCAGTCTCACTCTGGCAGTCTTGTGTGTTTCCAATCCACCTGCTTTAAAGGCAGTTTGTATAATGTCACTATTGATATATATTCTGCATGATTGATGTGGCTCTGCTGTGGCTTCATCTGCACACAACTTGACTATTATTATTCTTATAGTGTCACCCTTTTTATTAGCTGGGAATAAGTAGTCATGAGAAAGCAGGGAAACATGGTCCAGTTGACCAAAATGGGGGTGAGTTCGGGCTGTAATGGCCAGGAATGGTTGTGTAAACATCGCTTCCCTTGGTGAAGCTGTTTAATACTAAATACTAATTAATTAATAAATAACTAATAACTATAATAAGCATGTACACTGTACCGAACCTACTGTCAAATTCACAGTAATTTACTGGCAGCAACTGACAAGTAATTTACTGTAAAACGGGTTTTTTTTAAATCACAGCACTGCAAATGTAGAAATATAACAGTAATTATTATGTACTGTGGTTTATATTACAGTACTATTGTTGTAACTGTATAATGAAACACGGCAATTATGTACTGTATTTTATGTAACAGTACCATTATTGTAACTGTAAACTAAAACACAGTAAATATAATTGAATTTTACAGTATTTTATGTTACAGAAGTATTGTTGTAACTGTAGAAAAGACACACACAAAAAAACACTTTTTCCCAATTTCTTTTTTCCCAATTCCCAAGCACTGCATTTGTGATTGCATCATTAGTTTTTTAACTGTAAAATAAAACACAGTATTTTCCAAGTGAAAAAAATGAAAATTTAGTCATTATCTGCTCACCTCATGCTAAGATTGCACCATCTAAATGTGCACGCATGCAGCTTGTAGCTCTGAACAGTGTTGAGGATTTCGGCTAATAACCCAGTGTAAATGACGTTTTTTTTTTAAGTAACTGCATGTGGCTGCTTCAGGTGACTTGGATGTGCACGAGCAGTGTTACAGAATTTTAAGGGGGGTGTTGAGTATTTTTATTAAGTTTTTGGCGTGGTCACAATAGATGTACATTGTTTGGAAAAGCACTGCAATCTGTTTCCCCATGATTCTCTGGGAGTGTTATGAAGATTAAAAAACTACATCGGACTTCTCATTGGCATGAGGTAGATAATGAATGGATTTTCATTTTTGGCTGAACTGTCACATTTTCAAATCACTGTATCAATGTATTGTATCACAATGCTCTGTTAAATTATTACAACGGATTGTTAATATAGCATACCACTTTAACTGATATTGATGCTTTCTAAGTGGCTAAAATAAGTTTTGTTGAAAACCCCATCCACAGCAGTACAGGTCTTAGCTTCTGTGCTGGTGCTTAGGTTCTGTTCTGCTACTGCAGAAAAGGGATCTGTCCCTTTAAACTCACAAACTGCATAGATGAATAAAATATTGTCTGCAGGGTTGGATCCAGACCGATGCCTTAGAGTTTGTATATTCTGCCTGCTACTGTGTTCACATGGCTTTCCTCTCACAAAGAATTGTCAATCCTTGGGAAACAAATAACAATTAAACATGTGCTGACAAATTGGCAGTAATATGGGCACTAGTGTGCACATTATCCATTACTGTCTTTATGTCAGGATAACATAAATACACACTGGCTCTGAAGATCTTGTGGCATGAGCCTTTTCATACCCAAAATTCCTGGATCATGATGATAAAACACACACTATTTTAACACAATCTTAACTGTGATTTTCTACAGTAGTATAATGTTTACTGTTAATTCATACCGTAGTGATAATATTACTGTGATTTTCCACAGTAGAATGAGGTCGACTGTGAATTTCTACAGTATTATGTTTATTACTGTGATTTCTACAGTATTTCACTAATTACTATTATTATATAGCACTTTAAAAAATATGTACCGTAATTTACTTACTTACTTAACAGATAAGAAGCATGCACAGTCTTCATGGCCTAAATACACACAACTGTGGATGACACATCATCAACCACTTTGTAAAAATCAAATTGTAAATTTTTAGAGTAGCTGCTCAGTTGTAGATAAATAAACAAGCTAAAGGATATAACATTTAACAACACCACATGCCAAAGTTTCCTTGAGCAAGTCACTAAAGTCCAAATTGCTAAAGAAGTCATTTTGGGCAAAAGTGTTTGCTAAATGACTGGTCTAAAGTTACTTATACCTGCCTCAGCTATTTAGAACTTGATTCAGATTTTGTTTGTACTTCTAATGGGTTTTCTCTCAAAGTGCATCACCTGTATTGCTCAAAATATAGAGAAGAATTTGATCAGGCAGTGTACATGGTAAAGGAGATGAAAAAGTCTGGAATGTTGTACACTTGAGCTACTACGCATTTTGCACTTGAAGCACTATCCATTTTCACACAGTCACACAGGTATATAGACCTCCTTCTTTTCAAAAGTCAAAGAAAGCTAACTCTTTCAGACTGTCTGAACAGCATTTCCAAGACTTTTCATCAGCCTATAAGGGCTCAGTCTGCTTGAAACAAACTAGGAAGGCAGAAGTGTTCATATCTGTGCTAAATGATTACCGCTCAGCAAAAGCCTGGCATTACAGTGTAGGGTGAAACACCATAAATTATTATTATTAAATTTTCTGTATATATAAATATACACACACACACATAACATTGATATGGGGACAAATTTAGCCTACAGTATCCCTATGGAAGGGCTCCACTTGTATCCTGCCTTGGCCACACAGCATCCAAATGCTGGCCCAGCACTATGCCCTTGTGGCCTTGCAGGAACAAGGGGTGGGAGCGCAAGGTGGACAACCAAAGGCAAACTATTAAACAAATAAAGAACCATATTATCAATATGGCTTCTGAGCTAACCCGTCATGTTTTAATGTTACGTAATTACATTTGGTACCTACTCATTTTGTGCCTCCAGAAAGTTGATGTGGTTTTACCTCTGCTGCTATTGTCAGAATCTGACTTTTCTTCTTTCTTTTGCTGCAATTTACTTCAAAGTAGCACGAAGCAAACATTTTACAGCAACAAAGGCCAAACGATCTCCTCATCACATTACATTGAAGTCTCATTGTCTTAATCTTCAGGTGCATTTGTAGCCAAGATTGCGCGTCCTCAGAAGCGAGCAGGAGCCATTCAATTCAGCCCCCAGGCAGTGGTGGGTCAACACCAGGGCCAGACATGCCTCATGCTACGAGCCACCAACCTGCTGCAGCAACCTCTGGTAGAGGTAAAGGTGAGTGCTGTGCTGTACGAAGAGCATGAAGGTCAGGCCCTGCACCAGACGTCTCTGGACTTTCACTTGGATCATCTAGGCCAGCAGCCCTGTCCCTTCTTCATCTTCCCACTCACCTTTTACCACCCCCTAGACCGCCGGAGCCCCCTCTACCCTGCCCTTTGTGAGGGCATATCCAACCATTTTGAGTTGGTGGTCTTCTTGTCAGCTTTGCAGGAGGGAACTGGTGACTCCTGCCAGAAGAGGACCTCCTACTTACGGCAGGAAATCCAGTTTGATCGTCACTTTGTCCCCGCGTTGGGGATGGATGCTCGGGGGAGATACATGGTGAGCACCCAGCATTTTGACACAGCCCACTCAAAGGAGCCTTTGAACAAGGACTGTGTGGTGCAAATCAATGGTGATGGCAGTGACAGGATGGAGTAAAACTGCTCAAGCGGAAGTGTCATGGGGACTGTGGGAATAACCGGAGAGGGTAACAATGGGAAAGATATTCTTGTCAGGATGTATTTGTATAAGCATGAATTCAGATTCACCAAATTAAATCATCAAATTAAATTATATATCAGACATGGGTGCTGCTGCGGACTTCCTTAGCTATCCCTCCAATTGCTTAGAGTCCGTCTTGAAGCAACTAGGGTATGATCTGCCACTTGCTTCCCACCCATCAATATATCCAGTTGTGTTGGTTTGAGTATGATCAAGTTATATTTGATAATATTTTGTTAATTTGTGGTAGCCCAATCAATTTCAGATTCAGTTCAGTTCAGTTCCGGTAATCAATCTTTTCTTATTAGCATCTAAATAAATGTGTAATGTGAAAGTGGGTATTCATAGTGATGGATCCACAGAGAATTATTACCACCTGTCAACAGAATCATCATCTCCCTAAACTCCACATGAATGATAATGCTCTGATTTCTTTATAAGATGTGGCAGATATATGCGCCAAAGTGGCCAAAATTGATTAATGTAGCTTTAAGAAAAATGTAAATTAAAAGCCCCAAAAATAAATTTAAAGATAATTTAAAGTCCCATTTATGTGTGTGATCAAATGCAGACAATGTGCATGCTTTCCTCAGTCCATGGATGTAGAGTAGAAAGCTATATCTTTGAAGAATGAATTTGAAATACATTCTGCCATTACAGTTTGAACTTGAACTCCCCTCAATATACTAAAATTTAGTTTGATATGCTCAGCTTCAAATACAATAAAAAACATTTTTCAGACTTCACATACAAGTGAAAACATGCATTAAATTACAAATTAAACCACACATTTTGTACAATATTGTGAACAATTTTTTGTTATCTAATTAATATCTGCCCATAGTTTAACAGGTAGTGCAGAAGACTACTAAAGGATGAGACCAGTTATGACCGGAGTATTGAAATTACAGGGTTGGCACTGGAAGATGGAGTTGGAGTTTGTGATAAACTTTTCCATTTTCAAATTTCTATAAGTAGCTTATCCCTTTATCATGCTAACATTTGCCACTTAACATGAAATCCAAAGTACAGCTGAAGACGATGGGAATGTCATTACTTTTGCAAGTATTTAGTCTTACTTTAAATAAAAGTATTGGACAGGATGAGGTTCTGTCCTTATGATGAACCACCAAAGTCTGGTGGAGGAGGAGAATACGAGTGCCTGTACCAAGTGACCATCAAACTGGCGTTCACAAATTAAAACCTTGTTATGTGCATTGGAAAATACAGAGCAGAAATGAAAAGTGTATGTGATTTGTAGTGTGTGTTAAAACACTGTTTTGGTCATTAAACCTGCTGTAGATTGCTTGGCATTTGATTATTATATTAGTGTAGTTCAACAGCCACTTCATAAGAGGATTATTTTTAGCACAGAAGGTAATTTTCAATTGACTTGCCTCAGCACCAGCACTGTAAAACTGAATATGGAATTTATAGGCATGGCAGACATAAGAATGTTGAAAGAGTAAATACCAATAAGGAGGGGACAGAATGCAATGATTTATTTATCATCTCTATAAAAGGGCATTTGTGTTGGTGATTAATAATTTCCTCTACTGATGTTTGTGGACTGCAACCAAATTGAAGGATTAAACTGTAGATTATCAATATGAGCTGATAATCACAGTCAGATGGCAGATATTCCATTGTCAATATTAAGCTGCTAAGGTTATTCTTAGGAAGCCTTCTGGAACAAAGACATCGATGTCTTCGATGAGCTATCTAACATTAGACTGACCTACATAAAATGACATATAGCTCAGTAGTGACTGAACGATACTGACTGCTGATTATTTTTAGATCAATGCCTTTACTGTGAAAAATCATTTCCTAAATCACTATGCAAAGCTGAAATTAATGTATGTATTATGTTCGTTATTTGTAAAATAATAAATGTAGAAAGAGATTAGAACATTAGGTTAAATTATGAGATTAGGAAGAAGTCTAAATGTTGTAGGAAATGTTTTTGCATTTGGAGTATTTTCCCTTTAAAGGCTGTTGACATGACGAGCATCACTGTCTTATCTATATGGTTTCAAATAAATCATGTTGCAACTTCATAGGAGGAAATGCTTCAAAATGTGATTGTGAACGATGAGATCTCACTGTATCTCACATGCTTTAGTGCATTTGTACAGTGTACATTACATGAAATAAATATTTTCTAAACAAGCTTGGAAGTGACAGGACCATTATTTCACATTATCATCACGTCATTGTTTCTACTTGAATTCTGACTGGTTACTATGATTAACCATTACGCCAGGATACTGTATTGCATGGAGGATGTGTGCCTCTCCCTGCTGGCATAAGGCTGTACTACACATCTGTGCTTTGACTGAAATCATCTCAAGATGTATTAGTATCATCCATTATGTTTAAGTTGTCCATGAATAGGCCTAAAAGATTTTACAACTGATGATAATTTGGAAAACATACAACCATTTTTACTAGCTTTTTTCTCCATGTCACATTTGTTGGATGCTTTTACTTACAGTTTTTTCATACAGATTAACAAATATTGACATGTAGTTGCTGACTTGGCACTAGCCCAGCAGCTCAAACGGGAGAACACACATCATCATGGACGTCATCAGTTTTCCTGGGTAAAACTAAAAGCTGTCTTGTTTGACCATTAATAACTTTAATTATACAAAAAAAAAAAAAAAAAAAGGGATTGGATCTGGTTCTGTCAATGTTGTCTCTCATATTTTAGGATTTGAGAACACAGCAGGCCAAATTTGAAAAAATACGAGGTGCCTCATTGAGTCTTGGTCCCTATAATTAATACTAATGATCACCAATGTTAAAGTGCTTATTATGCTGTAAATTATATTTGCATTTTGCAATGATGAAAGGTGAGTACAAACACAAAGGCTTTGTATGACCATGAGAATACAGTTAATGTTTATTTTGCTGAAGCTGCAATGTCCAACCAACCGATATCAACTCAAATTAACGTAGCATCCAGTGCACACAACTATACTGAGGATATTTTCAGTAGTTATTATTATAGTTTCAGTCTTATTTTTTCATGGCAAACTTGGATGTTACATTTTGTCTTCCTGTACAGCTGCTTGGACTGACTTGCTGACTTGATGTACAGATGTACTTGATGTACAGTAGGTCCACTCTGTCTGTCATGGAACCATCCGCTGTAAGAAGGTATTAAGCCTACGGTCTCCATTTATGGAATACTTATTTTTTTAATCACTGTAAAACAGTTCATATAACACTTACACTTGCGTGCACTTTCAGGCAAGACTGATTTGCATGTTGCATGTTTGTGTCTTGTACAGTATGTACAGTATGTACAGTTAATTGTATTATGTTTGAGGTTTGATAGTTTGTCGTTCTATGTACATGCCATGTATAATCTCCAATCTCGTTGTACATCCTGTATAATGACAATAAAGGAATTCTGATTCTGATTCTGATTCAGGAATTCTGATTCTGAATTCTGATATTGAGACAGACAGCTAAACTCTTTCTGGATGCCAAGACTCTGAAGTCTTACTGAGGTGTAAGAGTGAAACTAAAAAATACAAAAACATAATCAGCTCTATCCTGCCATATGTAAATACACACTGTGAGCAAGCAGGCATGAGGAGTCAGAGGTAAATTTTTGAAAAAAGGCTTTTATTTACAAAAAAATAATCTTTCATCTAAATTCATCTCAACAAAACTTAGCTCAGGCTCCAGGCTCCCCTTGATGCAGCAGGCAGATGGTATGGCCCAATTGGTCTCTGCCAGAATCCATCATTGTCAGTCACATGTCCTAACTAGCAGACACGCTCCCAGGCGCAATTGTGGGTGTGCTTCGGATGTAAACAACACAGAACATAACATAGATCCGCAGAAATGCAACAGCACTAACTCTAGTTCTCTATGTGCTTATGAGAGGCAAAGAGTCCAGAAGACTTGAGAAATGTCATTGACATACTTTATTTTTCATGTTTAAGTCATGTACAAAATTTATAAAAACTTTGATTGCACAAATAGGACAAAAAGAAAAGAAAACTTCCAAGTGTCTAACTCTGTGGTTATTGCAGTGTTTGTTTGTGTAACAGATGTGTGTCCCAGATGTGGGGATGGTGTCCAGTCTAGGTCAGCCTGCAATCACATGTTAGGTTTTATTCAGAGAGCTAGTTATAGTTTTTTTTTTTTCCATTGGTTTGGCTCATTTCTTGAAACAGAAATTAAATTCTCAAAACTGTAAGATCATTTGGCAAAACAGTCAGCACAGTTCAGCACAACACCATAGCTCACTTGCAAAAGCAAACATCTCTCCCAAAACTGTTCACGCATGTGTTAAAACTAAGTTCATTTGCCATATATTTAGTTAGTGGCCCCAAAATGCAAAGATCCTTCTCAATTGCTTTGGCTCATTTCTTGAAACAGACCGGACGTTCTCAACACTCTTAGTACTTTTGCCAAAATAACCTGGATGGTTCACCACAACAACATGGTTCACCTGCAAAAAGCTCATATCTCTCCCAAAACAGTTCACTCATGTGTCAAAACTAAATTTCTTTGCCATGTAAGTAGTCAGTGCCCCCAAAATGCATCTTCCCTTTGGCGTTGTGTAAGCACTGCAAGTCAAAATGTTTAGGTGTTTTGTCACTGTGGCAGAAGAGCATTGAAATATCCCTCATGTCCACCTCTCACCCGAGCCCAGCCCTTCATTGACAATGGTTACTGTACTAGTTTTTTTGTCTAGCTAACATAATAAAATTGTGTATAAAACTGAAAAAAAGGCTGCCAAAGAAATGGTATTCATTATCATTTACACACATAAAGTAACTTCCATACATCAGAAGCACAATGACGTATACAGCATAATATACTGTAATATAAAGACATGAACAAAAAACAAGGAAAATTATATGTAGCCTACAGTGCTGTAAATAAAGCTGGAGCTTCACAACACTTCTTCATTGGTTGCTGTCTTCACCCTCACCCTCCTGGCCGTCCACATGCTGCTGTCTGTCTGGCCACAGATTCTCATCCACATCCCAGCGTATATTCTCTCTTGCGATGCAACGAGGGAAGAAACGGTGTGCATGTGGCAACCATCCCCTACATTGATCTCCTGTGATATCTTCACACGCAGCGTCCATTGTATGGAGCAGGGAGCTCTGATTTTGAGCCTGATGCTCAGACACTCTCCACTTCCAAGCGGAGAAAAACTCCGCTCTAAGGAAAGGATTATTTCAGTTTATCAGTTTATCAAATGTTCCAAGAGATTCATATATGGTATTCATGGTATTATGTTCTTCTACTCATTTTGACAATTGAACAGACTATTTTGCATGTGATGACTTATACGATGAAATGATGCTGACGTGTTTTGTAAAGAACGACCATTAGACTGAGAATCTGACAATCAGTTTAGATCAACAAGATCTATTCACTTGGACATTGTGCTAACTGTAGGCTACCTGTGCTTAATCATTTGCAAAGATGTACTGAGACATTGAGACATGTGCAATGTGAGAAATGAATGAGAAATTCCATTCTGTTATGAACAATTGCCAAGCAGTTGGAGGATTGTCCACGTTATTTTGAGAATGTAATTTCTGTTTCAAGAAATGAGCCAAACCAGTGGAAAAAACTGTAACATTGGATGCTTCCATGGCATTTCACGATCAATCACTTAATCAGACATGCGACCAGTTAACCATCCCATCAGATCTCTCAGATCACAAGAGGAAATCTCATGCATTGATAAATATTTCTGTTATGCATTTTTGCCGTTTATCCTTATCTTTAAAATCATTTACTCTGTAATGTTTTGATACATGATGATGAAATTAAATAAACACTGATTACAGTTTTTCTCAGTCGCTTTGGTGCATTTCTCACATCACTATTAACATTTGCACAACAGTTAGTGCATTTCTCAAAACAATTAGTACAAACTGCAAAACCTAGTAGATAACCTGCAAAAGTGCCTCACTTGCTCAAAATGGATTGTTCATTCCTCAAAAGCAAGTAATCATGTCAATCAAAGTGTCAGTGTCATCAAAATGAAAAGTCCCAACACCATTGTTTATGAACAAGACAGTCAAATGGCTTAGTCATGTTTTCATTATGACAGTTTACTCTGGAAGTGTTTTCAAATGCAAAAAGTCAGATCTTGGTGACACCACCTGAAAATGCTCAAGACAGCACTATACACTATTTGCACAGCCATTTGAAAACTACAGTAAAGTTACACATTACTGTATTTAGTGAGGTCACTGAGAACAAGACACTGAATACATATGTTTCACATTTTTACTGCGTGAGCTCTTTTCAATTCTAATTTGTTCAAAGAAGAAAAATACACATGTATTTACAACAAACATGAGAAACTGCCTTTGGGTAGAGCTGCGCACAACTGTAAACAATACTGCAGTACATATTGGAACTGAACATACAACATACACAGTACTGCAAATCATTCAAGCACATGCTGCAAACCACTGTCTGACCAGATCTGAGTGGTGAAAACGCACATTACCCCAAACAACAACATACGTGCTCAGATGGTCTCCAGTTAGACCCCTGTCATTCTCAGGGATTATGTCCCTGTAAAGAGTGTCTAAAACAGTCAGCAGATGTTGTGTGTTGTATGGACCAAGACGGGGGATATGAGTGAGGAGGCCATTTTCTGAGATGGCTGCACACAGTGTAACATTCCCTCCTCACTGGCCTGGGACATCTGTGGTTGCTCTCTGTTCAATGCAGTCCCTTCCAAGCTGTCTACCTTTTGCCAGATTGAAACCCGCCTCAGGAATAAAATGATAAAGAAATGTATCAAATTTGCTTGACAGATTTTGACAACTAGTTCAACATTTTTGTATGTAATGACTCAAGCAATGAAATGAGGACTATTAGTTTTATAGGGAATGACTATTCAGCATTAATAAGTATACTTCATTTTGACTGACATGACATAAGCAAATGATAATGTTAAAAAACAGCAGAGAATCGTATGAAAGCAACTGATGCATGTCCAAAGGATTTGCAATTTGTTGGAAAGAATGAGAAACTGCCACTATGATGTGCACAAATGACTAAATGTTGTGGAGGTTGAACTAACAGTTATGAGAACTTTAATTCTGATCAGAGAAATGCACCAAAGCGACTGAGAAAAACTGTAATCACAAACAGATTAACCCATTTCTACTGCTCTCCCTCTTTGCCTGTAGTTTACAAGTGAGACTAGCTAGCAACCTAGCTAAGGTTAGCCAATGGGGAAATAGCAACTTAAGAAAGCAAAACACAGCATATTCAGTAACATTACTTACAAAAAAAAAATCTCTTACTTGCCTTTATGCAAAAAGGGAGATATGGTGTTGAAAGTGATGCCCTGGCAGGGGCAGAGACTGAGGATCAAGTACAGAACAAGATCAAGCAGCACAAATAAAAATATTGTTGAATGTATATAATCCTTCTTACTCAGCAAGATGTAAAGAAATTGAGGCCAGCATAATAGATGGGGTGCCTATACAGGCTATAATAGGGGACAATAATTTGAGAAAGCACATTAGAGAAGGGACAAACCCATGGTTGGATATATCACTGCGGCTTTGGTTTGAATTAATTGTGAAAAATGATTTGAAAACACAAAGTAGACTACTAAGATGGATTGGACATGATTCGATTTGATATGATTTGTGACCTTCATCACAAAAGGCGGGGAACAAAGATACACCTGGCCAAAAGACACACCAAGGCCCTTTTCCCCCCACCAGGAGTGGAACATGAGGGTGGATCTCGACAGGCAGCTTCAGTTCCCCACTGAGATGACCATCACATCCCTCCGTCCCAACATCGTCGTTTGGTCCACCAAGGCAAGATCTGTGCACTTGATTGAGCTCTCGATCCCTCAGGAGGAGGGGATTGAGGCTGCCTTCGAGCGCAAGACGATCAAGTACGCAGAGCTGACTGCAGAGTGCCGGGAGGCTTGCTGGAAAACCACTATCTACCCAGTCGAAGTTGGATGCCGAGGCTTCGTGGGAATGTCAACCACACGTCTCCTGAGGGACGCAGGAGTGACCGGAGGAAAGCTAAAAAAGGCCATGAAAGAGCTGTCAGAGGAGGCTGAAAAGGGCAGCTTTTGGATCTGGTTGAGGAGGAAAGACAGGTGCTGAGGAAAGAACACCTAACCCCAAAAACAGCCGGAGGGGGCAACATCCATCAGCTGCAGGGGGTGCCCCGCCACCAGGGGACATTCCAGGATTAAAGGGGCGAAACGTTGAGGAATGGTGGTTCCTGGCTGATGACCCTGCAGCTGACCCATGGACACTAGAGGAGGTGTGACAGGCAGCAATGCCCAGCAGGCAATTCCACCTACCTGTACACTTACTGAATTCATATCGAATAGAACAGAGGGCCTACAATACTCTGGGAGCTCTTAGGAAAGAAGGCGATCAAAAGTTTTCAAGAGATGAAAGATGAATATAGTCTAAGGAATCAATACATGTATTTGCAATTAAGACATTATCTAGAGCAAACAATAAGGTGAACCAGTGAGGAGAGGGGATCTGAAATCATTAAGATGCTCACTTCAGCATATGATTCCAAACTGGGGAAAAAACTAATTTCAAAGTTATATAAGGGAGTGGAAGACTTAAAGGGAAATTACACGGTGTATATAAAAAAGAGGTGGGAGAGGGAGGCAAATATTGTTATATCAGTGGAAGAATGGGAAGAGATACATGAACAGCAGTGAAGAACAACTTGCTCCTTATCATGGAGAGAACACGGATGGAAGAACATAAGATTCTTTAAAACACCAGTACAGACAAAGTATCATGACACAAAGTGTTGGATACTATGTGGGGCTATTTTCACGTGTTCTGGGATTGCCCCACCATTAGAAGTTACTGGCACGAGATTAAAAAGTGTATGGACAAAATACTGAAGTACACCTCCCACAAACATTTGAGGTACTATATTTGGAGGAAACTGGGCATACATTTTACAAGATTTGGGGACAAATATATTTCTAGAATTATGCTGATTGCTAGCAAAAAAGCAATTACCAGAAGATGGATGAAGAATGAGGCACCTAAGGTGGAGGATTGGGTTGAGGTAATAAAGGTAATAAACCTTTTCTTTAAGACTGGAGGTGGATAGATTTAGAAGAATTTGGGAAAACTGGATCGAATACATAAAGCCAATTAGATCTGATTTTACCTGAGATGTTAATTGTGGAGAAAAAACAAAAAACATAAACCCTAGTTCATAGCTACAGAAATTGGAATGTTTTTTTTTCTTATTTGTTTTATTTTTTAATATATTCACTACACTGGTAACAAATCAGAACTGTATTAAACTGTTCATAATGCTCTATTTTTTATTACTTATTTATCTCTTTTTTGATTGTCATGTTTAATTTAAAGATATTTCTTTTGCATTAGGAAAAAAGGAAGAAAAACTAAGCAATTATGTACCAGCTGTATGGAGAATGTATGATTATAATGTTCAATAAAAAGAAATTTAAAAAAAAAGAAAAAAGAAAGTGATGCCCTTCCGTCTCACTGCTGTGACCCAGGCCATCCGACGCCTCTTTGTTATTTCTTCAACCTGATGTCCATAACCTCTTTTCCAAGTGGGAAACCGAAAAAATCTCAACTTTTCTGCCATTTCTGTCGTGTTTAGTACGGCAGCCTTTCACACAACACATCTGCCCCATTTTAACAAAGACAATGATATGCCGCACACGAAGACGATGCTCACTGTTGAGTTGTTTACATTGAGTGACCCTCCAAAATGACGATTTGACCCACAATGCACTGCGGCTGTCGCAAGCATTATGTCACCTGACAAAGACCGATTTAAAGCCTCAGTTTTCAGCTGCTGACTCCTTTACCACGGCCTGGCCAGTAGACCCTTCACTGCAGCAGAATCCTCACCACTGGTAACTCAAAAGACAAAAAAGGTAAGACAAACTAACTTTAAGTGTACTAAATTTAAGTGTAAATGTACAGAAGTTAACTAAATGTGCGTGCTACAAATATAAGCTAAGGTACTATTAACTTAAACTAAATAAACGTGTGTGTTGTATGAAACAAAAGCTATGTGTCTTCATTTATGTGTATTGTTTGTATGTGCAATATGAGTGTCATGCATAGAGTCAAAAAGTTAAATAAATAAGCAAATAAACTATTTAATGTAAACTAAAAAGAAGCCTGTGGTGAGTGCAGGGGGGGTTACCAACATGTTTTTTAGTTGAGCTGTGTGGCAACGAACACCACAGTAAAAAATATAAATGTTCTCAGTTGTAACAGGAATTAAATTCATTTTTAGCTGTTAATGTGATATCTATTTAAACGAAGTTATTTCTGTTTGCCTGTTAGCTTATAAACTGTGTGCTAACAACAAAGCGATCACAGCCCCAAGCTGCATGAAACAAAATATACTTTAAAATAACCTTCTGCAAATAAAGGTAATTATGCAAACAATATTTACCCACAATGCAATCGAAAGGCATAAACGTCTATGCAGATGCATCTGGATTGGATCTGGGATGCAACCATGCTGCTACAATGCTCTTATTTCCTGAACTGGTCCCATGACATCACTACCTGTGACTCACATCCTGTAGCTCTTGACATTACCTTAATACAAAAACACTGTTGTTTGTCTTCAGTCACAAAGAGTGCAATTAGCAGTCATTCACAGATCAAATGACTGCAGTTCTCATGATTTCTGTTATCCATGACTTGGTTAATAACCCCACAGAGGATACATACATCCGTTTCTGCCAGTCAATCAGAATGGAACAAGCTACTTGGAAGTTCTTCTTGGAGAAGTGAAACATCTTCAAGAACCCACAATCTAGACGAGTGAGAACCTTCACAGATTAATTAACGATAAAACCTCTGTGGCTGAACTCTTCGGTCCCTGATGTCACCATTAGCTGACAGGCGGACACTCCTCATCCATGACACAGAGGTGGAGGTTGTCTCCAGCACCAAATTCCTAGGGGTGCATATTACAGACAACCCCTGCTGGTCACTGCATACCTCTTCTTTGGTGAAGAAAGCACAGCAGCGCCTGCACTTCCTGCACCGAATGAGAAGAGCATCCCTCCCACCTCCCATCCTTTCCACCTTCTACAGAGGGACCATCGAGAGCCTGCTGACCAGCTGCATCTCTGTCTGGTCTGGGAGCTGCAAGGCCACAGACTGGAAATCTCTGCAGAGAGTGGTGAGGACAGCGGAGAAGATCATTGGGACACCACTACCCCCGATCCAGGACATCGCTCACAGGCAATGCTTATCCAAAGCTTGCCAGATCCTCTCTGACCCTACCCACCCCCACAATAGACTGTCCCTGCTGGTGTCTGGCAGAAGGCTCCGCAGCATCGGATGCAGAACAGCTTCTTCTCCCTTGTCCACCCAACTCCACATACTACAGGGACAATACTTTTGGTTGTTAAATTTTAAATTAAAATTACATTCTTTTTAATTGAATTTTTTTTAAAGTACTTGCCACTTTACAAACTGTTTTTTGTCCTGTGCATTAATTTACGGTGTGTGTGTGTGTGTGTATATATATATATATTATATATTTATATTATTTCTATATTTAAGACGACTACTGAAATACAATAGTTCGACTCACTGCTACTCTGCTCTGTGCAATATCCATGTAAATATACTGTCATTTTATCACTTCATTACTGATAAGTACTGTTCATTTACATCTGTCTTTATATAGCCCCCTGCACCTATATTTATATTTATATATTATGTATATTTATATATCCACAAATTCATACTTAGGAAGCCACTGCAACAAAATTTTGTTACCCAATTTGCACTCCTGTGTAATTTGAGAAATGACAATAAAGGAGGTCTAAGCAAAATTCTCTGGTCTTCATAAACATACCTATGCTGTTCTTTGGCATTGTAAATAATTTATTCCATCACAAATACTACATTTGTAAAATCCAGGATATTCTTTATGAATATCTTTAATTTTTAAGTGAATTGGTGACTCTAAAAAAAACCTGTCGAGGGGTCACTCTGTATCTTTTAGCCCTGTGATGGCAAGTGCATACCTTGATAGTCTCCAGGCACAAGTGACCCTGAACAAAATGAGCTGTTTAGAGAATGGATATTAGCTTAGATAGTCCATTGTGCCAAGATTATAGCAATATCTATATATGGTTTATGAGATCCCAATAATGCCATTAGGCCTCCGTCATGAGTAATAAGAAGGATTTAGGTCATATTTGATATTAGTGTTATTTATCCTTTATTGCAATCCAGTCTAACATTTTCATTTGGACAGGATGTATAACAACACAATATCTTTACAAGTGACGAAAAATATATTTCACTGAACTTTTATTCATTTGGCAACTTAAAGGTTTCTGCTAAAACAATATATACTATTTTATTTATGAAAAAATACATTGTCAATTTCCACAACAAATTCCAAAGAAGGTATGTGATACATACAATAGATTTGTTACCTCAAACATGCTACAACTTAAATACATTACCTCAGAGCAATTAAAGAGGCAGACGCATGAGCCTCACTTAACAATAAGCACTGCTTAGGTCAGGGTTTCTCTGCTTTTTGGGCTCATGACTCTATTTTTAGGTTCCAAAATGGACACCAAATTTGTAAAATGGTGGTACGATGGGTTAGGGATGGAGCCCAAATTGTAACATTTTATGGGACTCTAACCAATGGACTCCTGTCCATTAGGGTTACAAACTCTGACAAACACAGTGATCAGATGTACAATAGAGCAGGTTTTAGACATGGATATGAAATTTCATTTTAGGTATAACATATTGCTCATGGGGTGTATATTTGCCACACTGTCTTTCTAACATTTAGTAATATTGCACACTCATATCAGGAAAAAGAAATCCAGCAGAAGATCAAGATCAAGATCTCACGAAGGACAGTAGCCTACATTCTCAGTAAAGAATCTGGTCCTTATCCTCTGCTTTACGTTTGAACAGAGTTACTGCTGTGGTCCGGTGTTATTTCAAAGGATGTTTTAAAATTCATTTTAAAGATATAGTTCAACATTTTGGCAAACAACACTTTCTTTCTGAGAATAAGATGAGGTTGTGGTTAGCATAGCTTAGCATAAAGACCAGAAGCAGGGGGAAACAGCTAGCTTATCTCAAGATATATTTGATCATTATATCTATTATATTTTGTTAGTTTAATCTGTATATAAACAGAAATGTAGATCAAAAATTTTTAGTTTTAGGGGTGAGTTGTAACTATTATACTTAGTGTCATACTTACTCAGTATGACACGAAGTCCAACTGTACGCCACAGTTTCTTCACATAGTTCCCCCTAAAACCACAAAATGTGTTTAATCTGCATACAAACAGCAAACCAAATAAAAAAATGTTTGAGCTTTAGATCTGTTGGTAGGTGTATTTCAATTCATACACAATTTATGCTAAGCAACATCCTGACTCCAGCTCTGAACTGAACACACAGAAATAAAGTTGTTATCCATGTTATCATCTCACAGAAACAAAGCTAGTAAGCATATTTCCCAAAAATACTGACCTATTCCTTTAAATATCACAATCCTTTTCCCCAATGCAAAATGCATAGCTGCATTGCAAAGCTAAGATAAGCTAAGCTAAGCTAAGCTAAGATAAGATAAGATAAGATAAGATAAGATAAGATAAGATAAGATAAGATAAGATAAGATATAACTTTATTAATCCAGAAGAAAAAGCTATATATAATATAATAAAAATAAAATCAAAATATAACAGACTCTAAACTCTTGCTGTGTCTTCAAGTGCAAGTTGAACGACCTGGATGACTGAGAACCTTCACAGACATCCTGCTGCGTCTGTTACGAAACATACATAGTTTTCTTTACAGAAAATGTTAACTGAGCTCTGTGGCTCAACACACAGCTGTAACACAACCACCACCCTGTGCTTTTCATTATTGTAAAATGCTGTAGAACAGTTATTAGAAATTGCTGGTCTCTGATTTTTCTGACTTGGAGATGTACTGAGTAGGCAGCTGGACTGACACTAATGTGATAAACTAAATGCATTTTGCATTTTGACCAGGACCAGTCCACTGTTCTCTGAGTGCTGCACTAGGGCTTGGTTCTCTCATTAAAATATGAACTGCTCCTTTTGGGAATTGCTGCATATTTTTTAGTTTGTGGCATACTATGACTGTGCATTGCCATAGAAAGCCACAACTGAATACCTATTAAGGGGAACATTCAAGGACAAAGCCTATGCAGATGATCAGTACATCATAACAGACTCTGAGATCATCAGAGTGCTCAAAATTAACCCCTTGATGCCCGAATTTATATACAATTATATTAAAAAAATAAATATTTTGTGTTTTGCTTTCAAGCAGATGCTAAATTAAGTGGAGATTGTTAATTTTACTCTAGCGCACAGAATGCATATAATGCATGTATATCTAATGTATGTATATAATATTCGGATGCAAGGAGGGAGGGTCTATTCAAAGATATCAAGCAATGGTTGGTTGTAGAGTATGCAGGATCCAGTGTTTTTGAAGTTTTAATAATTCACAGGAGTACCTCTTTCAAACCTACACTACATATGCTTTGAGAAGCCACCTATTAGACTCCAGAACCAAACACAGTATGTAACCCATCAAAGTGATTCAAACAATGCTGGCTATTCATTTCGTGTTGTGGATCCACACAGACTACAGCCTTATGGAGGAACCTTTCCACAAAGACACCCAACAATATGTCACTTCAAAAAGGTGGCACCTGCAGTTGAATCAGATAAAGGAACATTACCACACCTAAAAGAATGCAGCCCTACCTTAACTACTAATTCCCAACGTTGACTCCAAACTTTGAGGTTGGGACTCCGCTTCAGTCGCTTATTATGCATACAAGGTTGCAGAAGACTTCTATTATTGATCTATTTTAGACGGAAAATTAGTTTATTAAATGAATATAAAATCTATTAGAATCTCTAGTCTGTATAATACACTTGCACTGCATGCATTGCATGCTCTCATGCTCATTAAACTACACAATACACAAACTGACATGATGTCTTAACAACTGTCTGATTGCATGAGAATTCAGATTCTAAAAACAGAATCACAAGCCAAGTTTTAGAAACTTTGCCATAACAGGTAAGCGTGCTAAAAGTAATCTGCTCTTGAAAAATGATTAACATTTAGGAAAATAAGTTTATTATCTTTCTTTTTGAGAGTGAGATTAGAAGATGGTGTCTGTGTGTACATTAAAGATCTGGAACCACAATGGCCTAGCTTAGCAAAAATGTCACTATGTGATGTTAATACTTTCTATTAGAATACTATTATGATACACTTATTCAAACTATTATCTATTACTATACTATTTCTATAACTTTGCAGGTTCCAGAACAGATGTTCTTTTAATTACACCCATTGTAACAGTATTAACAAGGTGAGGATGAAACAAGATCATATGACACAAACCATGACCAAACTGTAACAGGAAATTAAAAAAACCTTTACAAACAACAACACTTAGGACAGCTTAGACTATATGAGACCCCTTGAAGAGAAAACTTCTGTTTCTTGTAAAGAGATGTTGTGTTTTTTCTATATTTTTCTGTGGAACGTAAAAGTCTGCATGATATGTTATCAGATATTATAGCGAGTATTTACTTCAGTGAACTTTCTATTCTGTTATAAAATGCCAAATTCTGAGTGATGGCATTGGTTAAAGTATAAGTGGAGTGTGAAGATACACTGACTGTGCAAGACGGGATTGTTTTCTGTCTCCTGTGGCAGGTCATGAGCAGAAGGTGGACTGCAGTTGCTTGAATGCAGCTTGCCTTTGTTTTTTCTCCACTTCCTGTCTCTTGCGTTCTTCCTTTTCCTCTCGAATCTCAGCCTCAAATTTGCTGCCCAGAGACACCGCCTGCATCTGGTGACACACAGAAAAACAGTGTTCCTTTCCATCAACACAAATCAACTCATGTTTAATTTCATATGGCCACTTTTGACACTGCCCATGTTCAGAACAACTTAAACATCCAGTTTGTAGAATTTAGGGGGATTCACAGTATTGGCAGAAAGGGAATACAATACGCATAATTATTATGCAATTAGTGTATAATCACATGAATGTAAGAATTGTTCTGTTTTTGTAACTTTAGAATGTGCCCTTCATATCTACAGAGGTCGCAGATTCTCTTCCACAGTCATGTTGCACTGCTATGTTTCTACAGTAGAACAAAGTGGACAAACCAAACACTGGCTGGGCCTTCACATTTTGGGAGGTGTATTCAGTTGGTTGCAATCTGCAACCACAACACTAGATGACACTAAATCTTTCACATTGATCCTTTAAGAAGTAAATACTGGTATTTTGTGAGAGAGCAGCTCTTCATTTGGAAATCAACTGCAGAACCAGTTGAAAGGGAACAATGGAAGCCCCTGTTAACCTGTAGACCTTTACCACTAATCTGCTTTACCAAATCTATGCCTCAGTTCAACATTATTTTGGATTTCTACAGAGAGTTCCTTGGACTTGATGATGTCCCTTTTAGGTTTTGACTGGTGAATGTTACATAGACTGGTGTGTCCCAGATTGTCTAAGATGCATTAGATCCGTTATAGAAGGATATCCCCATCTTAAGTCTGGGGACCCTTGTTCCTGGCCAGGTGGTTAGAATTTAATTTCATAAATCTAAAATAATTGCTTTTTAGCCCTCAACTTTCCTCTTGTGCAAAAGTCCTGTGCACTGCAATGAAAGTTGTACAAACGTATGTCTACCACAGTTGGTTTGTCCCTTTGTGTCTAAAAATAATCTGGTGAGTAAAATGAGTAAAATGAAATGAAATCATTCTACATGACTGAAACGATGACCAACACTATAAAGTAAGTAAAAATGTAAATCCTAATGTTTTAGATGCCCCTAAAGTACAAGCAAAGCAGTAATTCTGTGCCAAATCAACAGATTTTAGAGAAAGTTCCCCACTGACCATCTCAGGTTTTTTTCATATTTTTTTTTTTTTTTTTAATGTTCTTGCTACTAATAACTACTGTGCAAAATTTTAGGCCAATATCACCACTAGTTTTGGAGATATTAAGCCTTCCAAGCTGTGGGCCCATATTTAGTATAAAAACAAGTGTTACAATCAAACATCCATAGTTTGATGGCTAATAACTTTGTTTACTAACTGTTCACACTAAATGCTTCAAATTTTCACACATGATTCTTTGATAGAATGAGGCTCTGTACAATGAAGGAGAGCTTTGTATGTGACATATTTGCAGATTTATGGCTTGGCAAATATGGCTTCCTGGAAAGATCGTTTGTCCATGGTAGCACATTTTGCTCTCTATATCTCCAGATTTAATGACACCAGATGTCTGAGTCTTTGTAATATATGAGACATGTCATAGTACTATCAGGAAAACATGTCATATCAGTGCCAAAAATAATACTTAGCATGTCTATTTGAAGCGTTTGAATAACTGGTCAAATTTCTTTTTTGAAAGAAGTGTACAGAGCCTTATTATATCAAAGAATCATATGTGAAAATATGAAGTATTTAGTGTGAACAGTTCAAAAGTTATTAGCAATCAACCTATGGATTTTTCATTGTAAGACTGGTTTCAATGCTAAATATGGGGCCATGCCCCCTTTTGGAAGGCTTATTATCTCCAAAACTAGTGGAGATATTGCCTAAAATTTTGCACAGTAGTTACTAGTTGCAAGGGCATCAAAATGAAAAATTATTAAGCAAATCTGAGATGGTAAGTCAGGAGCCTTCAGAATTAGCCAAAGGAAAAAGTATATAATGTCATTTTCAAGACGTAAATGTCAGACAAGACAACATACAGTGCAAACATATAGTACCTTGGCTTCAAAGAAGTCTTTGGCCCCCATCACTCCCTCAGTGGAAACATTGATCTCAGACAGTCTGGCCAGAGCCATTAGACCACCATCCTCCTGCAGTTCTCCAGCCGCTGCTCTCCGAAATATCAGTAGGAACTGCAGGAAAGTAAAGTTCACATTCAGTAAAGAAGGCTATGCCTCCCAAGTCATCATTAAGTTGCTTCCTTGCTGTGTTCATGGACAAACTGTGCTCTTAGTTTGCCCTTCTCAAACATCATCCTTTATTCCCTGTTAGTCCATGGACACAGCCCAATTTCACCTCTATTTGAGTCTGCACACACCTGCAGGTGAACACCTTATTTGAGGCACATGATTTACCACCAATCAAAGTTTTTTTTCTGGCTGTGACACAATAACATGCAAACAGTATAAGTCCATAAAACACACATAATGTAGATAATACAGATGCCTTTTTAAAAAAAAATCTTTTTAATTCTAGAACTGAGCAGATCTGAGCTGATCATACCCTCCTCATACTGCTAAACACATTAACATTTGAACTTTACTTGTTACATAAAAGTATAAAATGAGCCACAGTTGTCATAAAGGTCAGTGTTTCCCACACACAGGATTTAGTGGTTATTTGTCTGGCTGACTTATGTGATATGTGACTGTCTTTCTATGACTACACATTTCATGCTGTCTGTGAAGAACACACATACACGCGCACCTGGTCACCGTGTGCTCACCTCTCTGAAGCTCAGTTTGCCATCAAAGTCTTCATCTACCTCTTTGATCATGTTCTTGAGGCCCAGGTGGGTCTGTGGAGCTCCCAGCTTTTCCATCATCAGCTTCAGTTCCATCAGGTCGATGAAGCCATCTTTACCAGTGTCATACCTATAACCCACAAAACCCACACAGTGTTAGGTACAATTAGGCAGGGAGCATACCCACACAGCACAGCAATAACTCACACAGTGATTTTGTTTTTATGTTTTGTAACTGTAACAAAAATCCACTTGTGCTGTTTATACTCTTATAGCTAGGGCTAGGCATTGTCTGAAAATTTTTGAGATTGGTCTCAGTATACCTAAATATTTTTGACATCTTCTTCAATATATGGCACTCACAAGACATTCCCAACATTCACTGTGGCAGTACCTAATGACTGAAATAAACTATAGATTAACAACTTTTCCAATGCATCTCAGCCTGTAAACAGTAGCCCAAATGCCCAAATTAACTTCCTCAATCACTTTCCGGTCTCATGCACACAAAACCCTATTCTAATCTCACTAAATGATGATACTTGAATTTTGGTAAAAATCAAATTGAAAACCTACTTGAACTTGAAAAAGATTGTCTCAGAGTCTGAGTTGAACACACACACACGGTTGCTGCTTACATTGCTTACTAGCTTACAGCTGACATTGTGGTGAATAAACACATTTATCTTATGAGGTGACTATTTCCTCGGTGCTTTGTCTGAACACAGATTAAGAATCTGTCCAAACATCTAATAATCACATAAATTCTCACAATATACTCAAGTATTAAAGTTTAATACAAACAAGATTTTGTGATTTGATTAACTATTTGTTTGTTTTCCACTTTTCGTCACTCCACTATATCACCCACTTAGGTTATTACTCTAACTGCTACAAAACCTAAACTCCAGCTTATGGTTGCATTCTGAGCTAATGAGGCTGCTGCAGGAGTAGAACCTGGTATTTTTTTCTTGCCATGGACATCACCCTCCAGTGGTGTTACCAGGATGCCAGGTGTGGGTGGGCATTAGTCTTACCTGGGGGGGCAAAAAAAAAAAGTGCTACAATACTCAAGTAGCTCAAAATCCAGGGTAGTGCTACTGCACCTTAAAACATGTTTTGTTTTCTCCTCTGTCATTAAATTCATAGAACATTATGAACATGCAGGTGATAATGTTTTTTTTTTCTTTCTTTTTTTTAAAGGTGAAACAGGAGGTAACAACACAAATGTTAACTTAGAGCATGCAATGTTTGTTTTTGGCAGAGTTAACGGGAGTGGAAGCTGCTTCTTTATGAGCCATATGCATCTCTCTCTCTCACTAGACCGTGCTTATGTGACTGGTTTTAACGTTTGGGCTAGCCAAAAGCAGGTAGCTGCTACCTAGCTGTCTTGCTACAGCTTGTACGTAGCACAACACACAACAGAGGACACACAGATGAGAAGTACAGAGTAGACTGAGATGAATGTTGAATAGTCCGGTAGGAGAGGCAACGTTTTAGACGGCGGTAGAGCTAGGGCAAATAGAGATCGCTGCTGTGACTGAAACTCCGAAGGCGAGGCAGGCGAGCAACAATCAACAGCAGGACAAACGTTAAGTACTGTCTGAACTACTGACGGCACATGCGCGATTCATTAACACCCTGGACGCCGAGGGGGTAACATCTTCCTGCTGGGCGGGACTGCTGTGTGGGGGTGGGGACTGAGCTGACAGTGTGTGCTTTAGGATGCGGGAGAGTCCGCGGGAGAGTCCACGGCAGTGTCCGCTGGCATACACAGTAATATTTGAATGGGATATCACATGCGGTGCCCAGACTGCGGTTAACACTACATCTAGTTTTCCTTGGGTGGGCAGAGCATGTCCGTGGGTGGGCACTGCCCACCCCTGCCCCCCCCGGTAACGCCCCCATCACCCTCTATCACTGCTCGACAGCAATACAAAACAGCAGCTCTAGAATGCAGTATTTTACCTTTTCAAATTCACCTCAGTAAGAAATACAGGTGACTGTGAGTGATTCAAGCAGTCAGTCAGACTCTACACTCTGTATAAGTCTGTGTGTGTGTGTATGAATACATACTGAGGTATCAGGCCTGTTGACCCTAAAGTGAGCATGACCTGTTCAGACCAGAAACCAAGTCGTCGTTTCATTTAGGCTCTATGTTCTCTGTTTGAAAATAGCCTCATGTTAACAATCAGCCCATGACATGGCATGCATTTTGGCTATTTTTTAGACCTATGAAATCTTGAATACATGAGCTTGTGACTCTTGTATAAAGATAGATTTTAAAAACACTGTGTCCAGTAGCATTAGCTAACCAATGTTGGCTGGCTGATAGCACGCCCTTTCACCAATATGTCATTCAGAAACATTTAAAAACACAAAAGTTTTGACATGAAAACTGGAAAAGATAGATTTAAGATTATCCACCATTTCTAGGTTAGCAATCAAATTTAAGCACATTTGTGGCATTAGGCAAATTAAATCCTTTGTACAAAAAGTCAGATTTTCTTGAGTTTTATTCAGAACAATTAGATGGCACTAGATTTAATCTATTCCTCACGGGCTCGTTCAAGTAACCCAACATGCAGTCAATGTTCAACTCTTATAAATATGACTGTGCCTCAAATTTCCAACAGTTCATAGCTTCACTACATTCAAAACCAATGCAAAATAAATGTATCTTAGCCAATGGTGTAAGACTTTTGGATCCAACTGCACACGTTTTTGACATCAATATAGCGTTTACTGTTTCATATCAGTGGCGAGCGGTGACCTGTTACAGTGGTCATGCTGAAGTGTGAAATACAGCCAGCGCCCAATTGTTGGCTATTTATTTATTAATTAAAACACGTCGTATGTTTTTTACGGTACCCCGGAGGTGTCAGGTTGCATAATATTTTATTAAGGCGAGGGCACGCCTTCTATAGTGTGGGTGCACGTTAATAAAGCGCTCCCTCCACGCTATGTTATAGTGAGGGACCGGGATAAATAAAGCGATCCCTCGCTATATCATAGTGAGATGCCTCTGGGGCTCTGTATACCTCCGGGGCTCCGTTTTCTAACTAGTACATCAATGAGATTTTAATAGACACTCTCACACTCAGAGTTTTGAAGTGAATCCAGTTATGAGCATGCGCGTTGGCAGATAAGCTGCTTCACTGACAGCTTTTTTGCCATTCAAAATGCTCATGTACAGTAAACACAGCCTCCAGCGCGGGTACTACTCAATATCGCAGTACGCATGCGCGAAACAAGCTGTCAGCTTTCCAGCTTTTCGCAAGCAAAACAGGATAGATAAGGCAGGAATTTCAGACCAAAACAGAACTAAGGTATTGCTTTATAGAACACACTGACAGATGAATATTTTCAATTATTTTATTGAAGGGCTTGGGCATGCACTGCATTTATAGCTTTTTATGACCGCTCGCCCCTGTTTCATATAATAGTATTTTGGGCGGCTGTGTTGGTGTAGTTAGCCTTTCACCTTTCTGATCTGCTTAATAATAAGGACCCCCTTTGTTTTCATTCATGAATACAGGACTTTTACCTGATTGGATAATTAAAGCCCATTTGTGCTGATGGCTGAGTAAATATATAAATCTAAATGTACGGCTGCTTTATTGAACTTAAATTAGATTTCAGTCGCAAAGTTACATGACCAAGAGAAAACTATATCCTTTTCTCACTTTTTTGTAGCCACCTTTTGTAGCCTATTTTCTGTGGTTGTCATGCAGGCTGACCAGAGGGCTGTACTACAAACCTACTCTGATTTAACTCCGGGTTGGGCAAGGCAAGCGGGGGTTGACAAACTTTGGTTGTCTCAGCTGGAGTTAATTGGTACTATGACAGTGATTAAGATGTTGGTTTGTTGAGTCCATGTTACCTCAACCAGAGTCTTTGCACATTTCTGTAAAAGGGGCGTGTTCAGCAGTGCAGACACATTTTCTGCATGATGATTCGTGTTCTGCGTTTTTCACCGGAAGAATGTACTTACCGATAATGTCGGGATATGAAAAGTTTTAAGAAACGTAATTTACTGTGTCTGACTGCAGACACAGTAAATTCATCAGTTCAGCATTCTTGTCTCCAGTTGTCTTAGGAACTCTTATTTTATTTTCAATATGATTGAGATGTAAGGACACGTAAAATAATCTAAATCTAAATAATCTAAATATGTCAACCCAATGAGGATAATTCAGTTCCAGCCTCCACATGGCTCCATCTGTGAAACAGAGCCGTTCCTCTGTGTTACAGTTTTTTTCCAATGGTTTGGCTCATTTCTTGAAACAGAAATTACAATCTCAAACCTCTAAAATCATTTTGCAAAACAGTCTTACTGTTCAGCACAACACCATAGCTCACTTGCAAAAGCCCATATCTCTTCCAAAACTGTTCACTCATGTGTCAACACTAAGTTCCTTTGCCATATATTTAGTCAGTGCCCCCAAAATGCAAAGATCCTTCTCAATTGCTTTGGCTCATTTCTTGAAACAGACCGGACGTTCTCAACACTCTTAGTGCTTTTGCCAAAATAACCTGGATGGTTCAGCACAACAACATGGTTCACCTGCAAAAAGCTCATATCTCTCCCAAAACAGTTCACTCGTGTCAAAACTAAATTTCTTTGCCATGTAAGTAGTCAGTGCCCCCAAAATGCATCTTCCCTTTGGCGTTGTGTAAGCACTGCAAGTCAAAATGTTTAGGTGTTTTGTCACTGTGGCAGAAGAGCATTGAAATATCCCTCATGTCCACCTCTCACCCGAGCCCAGCCCTTCATTGACAATGGTTACTGCAGTGGCGAGCGGTGATCTGTTACAGTGGTCATGCTGAAGTGTGAACTACAGCCAGCGCCCAATTGTTGGCTATTTATTTATTAATTAAAACACGTAATGTGTTTTTTACGGGGCCCCGGAGGTGTCAGGTTGCATAATATTTTATTAAGGCGAGGACACGCCTTCTATAGTGTGGGTGCGCGTTAATAAAGCATTTCCTCCACGCTATGTTATAGTGAGGGACCGGGATAAATAAAGCGCTCCCTCCGCGCTATGTTATAGTGAGGGACCGGGATAAATAAAGCGTACCCTCGCTATATCATAGTGAGATGCCTCTGGGGCTCTGTATACCTCCGGGGCTCCGTTTTCTAACTGAGCATGCGCGTTGGCAGATAAGCTGCTTCACTGACAGCTTTTTTGCCATAAAAAAATGCTCATGTACAGTAAACACAGCCTCGAGCGCGGGTACTACTCAATATCGCAGTGCGCATGCGCAAAGCAAGCTGTCAGCTTTCCAGCTTTTCGCAAACAAAACAGGATAGATAAGGCAGGAATTTCAGACCAAAACAGTACAACTAAGGTATTGCATCATAGAACACACTGACAGATGAATATTTTCAATTATTTTAATGAAGGGCTTGGGCATGCACTGCATTTATAGCTTATTATGACCGCTCGCCCCTGGGTTACTGTACTAGTTTTTTTGTCTAGCTTACAGAATACAATTGTGTATAAAACTGAAAAAAGGATGCCAAACTGTAACCATTGTTATTTACACACATAAAGTAACTTCCATACATCAGAGTAAAAAGAACATGTATACAGCATAATATACTGTAATATAAACACATGAACAAAAACAAGGAAAATTATATGTAGCCTACAGAGCTGTAAATAAAGCTGGAGCTTCACAAGACTTCTTTACTGGTTGCTGTCCTCACCCTCCCTCTCCTGGCCGTCCTCCCCACCCCCCTGGCTGTCCTCCTCACCCTCCTGACCATCCACACACTGCTGTCTGTCTGGCCACAGATTCTCATCCACATCACAGTGTATATTCTCTCTTGCGATGCAACGAGGGAAGAAACGGCGTCAGTGTGGCAACCATCCCCTACATTGATCTCCTGTGACATCTTCACACGCATCGTCCATTGCATGGAGCAGGGAGCTCTGATTTGGACACTCTCTACCTCCAAGCGGAGAAAAACTCCTCAATAGGATGGAGGAAAGGAGAGTAAGGTGGTAGGAAGACCATGACCATCCTTGGCTGAGCAGTGAACCAGGCCCTGATGAGCCACGGTGGAAATTCACATTGTCCCACACAATGACATAGTTTGGTAGGTGAGGCCCTACGAGACCTCTGTCATTGTCAGGGAGCAAATCAGAATAAAGGTGGACCAAGAAGATGAGGAGCTTCTCTATGTGTGTGAAACTCCTCTTTCATTAGTCAAGTTCTAGTTTCACCTGACTGTCAAGGAATCAGTTTATAAAATGTTCCAAGAGATTCATATATGGTATTCATGGTATTATGTTCTTCTACTCATTTTGACAATTGAAAAGACCATTTTGCATGCGATGGCTTATACGATGAAATGATGCTGACATGTTTTGTAAAGAACGACCATTAGACTGAGAATCTGACAATCAGTTTAACTTTAGATCAACCAGATCTATTGATTTGGAAACTGTGCTAACTGCAGGCTACCTGTGCTTAATCATTTGCAAAGAAGTACTGAGACATTGAGACATGTACTAAGACATTTGCAATTATCCTTATCGTTAACACTGAGGACAGATGTGTTGTGTAGCCTAAACTTATACACTGTGTGTCCTATAGTGAGGCTTTACTGCAGCCACTGGCTGCGGAGACGTCTGGACCCAGAGGCAGGCAGAAATACTGAAATCCATATCTTTTACAGAGAACATTATCGAGGTGAGCATCTGTCTTTAAACACTGTTGACCTGTGGACTGAGCCGCTCGTAATCCACACACCGATGTCGACTGGTTCTTCCAAATATCAAATCCTCTTTGTCCACCAATTGTAGCAGAGGGGCAGAGCTTACACAGACTAACCTCGAGATAACCACGAACATAAACTGCCCCACGCAGTTTAAAGATGCAGGGCAAATTGCCATGACAGCACACCTCGAGTAAAACCTTCCTAAAATCTCCTTTTGTAGTACAGGTTAATCAGAAAGTTACTTCGATGTCACAAAGTTACTCCTGAACGTATCCCAATAAGCCAGTTACCTTGCTACATAGTACAGCCCTCTGGTCAGTAGTAATAGTAAGTTTTACATTTATAAGCTGTTGTAATAAGAAGGCAGAGGGAGTGCAGAATGACAGTCAGCAGGCAGATGGAGATCAGGAGGACAGTATGCAGGTAGGACCGAGAAGCAACGAGGTGAACTAATACTGACCAGGAGACTGCGCTTAGAGATGTATGATAGTAAATAAGATGAGAATAAAATGAGGAAATTTGCAGTGTACAGTAGCAGTATCAAATAGCAAAGAGGACAGAGCAGTGGGATGGCTGGAAGGACAGGAACCCTTTGCTGAACATAAGGGATGTACATAAATGGGTAAAACTACAACTCATGCAGGGATGCAAAGACTTTGTTACATCTGTCAAAGGAACTGGAATGCAATGATCAATTGTCTAATCTGCAGAAGTTGTGTTAAGATACTCAAAGAATTTTTTAAATGAATTTCTAAAATATTTTAAAAATCATAACATCACATGGTTAATAGAACAGCCAGCCAGAAACAGAGGGAAACACTGCCCAAAAAGTGATGGAAATCAATGCAAGTTTAATCCAGGAAACAGCAACTTGGTTCAGAACTGCATATTCAATTGCAAAAGAATGACTGGCATGTGAAAGAGGACTAATTGATCAAGCTGCAATAACTGAAAATACAAAATTTTTAAAACTAGCTTGAATGGTGTAAGCTATTTTTTAAGTTTTGGTGAGGATGGTTGAGCCTGATCAACCGCAGATGTTTAGATTACGACCGGCAGCCACTGGCTGAAGCATAGTGTATGGACAATAGTCACATTGTATGCAAGGTGTGTCAGGTAATATAAAATATTTCTGGGAATACGGCAATAGTAAACGAAAAACTATATTTTGTGTATCCAGATGACGCTGGAGGAAAAATATTAATGGATATAGATATTGGCAGGTATAGATATATTGATAATTAATAGCTATAGAGATAGCTATATAGAACAAGTGACATTAAAGTTCGCACCTATCTCGGAATGGGCGAAGCGAATCACAAACAATCAAAAATTTGCATCAATAACTGTATGATAATCGCATGATCGTAGTCGGAATCGGAATCAAATCGTGAGGGGCCAAGAGATTCCCACCTCTAATCCCAATACAAAAGACGACAAAATGTAGAAGCAAGAAGGGCAAAATGCTGCCTAATAGTTTAGAGGGCTTGTAGTGAGCAATGAGTAAGTCAGTTTTAATCAGTCAGCTATACCGCTTCCACCTGAAGGCTCACGTCAGCAGCAGCATTTTAATCTCATCATGAGCTTCCAGTCCTACGTGCTCATTCAGTCCCAATGCCCATGGCTACAAGTAAACATGTCGGACTTCTGTCTATGTGTCAATGGACAAACAATAAACCTTAGCTCGGCCTTACCGTTTAAACATCGTCTCCATGTCCTTTATCTGCTTGCGGGAGAACTCCTTGAACTCCGTGTAGGGGTTGAAGACACGAGTCGGTCTAGGAAAAACGTTGCCCTCGTTAATGTCCAGCCTGCGGGTCAGTTTAGCGGATAGCTCGGACAACGAGTCGCCGCAGGCTTCCTCAGGCTCCTGCGGAATGGGCCGGACCGGGCTCAGTTCGGGCTCCGGCCTTAACTCAGTCTCCTGCGTAGCGGCCAGTCGCGACTGCAGCTTCCTAGCTAACTCTTCAGATGCCATAATGATGCGCTGCTGCTCAGGTTGTTCGGGAGAATGGAACCTGACAGTCGCTTCAAGTACCACTGTCAAACTGCCTGTGTCCCGCCGACAGTAGAGCGAATGGTATTTCCGGTCTCACCTTTTAGAATAAAAGTCATATCTACAAATTTACAATACTCTCTTGTTGGCTTCAGATTCACTACATCCAGACGATAGCGGTAATGCTGTACATACAAATGAGTGCGAACTGCTGCTAAAGAAAATGTGCTGTTGATAAACAATAATTAGGATAGATAGATAGATAGATAGATAGATAGATAGATAGATAGATAGATAGATAGATAGATAGATAGATAGATAGATTGCGTTGACTGTTTGAGTATTTCTTTAGATTTTGTAATCTATTGTTTTCCTTTTTCTCAGTTACATTTGATTTGGCTCATGTAACTCATTGTCATTTAAGAGGTATCGGTTGCATGTTTTCATTGTAGACATACAGTGTGACTTCACAAAACACTGTCAATATGTGCTGAGTAAATCAGTCGAAATATCTGCTTATGAGTCATATCAACGCATCACGTTGACGTCTTTGTAAACAGACTGACATACGCATGTTCATCAAGGCCTGGTAGAGCTTCAGTCGACACAACCGAAATGTCTTGAATCACCCTGTCCTTCTGACTGAATTTTGGTACCTGATTCTAGCATTTACTAAAGATAAAATTGTTTTAGTTCTTAATCGTTTGCCTGACTGTTAAAAGTATTGTAGAATTATAGATGTGACGCTTTTATTCTGAAATATTTGAAGTTGCGTCATGAAATTACGTTAACCAATTATGGAAAGATGATTGGTTCATAAATCGTCTCTTAATCGCTAGCTCGCCTCAGAATCAAAATCACTTTTTTTGGCTAAATGTACGCATACACGGAATGTGACTGCGATCAGATTACCCACAGAACGATTTACAAGAATATAGAAATAAGCGTAGGCTACAACTAAAAACAAGGACAGTAAAGATTGTTCAAAATAGACACAGAATAATTGTGTGTGTGTGTGTGTGTGTGTGTATTTTTAAATATTGGATATAAATACCGGATTATTTTATATACATGAAGTAGGTCTTGTACAGTACATGTATTCATGTCTATACAGTATATACAGCATGCAATGTAAATATGCATTTAGGAACTATTACAGGGTTATTGACATGGTATGATTGATTAAATTTTCAGGGAGAGTGCGCATGTAGTCCCCCACTACCAGAAATTATGCAGCCAAAATTTCACCATATAGAGAGTCAGCTAACCAGAGTGCAATGGCCTTGACCTGGGTAATCCACCTTCTTGAAAATTCTATCTACCCTGCTAGGTAAGTATTACACTGTTCAGACTGGATGTTACTAACTAACTGATGTAAGCCAGCTGCCATATTTGAAAAGCTCCTACGTTTGTTTGTTTTTTTTGTTTTGTTTTTTTTTGTTTGTTTTTTTCCTCCAATTAATAAAATTGATTTAAAAAATACAACACCAAATCAACTTAATTTCTTCACATTTCACTGGGGCCTGTCTGCTGTTTGCAACTGGGTTTATAATGTCAGCCGGTAATTTGATACTGGGAGAAGAAGAGAAAGTATGAGCTGGTTGACTTTCCATACACTTACCATGATACTGAATTTTCCGCTTTGGGCATTTAGCCTTCAAAATAAAAGCTTACAATCCATTACGCTCAAATAGTTAAAAACTGAATGTTATTTTGAGGTCATATGACAGCATATAAAACATATATGCTGTGTTTTTGTAAATTGTGTGATATATGTTATGTTAAACAACATCCTTATTTGGTAAAACAGGCAAAATACAAATCTTTTTTTCCAGCTCTACAGACTGAAATGTCAAAAACAGGTACAGGCATGTAGACCACACTGTATGCCTACTCAGCCTCCAGCTAAGTGCTCTAGATGTGCAGAGATACCCTTTTTACTCTGAAACGCTCCTTCCGGACTTCAAAAAACTGTAGCTTGTCGCCTCTCAAGCGGAACAAAGCGTAGAACATGGAAAAGAATATAGCTATGCTTTTGTGCCTTAGTGAACAGATAGATTGCAATTAGGGAAAGCACCGAATGTATTAATATAAATAAGTTAACCTCAACGACCGACGGGACGGAGAGAAGGCCGCAGAACGACAGATTTTGGTATGCCACCAGGGTTTTATTGTCTTTGAAATGGCATTTCCTTTTCAGTTCACAAATGTGATCCATTACTTTGTTCAAACTTTGACACAACCCCGACATGTGTAACGCTAGCTGGCAGGCTAACATTACTTTGGCTGACTGCAGTAAAAATATTCAGCTACATTTAGCAACATGGCTTCATTAAGCAGGGTGACTATCCACCATATACAGTCTACAATCGGTTAGACATTTGTATTGCAAAAAGTCTGTTTCTCAAAGAATTCGCTCTGTCTTAAGAGTCTAAAGAGTTTTCTTGTAATCAAAGTTCTATAAATTGTTCTCAAAGCGCATGGTGTGTTGAAGTCTAAGATTAGCTTGCAGTCTTCATCTGCCCTGCCCTTGCTGTTGCATTGCTTTTGTTGTGTTACTGCCACCAGCTTTTGATCAGTTGTGTGAGACCTTTAGCAGGTATGTGCATCATCTCACTGCATGCTCTTGCATATACATGTGCAACCTCATGTGCTTGCATGAGATGCAGCAACATGACAACCCACTCATGACAACATTGCAATCATAGCGCACTACTAGTGTTCAGAAACTCCACAGTGTACAGTTCAGTTGCTTTTTGCACAAGTTGTCTCACTATGTATGCTTCTGTTTTTCTCAGAACACTCCTTGACATTAAGAGACAGCAGAACAGAAGGATGAACTTGCTGCACAGGTCGGTGACAAACTGTTGATGTTGATACAGAAGCTTGACTTGAGTTGACAATTTTAATAAATTTTCTTTTTATCTTTTTTCACTGTCAGACTGATATATGGTATATTGCCGTACTTGAACAGAATAGACACTTTGTGTGTTTTCAGGAGGAGGTAATGCTACATACATTGCAGCTGTAAAGAATCTCATGTAGCCCTCTTCCATCTCCCATTTGAGACAGTGCTACTTTCTAAGTTATGTGTGACTGCAGACTAACTCTGGCTTGGTCATTGTTCCTGTGACAGTGTTTATGTATAAATGCAGTGACATGGCTGTGATAACAGAACTATTTTTAACTAATATTTCAGTAACAACCTTACTCAGGTCACAGAGCTGTTTTTGTCCTAACAGCTTACAGTTTATTACATTTGAGTGATGTACGCTTGCCATTGCATCATAGTGGCATGTGAGATTGTTATTGGTTATAGTCACTGGTGCAGCAGACCACAGTGCTTAAATAGTATAAAAATAGTCCAGCAGTTTAAGAGCAACATTTCTCACTGCACTGCAATGGCATGGAATGTTGTTTTAACCATGTACAATTCTTAATATCATCAAAAGAGTCAGAGAATCCAGAGGAATCTCTGCTTGTAATGTACAAGGCTGAATACCAACATCACTCATGACCTTTGATCCTCAGGCAGCACTGAATTATAAACTAATATGTATAAAGGATATTAAGACATGGGCTTGGGAACACTTTGGACCATTGTCAGTATACATTGTTCACTGTATCTACAATTGCAACTTAAGATTTTACTCAGCAAAGTGAAAACTGTATATCAACAACATCCAGAAATATCGCCAACTTCTCTGCCCATGAGCTTATCTGTGATAGACTAATGCGAAGTGGAAAATGTGCAGTGGTCTGACGAGTCCACATTTCAAATTCTTCATAGATGGGCTAAAGAAGCAAATGGCCTTACAGTGTGTTAGTGCTCATGGCATGGGTAACTTGCACATCTGTGGAGGCACCAATAATGCTGAAAGATACATACAGGTTTTTGGAGTAACATATGCTGACATCTTTTTCAAGGACGTCCTTGCTTATTTCAGCACAACAATGACAAACCACATTTTGCATGTGTTACAACAGCTTTTGCTTTGTAATAAAAGAGTGTGTTTACTAGTCGGGCCAGCTCGCAATCCAGACCTGTTTCCTATTAATAATGTGGGCCACATTAAAAATGAAAAATATGACAACAGAGACCCCACAATGTTGAACAACAGAAGTTGTACAGTTTAGCATTTTGTGGTTAGAGTTTTGAATAGTGACTATTTTTATGTTAGCTTAACAGTTTGAAAAGCTGAATCTTTGAAAAATTTACATTCATTTCAGAATGTCTTAGCATTTGGTATGTCCCAATTTTGCCTTAATTTAAGATAAGATAAGGTAAGGTAAACCTCTATTCATCCCTCAGTGGGGAAATTTGCATAAGCATGTACCTGGGTTAACATGAACTCCGCAAGTTTGTGTAAAACCTGAAGGGTTGAATCGACAGCAACTGGACTTGATTGTAGATGGTTGAAAAAGTTTCACTTCTCATCCAAGAAGCTTCTTCAGTTCTGACTTACAGGCAGATAATCCCAGGTACTTGTCCTCTGTGCAGTTGTTATCCAAGTAATTGATACCACTTAGTATGAGAGTGTTAAAAAATCACTGTGTCCTTTTATTTGGTTATTCTCTAACTCTTCAGTAATGGACATGCTCTGCAACCAGTGTCACACTTACAGCCCTGGCATGTTACACACACTGCAGAGAGCTGATCCATGTGATGCAAGTTCTTGTTTACGTATTTTTGTATGTTTTGGTAGGGTCGCAGTGCTTAATAACTGTCCCTGTCTGCTATCTTCTCTTTGTATGGTTGTGTGTGTGCATGTGCTTACCGTGCATACCTGTGTCACATGTGACTATATTCTGTCTAACAGCTGAAGTGGTATTATCTTTCTTGTTGACGAAAGGGTGTCTTTCCACCATCTTGGCTTGAGCTGAACTAAGCATGCCTCAGCCTGGCGTGTTTGGGCTTTTGTGGAGCGGCAAAAAAACACCACTTTGAAGGAAGAAGGGCATCATTGCAAAATGGGTTGACTCAAAAATAATTGTTTCATCTAGATTATTGTGTTTTCACAATTATTGGCAGCCTGAATTGGAATTAAACATAATATTCAATTAATTGAATTTTTTCAATGAATGAAGCTTTGAAATCAGTGAAGATTTTTTTTGTTGTTAAAATGCTCTAATTCCATTAAATATTGAAAATTGTGCAGCAGTAGAATCATGTCCATTTTTAATTTAGTTACTGACATGCTGCATATTTTTAAACTTAAGTTCTTTCGAGTGTGGCAACTCTTTACAGCCCGTGTTTAAAGTAAAGTGCAAAATCTGGTCCAGTCTAAGTGTCAGCTAAGTCTGTAAGGGCTGTCGTTCTCTTAATCATGGTGTGGTGCCTCCACACCACTCCACCTTTTCCAAAGGTGTTTTATATCACAAAACAACTGTTGTAGTCACTGTTGTAGTAGTAGGTAGTGAAGCCATTCACTGAACAAGTCACAATAGGAAACAGGAGCTTTTTTTCTAAAGAAATGTCTGATGCCTCCTGGAAAAAAGTCCTTTATCATATTGTTTCATATTCCCACTACATTCTTTACATTACCACAGAGATTTTCAGTAACCTTGAACCCTTAAATTTTACAGAGTAGCATTAGACAAGTCTTAGTTGAATTACTGGCCTTAAACCATGTGAACTTGCATAAATGTCAGTGCCTTTGAGGAATGTCAGTATACCTGCAATAACTTGCTTAACTTAATAGCAGCTGCTGTCATTAAATGGTCATGTGAGGCAGATCTAGGATTAGTTCCAATAAACATAGTGAGGAAAGTGAGTTGTTGACTGTGGGACTGAAGTGATCTATGTAGCTTCTGTCTGTGGATTTGCACTCTATAAAGAATGTGAACAATCCCTACTAAACTGTGATGTATTGTTTTTTCCAGACAGCTGAGTCAGCTGCTTGGAGTATGGAGGTGGAAGAGGATGGTGGAGCCTACTCTCTACCCAGTCACTGGCTTTCACTGCAGCACCTTTTCTACGACCACTTCAGAAACAGGTGCACAACACAATTTAAAGCTCAGCTCAGCAATTACAACACACTGCTATCTTTAATACAATCACAGCCGTCATAAGCCTTCTTCAGTGTGAAAATGGAGAATGTTGATTTTAACAGTTTCAATTTCGCTACATTTTCCTTTACTGGAGTTTCAGCAGTCAGTTCAAAGTTGCGGTTAAGCAGTGGTTAAAGTGACTGTTGTGACCTGTTTTGTTTATATCATGCATCCACAAGCTAATGCACATGCATATGTGCAGACATATGGCCAATGTGACAACCACTCCTGCCACCAGTTTCACCGCCAGTTTTTGGGGCCAGTGCATAAAGTGTTGCAATGCAAGAATGGCAGGAAGCATTACATGAATGTGAAGACTATATGATTTGAAATATTAAAATCAGTGTTGTAAATGTTTTTATTTTTTCAAGAAATTTAATCAAGAGTTTAATTTAAGAATTCACACAATGTGTTTTGGTGAGAAACACTAATGGCTCTATTTTAATTATAAAAGTGCAACAACAAATGCAAAGCAGTAAATCTTGGTTGCATGGACTGTGTGTGGACATCTCCAAGCTAACCTATTTCGGTTCATGTATGTGCAGCAGCACAGAGCGTAACAGGGGTGGATAAAGTGGAATATAGATGAGAAGCCAATAACATCCCTGGTCCTTTGCTCGGGAAACAGCTCAGCCAATCACAATGAAGCATGACAACGAGAGCTGAATAAAAGATGGTTCTCCAGGAAATCATGATATTATCTGGAGGTTTCATGATGTGAACACACAGTACCACAACTCTGCAGCCAGAGGCGGATGGAGTGGGTTTTTCAACTTTTAATTAGCTGTCTCAAACAAAGATGCAAACTTTCTCTAAATCAAATTCTACACAGAATGGGAATATTCTCAGGACCTACATGTTGTTTACATAATTCTAGCAGAGGGTGTTGCTTTGCCGCTCATTGGTTTGGTGTTATAGGTTGTCAGGTACAACAGCTGATTCCACATTAAACAGCAGACCAAATGTGTTTACTTTCTATGTCCTGTAATCTGTCCCCAAATGTCTGAAAAGGTTTTGCACAAATATTCACCTTTGGAAGTGACGTGCATGGTTTGCAGAAACAGCAATTCCTCCCACTTATCAAACTTTGTAGTAATCCCACACACAATAATGACTATTTGGATAGCATTTGTTATGTCTCTTGTTTCATTGTAGGCTAGAGAGAAAAACTGGTTATTTCTTGCCGTGTCCTTGAGTGTTTTTTCTAGATCTTGCCTAGGGCTGCACGATTATGGCCAAAATGGTAATCACGATTATTTTTATCAATATTGTAATCACGATTAATAATCACGATTATTCATTATGTTAGGTAAAACGTACCTTTTTATTGCACTTTTTTAAAAACAAACAAGTCTTCAAATTGAAACTTAAAATAATCATAAATCAAACAATAAATTTAAAATTCACCCAAAGACAAAGGGAAAAAAATTAATATGCTATTGCAAAATGCAATTATAAAGTGCAAACAAACAGAAAAGCGGCCTTATTGCATCCGTTATTTCAGCGTGTCTTTGAGAGGTGGATGGATACGGTGTCGCCCGGTGCAGAGTTGCTGTTATGGTTGTCTGGGCTGGCGCTGGACACAGACAGGGATTTAGTGGAGTCAGTTCAATATATCTGCGATCAGACCAGGGACGTCCTGGTGAAAACCAACACAAATTACCGCTTGTGTGTCCCAGCCCGAAAGCCGGCCGCAATTGCGATTTGGAAGCTGCCTACCAGCACTAACGATAACCCCACCCCCAGCCTCTGACGTAGTCTGTGCTGAGCTCTGGACCAGCGAAGAGTTGGTACCTGCTAAGCACAGGTTTTTAGCACCTGGAGCCGGTGCTTACGTGGTGGAAACACGAAGAACTGGTGCTAAGTCAGGCACTGGCTCCGAACTAGCACTAGCACCAGCGCAGTGGAAAAGGGTCAACAGTAGATGTTGCTCCTTTACGAGGCTCTAGCGGCTCCTCACTGTCACTGCCTGCTGCTCCCGACCTCCCGACATTGCACTCTCTCACAGTTTAATCATTTGAAGCTGCCGCTGCTGCAGGGTTCGCTCGCTTGCTGTTTAGGCAGCGTAATGATGAGGCCCTAACCTATGGGTCGCCCCCTGGTGGTTGGCTGACTATTGGGTTGAGAAAGTGCTTGATTTGACATGCAGCAGAGCTCGCTTTTTAAATGTTAAAATCGCTGACGATCATCTTAATTTAATCGTGGCAGCCAAAATCGTGATCGTGATTAAAATTCGATTAATTGTGCAGCCCTAATCTTGCCCCATATCAGCAATCTGATCTGAATTTTGCTTTGTCTGGTGCTAGCAGCTTGCAGCAGCAAAAAGGCTCTCCTTCACAAAACTTGATTGCATAACATTGTCAGAATGCAGTCTTGTGAAGCTGCTGTGGAGCACCCAAACTCCACTGAGGAGCATTAGCCAAGCCCATTTGTAACTCATCCAGTTTAGCATGTTTTGGGCTGTAATGATGCTTGAGATTGGTCACTTCACATGCTCCCACAAACACGTCATGCTGGCTTGCCTTTTACTTTAGCAAAATTGAAAGTACAATTTCATTTGGCAGATGCTTTTATCCAAAGCAACAATGGAATAGCCATCAGGTGCATCGGGGGAACAAACCACCAACCTTCCGATAGGTGGACAACCGCTCTACCTAAGCAAAAAAATATTTGTTTGAAATGTCGCATTTTCCAAGAGAAGTGTTGTCCATTTCTCCCATGATGCATGTCCTAGATGACATGTGTGCCCATTTCATGTACCTTGACTGCGACCTGGGCAGACATATAGCTGGAAGGAAGTGCTGGTCAACAATTCAATGTTATTTCCTTTTATAGCAGAAAAAAGTAATCGATGTATAGAGAATGTCTTTTCGATTTACGAGTTGTTTTTTCTTTTCGTATTTATGAATTGCCTCATGCGCTGGGTCTATCTGTCTGTCTTGTGGGCCACATGTCCAGATGTCCTTCACCCCAGCTCCATGTTCTTTTTTGGTCTGATTTGATACAAATGTTATCATCACATCCGAAAGTTGGTGTGTTTCTTGACAATGGCTTACAGCCATACTACCCTGAACATGTCAGATCTTGTTCGATCTGATCGTGCCTGGTTAATACTTATACCAGGTGCTGTGAGCTTTGCTGTAGCTCAGGTTGGTGGTTCGATCCCCAGGTTGTGTGTCAAAGTGTCCTTGGGCAAAATACTAAACCCCAAATTGCTTCTGATGACTCAGCATGCATATGTGCACATCTTGGTGAACAGGTGGCTCCTTACAATCCCAAAATTGCTAATACTAGAAAAGCATTATAAAAATGCAGTCCATTGACCAAAGTAATTTTGCAACAAGCACAGTTCCAAAAAGTGCTTGCTGCAATGGAAAGTGGAGAGACATTATGCATGATATGCCCCGAAGTATCTTAAAATGTGACACAGCAGTCTTATCATACCTAAACAATAAATAGTTACACATCATCAATTATGCTTTGTGAAGAAACAACTCCAATTTAAATTTGTACATTTCTAACTGAAGTCTTATATTATAAACTGGCAATATTGGGGTTTGCAAGATGTGGGTATTTTCCAGGCAGGGTTTAAATATGCGAAATATAGGATCCAGTGTTTTTGAACTTGACCCATATTAGGCCAGGATGTCTCAGCATCTGCTGCTTTGATTTGAACCATTCTGTTTTACTCTCTTTCTCAAGTGCTCCAGATTTAGATTTGTGGTGCTACATTGATAGATATGTATTTCATTTCTTTAATTATGCCAGAGAATATGCAAATAGGTAAGAAGAAAGGCTGGATTCATGCACTCAAACTGTAAAACACTTCTTTTCTCCTCTCTCTTGTAGTAGAACCCATAGAGATCCACAAGAGGAAGCTCTTCCTGTGGTTCAGCCACCTTCCTCAGGAGGAGAAACAATTTGGTGGTTATTTCAGCCCAGAGACAATGCATGTGGATCCACTGATACTTGAAAGAAAGGCTGAGGAGAGTGCAGGACTGTTCAGCTCTCCTCTCCAAACCAAGACCCCCTCCAGCCCCTCTATGACTGTGGAACAGCTGTTTGAGCCCACTGATACCTGCAATGTGGGTCGAGGGCTCAATGTACTATTGTACGGGGCTGTGGGAACAGGGAAAAGTACAGTGGTACGAAAGCTGGTGCTGGACTGGTGCGCTGGAACAACCCTGACCCACTTCAAGCTGCTGCTTCCTTTCTCTTGTGAGGACCTTGGGCAACTCTCAAAGTAAGATATGTTTCTCTTTCCCAGTGGCATTTTTCACACTTGGGTTATGTCATATACAGTGATATGTGATTTGTTGAATTAGTAATCATGTTATATTAGCAAATTCCCCCAGTGTCAAAGCAAACAACACATTCTACTTTATAATGGAATTTGAATCTGATTACGATTGCAACTGATGAATATTTTCACTCTCAGTTATATTTCAATTATCTAATCATTTATTCTATAAAATGTCAATCAACAGTGAAAATGTGATATTGAATTGATAGAACTATAGAAAACTGAATGAAAGACAATATTTTCAGAGCTATGGCACTTCAGCTCTTTAGAAGATGCTGGATGCAAAAAATATGGTTGGGCCGGATATCCATTATCCAGATATCAACTGGTGACACCAGATGTCCCAAAACATTGGCTGTTGCCCCCAGATGCTAAATTGATGGGCACTGAGATTTGGTAATTATTAGATATAATTTGTAGCAAGAATGCTTTAAAGGATACCAAAATATGTAATGATAATTCATAAGACTCAAAGGGGCGCCAAAATGATATAGTGGTATTAATCAGTAATAAGAAATAATAAAATAAAATCATTTACGCAAAATAACAGAATTTCACTCGCATTAAATTCACTTCTGGCCACCATCCATAAAAAGAGAAAATGATTAATTCAAGTTCAATTCTGGAGATTGCTGCTTAGTTCATGACTCATTACTAGTGACTCTAATACTTCACACAAACCTCATAGCCAAGTTCTTTATTCGTAGTTTGTTTGTTAAACTGCTAATAACTACAAATACGCTGTAGATCAAACCGACCTGCAAGCTGGTCTGCACAAACAGGAGGAGATGAGACACACAACACTGTTTAGTTATATAAAGTAAGAAAATAAACATGGAATAATGTAAGCAGTAACTACAGAACTTCATACATATACTTTTGAGTTTCACAGGTGCAACACTGTATTTTTCAAATACAGCTCTCTGGTGCATTCTTGATCCCATGTGGCAACTAGGCTTGAGTCGGCCGTTTCTTTCAGCAGATGGCAGGGTAATAAAATCTTCATACACTCCCACATGGGTGTGCTGGAATCACAATGGCAGGGTTTGCCAGAGTTTGTTTTCTAACTTTTGTCATGTTAGAAATACGGGCAGAAATAGAAATACAGACAGACTTGAGTAGATTTGTTGTAAAAGGTTTCTTTTTTTCAGAGTTGGTTGGATGATGATCTTTGGTATGTTCATTGCAGCTCGAGAACTCAGCTGATTTTAGAGGGGGGGCCAGTTGAGTTCACATATGTGACAGGAGTCTCAGACAAGGGTCAGGTACACATGGCAGGCAACAAGGCAAAAGTTTTCCAACATGCCTAATTTTTTCATGTATGTATATACTCCCTTAAGAACTTTAATTGGATTTGTCATGATCAACTCACTGAGAGTACAACTGCAATTCCATTAACTAAATATGGGTATAATGACTGCTGTGTCACGCTACTGTTAGTAATAAGATGCACCTAGTGACAAATCCCCTCCCACATAGGGTGGCTTCCTTAACGGACCTTGTGAGCCGGAAATACCTCCACCTGAGACAACACTCACTGATAAGTGGGGAGGGAAACCATGCCAAGGATGTGCTCTTCATCTTCAATGGGATGGAGAAGATGAAACTAGACTTCCGGATTGGAGCCACAGAGCTTTGCAGTGATCCTAATGAGGCACTGCATCCTGGTGTAGTGGTCGTGAACTTGCTGAGGAAGTACCTCCTGCCTGAAGTAAGGAACAGCATACCAACACTGCGCTGTTCTTTATCTTTTCTGTTCTGTTTGTCTGAAATCTGTTATAGACTGTCATCTATTACTAATTATTCAATAATGCTGCTACTATGACAGTTTATGGCAATGTGAAGGGTTGCTTAAAGGGCAGAAAGACAATTACTTCATTCTTTTTGAAGGCCATATAAAGTCACTATTAGCTTGGTAATCAGAAGGGGAATAAAACTGGAAATTTAAACTTTGTGCAACTAATGGCTTTCAAGTACTTTATAGCTTCCCCTTTTAACCCCCTTTTAACTCAGAATGTTAGTAGTGTTACTTGTCCTGGAAACTTTAACTAGGAATATCCAGTGGAGTGCTGTGCCCTGTCCTAAATACCATGAAATCTGTAACATCTGCTGTAACTTTGGTACATTTGACACAACTCCAGGATTTTAAAAAGACAAGATTGAGAATCTGAGGTGCTTGATGCCGGCGTTTGGCACTCAAAAGTTTTTGGTAATCTGTGAACAATGTAAATTGTTTCAGCAGCTTGCTGGAAATTATTCTACCCATTCCTTCTAGGATTTTAATGTGAAACATTTGCAGGAAGTGTAGAGTTTCACTGACACTGGTTTAAGTGTGAACTTTAAGTGAAAGCAGAATTTTGCAAAAGTATCAAGGAATCAAAATCAGTTCAGAAATTTCTCAAGTGTGTTCATTTCAATATTTGTCATTGGTGGTAATGGAAATTGATTGTTCTGTTTTTCCCAGGCCAGCATCTTGGTTACCACCAGACTGTCTGCCCTTGACCGTATCCCTCAGAAGTATGTGAATCGCTATGCACAGATTTGTGGTTTCAATGACCCAGACCGCCAGAGGGCATACTTCACCAGCCGACTTCTTCAGCAGAGTGGGGAGAGTGCACATAACCATGAGGCCCAGGCTCTTATAGAGCTGCTGTACCTCAACCTCCAGAGAGAAAGCCAACTGGCTGCAGCCTGCTTTCTCCCCTCATACTGCTGGCTCACATGTGCAACCTTACACTTTCTCCATTTCACAGATGCCAAGGCACCCATTCGCACGCTGACTGGCATATACACCAGTTTCCTTAGGCTCAACTTTGGGGGTGAGGTGCTGGGCACAGGGACAGGGACAAATGTGCCCATTCAGGAGCACCATAGTTCTCTAATGTTGTATGTAGTACGCACAGTTGGCAAACTTGCATTTGACGGTGTGACATACAAACGCACATCGTTCTCAGAAAAGGAACTGGAGCAGTGGATAGGAGGGAAGACTAAGACAGATGAGGAGCTACGTCAGCTCGCCATGTTCCGGACTGATGTCCTAGACTTCTTCTTGGCTCCCTGTGTAGAAAGTGGTAAGCATTTACCAGGAGAAACCAATGAGAATGACGAGAGACGTTACGTATTTGCTGTACCAGCCATGCAAGAGTACCTGGCGGCTCTCTATGTGGTTCTAGGAGAGAACAAATCGGCTCTGGAGAAGCTCACCAGGCAGGTGTCTGTGGCCATTGGGCAGGCAAGTGACGATGTTAATGTTGTCGTCAACATCCTTTCTAAGTTTATCCCCCTCCGGGTCTTTGCTGTATTTAACCTACTCAAGCTTTTTCCAAAGCTCTATGAGAAAATCAGTAGTCACAGCAAAGGCAGCATTGCCAGAACCATGGCAGCTGAGATGTTCCGCACTGAGGATAGCTACAATGAGGATGTCCTGGATCAAGTGGAGCAAAGCCTCCTAGGAGTCCATGGCCCACAGCCACAGCAGTACAGTGAAGGCCAGCCCTTTGAGCTTTACCCAATCTTCATGGGTGGACTGTTGCATTATGGTAACCGCATCCTTCTACAGCAACTTGGCTGCAATATTCAGAGTACCACTGTGGCCCAGATTACTCGTGCTCTGAGGAAGTATCTTGTCAGAGGTATACACTTTTTTAATTCTTTCTGATATATTATGTATAATTTGTACATTTGAAGAAGATTAACTTAGTTTAATTTAAAATGTGAGGCATGTACTGACATTGATCATGTCTGATCTCGCTTTGATATCTTGAAATGCCTTTAAAACTACTTGAAACATCAGACTTCATACCATCCAAGCATGTCTTCAAACAGTTAAATTGAATTTGGAGTGTTGACACCTTTTTTGTTAACATTACCTGTACCAGTATTACTGGACATAGTCAGATATAACTTCTTGTATTCTTATGAGTAGGAAGCTAAAAGGGTAGTACAATGGTAAATTCACCAAAAAAGCTAAATTATTTAGCCGTCACTATTTGATTGTCCTAGAAATCTCTCTCACTACATGTAACTGGAAAGTTGGGACGGAACAAATCAAAAAAAGAAAGCATGTCTGGAATTGTGTCCCAAGAGTGTGTACCAGGAGTGATAGCACCTTTGTTTGAGCCCTGCCTGAGCTGTCAGTGGAGGAATTTGGCTTTTTTTTAATTGTCAAAATTAGATAGAAAGTTGTATGTATAATGCGAATCTTTTGTCTTATTTAATGCCAGAGCTCAACAAGCCACAGCCACCAGAGGAGCTGATGGATATGCTGGTCCTTCTTTATGAGTTTCAGAACCCCAGACTAACTGCAGAGGTTCTGGCCTCAATCAGAACCATCCGCCTCACCAGCATTCGCATGACATCACTCAAATGCTTCATACTGAGTTCTGTGCTTTCATGCCTCCCTCCAAGGTATGTGCGCATTGTGCTATTATTGGCATTTGTTCAGTATGTATGGTTTTAATTTTTTTTGTATGATATTTTTATTTAGAAATGGCATTTTATTTTTAACGCGGAAGCAAAAAAATATTCTTTGTAATTGGATTTGCATCTTATATTTACTATTGGCCATTAATATTGAAATTGAAGTGTTGGCCATTGGAAATCTCATTTGTGCACAATTTAAAACTAGAAAAGCACCCGGAGAGCGCAGACCTCCGCCAAGCAGCACAGTTCCCCCAGCTTATTGTGACTTACACCCCAAAATATTAGTCCTACCTTTGATTTATCTATTTCAATGGATGCTGTTCTTTGGGTAGGTCAAACAAGTATTGACATGCTTACAGAATTTAATGGTGTTGAAGTCTGGAACATATTAACTGAAAATGGCGATGTACAGTCATAAGCTTGTGATTGTGTAGTGCTGTTTTAAATTATTTGTTTGGAGCTTAATATCTATGTGTTTGTATGTATCTTCCTGTAGTTATCACCTTGAAGAGCTGGACCTGTCCTCCTGTCTCCTGACTGCTGACATGCTTAAGATGCTGTGGCCTTCCTTCAGACACACGCATAACCTTAAGTGAGACAAACTCAATAACTAACTTTGCAGTGAAGATACCAGATTAACAAAGGAAGAAAAGTGTGTTCTGTTTCAGTCCTTCCTGACTGCCAGTGACCGTAAACAAAGTGGATATGCGTCCTTTCGCATGCTGAGACTTTGTATAAGCAAAGTCACCTGTGTGACATGTAGGGTTCCTATGCATCCCAGCTATATATACCACTTGGTAGCCTCTTTGATCATCAGAACATCACAGAGACATCCCTCAGACCAGACATTGTGCTGTTTTCTGAAACAACCAAGCAGTTGGTCTTGCTGGAGCCCATTGTGCCATTGGAGGAACGGATGGAGGAGGCCAACGGAAGAAGGCTAAATACGAGGAACTGGTGGAGAAATGTTACAGAGGGGGGTGGCATGCCCAGTAAGAGGCAGGTGTTTTGCAGGAATGTTGCTGTGTAAAGCCTACAGTCTCATGGGCATCATCAGGGCATTCAAGACACAAGCCATCAGCAGAGCCTCAGAGGTGGCAGAAAAGGCTTCAAGATGGTGGTGGATCACAAGGGACAAGCCGTATGTTACTGCTGCTTGGACACAGGCTGGGAACTGAGTACTCCCGGTCGGGTCACCTGGTTGAGAGGGTCTGAAGTTGAAAGACCGGAAACCCTCTATGACCCCAGGTACTATGACTGATGATGTGTCCAAGTGCATCATAAGATGTATGTAAAAACCTTGATCTTCTCACTTATAGAGCAATTAGGCTGTGGAAACAGGTACATAGGTATAGCTCCAGGTTTCCAAATGAGGAGAACACATTGAGTGAGTTTGTGTACTCTGTCTATTGTTGTTTTGTTCGTCATCCTGCCTTTGACTTTATAGTCAAGAGTGCAATTAGTCAATTAAAAATCCTTAAGCAGCATTTGAGAAGTTATCCTACCTATGACTGTCTTAAATAGTTGGTTGTGCTATTTAATTTCTATTTTCTTGAGGTTCCAACTGCATTCTGTGGACAGCCACAGTTCTCGCTTGATTACCTGACTACACTTTCAACTTAGTTGAAGCTAAGGGTGACTAAGAGACTTCCCTCAGGAGTTCTGTGAGCCCTGAACTAGGGGAGAGGTCTTGCCCACTGCAGGTGTCACTGCAGATTACCTTTTGGCCAACCTAGTTTTTGGAGAACCCACCCACCCCTGTTTTTACCGTACCCCAGGGTAAGGGTGAGATGAGGGTCCAGGCTGGTTGGAATGGAGTTTTTTTATGTCTTGGAGAACCAGCTTCTCAGAGCACTTCGTCTGACAACATGGCATCTCACATGATTGGGGTGCTCTTGCAGCCTGTGATCTCTGCTTTGCTTCGCTGATATCAGCTTCACTCTGCTTTACTACTCTCAGCTTTACTCTGGCAAGAACACAGAACATGCCTTTGCTTTGCCTTTCAAGGTCAAGCATATTAGTTGGCCAAAAACCCATTTGGCCTGTCCCTGACTCCTTGCAAATAAAGATTCTCCCATACCTTGATGACCAGCTCATATTCACCCCTTCATTCTGTAAGACAGAGCAATAAAAATGGGCCCTTGCTCATATCAAGGGACTGGGTATGTCTGCCAATTGACACAGTGTTATGCAGACAAATTTTATGGTGACAAGCTAATTTGCTTTGAATCAGATTGATGCATTTATCTTTAAAATGTAAAACGACAGCACCTTTCACTTTTTCAAGGTTTTATCACCTAAATAGTCCTTATGGTCTACACTGACATCAGCTATTCTTCTATCAGCTTCTGCAGTTGACAAGAAGATGGGGTGTTTGTTCCTCATGGCACTATTTGAATCATCCACTTTGTTTATTGCCACTCGCAGTCAGAAATGAATGAAACACAGTGGATGTAATTATGGTTCTGTGAATTTCTGGATGTCACACAAAGGCCTCTAGGGCGAGAAGAAAGGCAGGATGTAAGCTACCGGGTGGTATTCATAGTTGGGACACACTGGTACTGTGAGGAGACACAATTAAGTGCAGTCACTTAATGAAAATAACCTTCAGTGTCAGTTCAGTAGGCTAAACCTCAGTCAATCTAACCCAACAGCATTCATTCAAATTTATAATTTTAGAGAAAGTAGTTTATTTTGCTGTTGAACTGTACTGCATTATACAGCTCACAGATCCCAGTTTTAAACATAGTCCTCATTACTGCTGCACTTAAATGCATCTCTACTGACTTTGAATGTCTCCGTTGCTCCTCTAGCATGTGAATGCTGTGTGTTGTGATTGTTGTCTGCCTATCTCTGTTGTCTTCAGTCTGCAGTTTAACAGCCTGGGTCCTGAGTCCTGCATCCTCTTGAGAGATCTGCTACTAGACTCCAAATGTTCTATCAGATCTTTACAGTAAGATTACACTTTCATATATGTGTTTATGTATTTTTGTGTGTCAAATGCAGTCCTCTCTTTACTGTGCTGCTGTCTTTTAATTTGGAATATTCAAATTTCAATTAATTATACACAGTGTGTTCCCAGCTGCTCTGCTGTCTGAGCAGATTTTAAAGTTTTTAAAGAAAATTTAGAGAAGACGGCCACTTAGGATACAGTTTTATATTGCACCTAAAACTTGCAGAGCAGGCCATGGTTAACTCACTTGGCAGGCCCCTCTGTAGCCCTGATGTTTTGCACACCCTGTGATTGATTGTGTACCCTGTTGTTAGGAACATTAAAGAACAAACTCAGGAACACCATCTGAAGATCACAAGAGTAGGTCATTTATTCTTGCAGCAAGGGAACAAGTTACACACAGAGAGTCTGCAGTACTTGTACAGTAAGTGTTGTTCAAGGATACAGAGTTCACAGGAGATTTTTATTATGCCAGATAAGCGGAAGCTTGCATTCTCCCTGGCAAATACCTCACTCATATTGGAGACAGTTCATTGTTCATTATACAGAATAGAAGACAAGTCAAAATATAGAACAAATAGGATAAGTCACAAGATTATGTGTATTAAGGATAAGAATTTCTCCAACACCTCTGCAAACAGCTTTATTTTTTCATGGAGTCCAAAGACCAATGCATACTCCCTCAGTATGCTGGATGCTGGAATACTGCCTGGCCCGGCCCAGTTCTGTTCTTTGACAGTTAGTGAGGTAAACAAGATAAAATAAGATATTCCTTTATTTGTCCTAAAGTGGGCAAGTTCACAGTGTACAGTAGTGTAAACAATTGTACCATATCAAATTAGATTAAAAAGATAATCACCTGGCGTTTTCTGGAGATGGTTGCACAAAGACTGAACCTTAAAAAACCTAAGTACTTTACATGAACAATAAACTGTGGTTCCACGGTAAACATTATGGTGGTACCACTGTTGGCCCAACAATGGATAAATTTGTTTTTTCCTCATTTCTGTTGTGCTTATACTTCCTCAGTTCCGCTTCCTCCTCTGTTCTCAGAATAAACAGTATATGTCTTTGCACCCTAGACCATGTCTCAATATTTTTTATAAAATTTGACTATTACTACTGTATACTAGGTGATTAATCCTTTTATTTCAATATTGTTACTGACATTTTTAAATGGCTTCTTCTGCTGTTGCTACACAGATCACATAATTTTCTTTTTTCAAAATTCCATTGTAACATCTAAGTGCTTAATGCTAAACAAGTTGCATGTTTTCTGCTGGAGTGAAAGAAGTCACACAAAACATCTCAATACCAATAGGTGCTCCAATGCCGTGCCGAGCTGTGCCAAACTGAATCACAAAATGATCACATGTATTTGGACAAAAATAAACATAACATCATTATGATTGAGTAAAATTTACTTTAAATATTGACTAGTCCTAGTGAAAATAGGAATATCAGACTAAAATATGCTAATTACACATCTCCTGCAACAGTCAAAATTTTCATAATAGATCTGAGTAAGTCTTTCATGTTTTCTGTTATTTCATTCCATCACTTAGATGTTTTGGTGTATGGAGAGACATTGTTTTCCCAAATGCATGTGTAACTATCAGCAGTGTCCAACCAACTTAAGCCTCCTGACTGTGTTTGTGGAACACAGAGGAGAATCCTCTCCAGCTCCAGAGCTACATTGAATGCAAGTTCAGGGATAACTCCCATCTCTGTTTTCAGCTGATGGTAAACTAAACTCTGAACTCTGCTGGTTCTCTAGAAGCTGTGTTTAGTGCTAACCTGACTTTACTCCAACAGTCAGCACACCTGCTTGTCCAGAGATGCAGACACACCACCTCTCTCTTTCACACACATAAACGTTCTGTGCTTCTCTGCTATTCTGACAGTATTTTATTAGGCTTGGTTTTGTCATGTTTCACATTGATTGATGCCAAAATGAGCCCACACAACATGACATATTTCTGTGTAGCAGGTCATTCTCATCTGCCCCAGCCTCCAGCTGCTTTTCTAATGTTTCAGTCACTTTGTCACTTTCACACTTTGAGTGAATAAGCAAGGTTATGGTGGAACAAAGCGAACTCCACTTATGAAGTGATCCCACGCTAAACTCTAACTGGTTGCATACTTAAACCTTAAGGGTTAGATTCTTTGTTGTATTAATGTGGTATGTGGTTGTCTCTATAAAGGAATTAAGTTGTCAAACATATTTATATGATGAAAATTAGGCTGGTTAGAGAGCAATAATTTTGTCAATTACATCTGTCTCTCTTCAGCTGTCAGTGATTTCTAACTTGGGCCGGCTATAGTTCAGGAGGTAGAGCAGTTGTCCACCAATCAGAAGGTTTGGTGGTTCGATTCCTGGCCCCTTCAGTCTATGTGCCATAGTGTCCTTGGGCAAGATACTGAACCCCAAATTGTCCCTGATGGCTGTTCCATCGGTATGTGAATGTACGTCACTTTGGATAAAAGTGTCTACTAAATGAAATTGTCAAACCTGAGTGACTGAATCTCTGTTGGAGTTTAGTTTCACTCCTACATTCATGTTCTTGCATTTATCTAATACATCAGCCTCATTGTTTTCCAGTCCCTTTCCTAGAGCAATGCCAGCACATTGGTAAGTTGCTACTTATACTAACCAAATATTTCATGCTGCAGCTTCACCATAACAGCTTCTAATGTTGGGGGTTAACACCCTGACTTTTAGTCCTTAGTACCCTAGTACACATTTACTGTATAAGAGAAGGATATTTAAGTTGAGCTTGTCAACAATAATCAAGGGAGCCGTGCCTAAGGGGTATGGGATGCTGGAATACTGCCCATAAATCCTGCATAGTTAAAGTAATTGCCTACATCTTTCCAACTCCACATCTGCAATTTGTATATAGGCTTTTGGTTATTAAATCAGATGTTCTCAGACTTTCTTCTTGAACTTCATGAAGCTTCATGCAGGCTTTTATTGTGTAGCGGCTATAGGACATGCAGTCTGTTTTTAAGTAGAGCTTTGTAAACGGTGCTATTCAGCAAAACTGTAATATAGTGACACATTTAGCACAGCATATCGGTTTTGAATACTACAAGGAAAGAAACAGCCACATCGAGCTGTTAGATGAAGAGCTGCAGGCAACAGAGTTTTACGGCAGTTTTTTGTAAACCAACATACATGCTTCATGTCATCAAGGTCCCGTCAGGCCCCGAGTTAGTGTTGCCATCTGCACAGTGTGTTCTGAATAGAAGACCAGAAATGTCTAATTTTTCTAATGTGTTCTCCAGACTGTGTGACAACCCTCTGCTGGAGTCTGGAGCCTGCACCCTGCTGGAAGCACTGCCAGAGAACCAGTCCCTGACACACCTGTCCCTGATGCACACTGGACTGGGTGACCAGGGAGCCCTGGACCTGGCTCAGAAACTCCAGCAGCACACGCTGCAGGAGCTAAATGTGGCCTATAACAACATTGGAGACAATGCTGCTCTGGCTCTGGTGGATGCCTGCAGGGAGCATCCCAGCATTCACACTGTGCAGTAAGCAGCTCCTCTCTACACTCTCAGCTGTACATATTCACGTATTTTCCAGAAGGCACAGACACAAAAACGCCACGTTCTCCCTCCCTGTACACATTATTAATTCCAACAAATACAATAAAAATCCATTGTTAAGATAATAAGATATAAAACTATAAATGCTGTGTTCACCTCGCTGTTCAAGTGATGCTTTTTCTCATTGAGACAGGGGAGATGATTATGTTAATGTTCCTCTTCGTTGGGTCATTCCAGAATTGGAGGACATTTTGGCTTCCAAATTCTTGAAAATAAACCTTCACTTCTGCTACATATTCATCAATAATAGGTAATAAACTATCAAAAGCTTGATTAGCTCACCTTACAGATAAATGGTACAATTTTTCTCACATGATTTATTTGGTGTTTACAATACTTTGTGCAACGTTACTCATATCACAGTAACAGGGTTGCAGGTAACAGGGTTGCAAATCCATCCTAATGTTTGCTTTCTCTCAGGAGTAGAAGCTAGTTGCTTAGCTAGCTGTTACTGCTGAGGAAGAGGACAAACTTACCTATGAAAATAAGTAAAGAATTTTTTTTTTTTAAATGGTCTTATTCTGATTATAGGCATAACAGGGTTGCATGAGGTAAAGTGAGACATTCAATCAAAGCTAACTATGTTATAAAAATATGAAAAATAGAAGATATAAAATAGAAATAGACAGCATATCATGTGATTCACTTCTTTCTTCTTCTTCAACCATGCTAAAAAGGTTATGGTAACAGGGTTGCGTCCATGTTGGGGGACACATGTTCCATGAATAATAATTATTATTTGAAATATTATTTTTATTAAAACAAATGTTCCCACAACTACAGGAGACAGCAATGAAACAAATAATACCCAAAAAATGAAATTTAAATTTCATTTTAACTGTTTTATTTGAAATTCAATTTGGTCATTAGGGGGAAGGGACAAGAGATGGCATTTTATGGGGTACTCCAGACTTATTTGGTATTTTTAAAACTATTTTCAAGCATTCTTTTCTTTTAGTTTTTTTTTAGATTTGCCCTCAGGACAAGTAAATTTACTCAGAAACTGCATGTTTTATTATTTTGTATGTGGATTATTTAAAATTTGATGGGTGGAACGCAAAATGTCCTCCAATTCTGGAATGACCCAGTTTCATTTTGGACATGACAGCACATTTACAGGGCTTACAGAGATTTTACACCTGTATGTAAAAGAATGATTAGTTGTAGACCTGTTTGGAGGTTTATTCATGATATGTAGGCAAAAACTAAATGCTGCCTCATCATCTTTGTCCTTCTCCTTGAAGCGGTAAAAACCAGTCCCAGATGACCGAAAGTCTAACAGATACAGATCAGAAATCATAGAAACATGTTATAAGCAATATAGATTGTGACGTTGATGTAGTTTCTGAATTGGACTCAGGAGCAAGACACAGATGAGGGAAAAGGTTAAAGGGATTTATTAATAAAAACTGCAGGAATTCAAAAAACTTGTAGTTGTTTGACACTTGAGTTGCGGGTAGTGCTGCAGCAGGGTTTGATGTGATGATTGGAGTAATGTGCTCCGCACTGCAGCCACTAAGTATAATTTCCTCATATTATCTCTCTGCTTTATAATGGCATTACCTCAGAATATATTAAGGAAAAACATTATACTTAATATAAATAAACAGTATTGTATGTGTCTATTTACTGTCTATAATGAAGAGAATTATATACAAGTTGAATTTGTCAATGATTGTAGTGTTAACATCTGTTGTGGTAAGGTTTGACAAGACACTCAAAATTCAGGAAGCAGATACAGGAGAAAAATGTCTCAGATGAAATCATGGCTTTAATTTCTCTTTCAAGAGGACACACCATCAAGCAGCAAAAATGCAGAAAATGGATGTGTGTTGAACACTTCTTCAACCCATTCTTTTACATGTTTTGACAACATTTGATATACAATACATCACTCCATCTGTCACAAAGATCCTTTCTGATTGGCTTGCGGAACAGTCACTTCTAGCATCTCCATATGAGGTTCCACCTTGACCTTTTATTGACCAAAAGGAATTTGCCCAACCAGGGACCTTAAACAGAAATAGCCACACTGGCTCTCTGTACATGCTTTCAGTGAGCTAAATTTAAAACACAGCAGGGTATAGAGCAAGCTTTCCACTACAATTTCCACTACACATCAATGAAGGGAGCTGTGTCAAGGAGTTCAATTATGCTGCCAAAATGCATTAAATGTAACTTGGAGCAGTGCATCTATAAGCTTAGAAGGTTACCCATAACATTTTAAAATCACTTCTAACTGTTAACAATAGCAAACCAACACAGGGGTAGTGAATATGTAAACTGATATAAAGCTCTGGCTTGGATCTAGCTTGTGTAAAACACAATTGGACAGGCTGTAAAGACACTGACACCCTGCCTTAAAGTACACTAGGTGTTAGACATGTAATCTACTAAGAGTGCCATTAAGTTCTTTGTAAGTTGCCATTGCCATGTTAATGTACTGTCTTGTGTGTCTGTGTAGCTTGTATCTGAACCCTCTCAGTGATGTGGGGAAGCAGTCCCTGTATGTCCGAGGTGTTCCCAAGAGCCACAGTGGTAGTGGCCGGCGGGTTAGGGTCCTGGCTTCAGTCACTGAAGGCTCAGACATCTCAGAGGACTGGCACCCCATCCTCAGTGTGATACGAGAGAATGCATCCTCCTGGGACCGCGAACGTGTCAAGCAGCAGCTACAGGTACACACTCACAGCAACAAATTTATGAAAACAAATAAAGCATACATAAAAAAAACAGGACCCACCAAGCCCCTCATTTTCTAAGTTGAACTTGACCAGTGTAGGTTTTTAAAAGCTGACTCTTTCATTTGTAGATAATCATTAAATTATTTGAACCATTCTAATATTATGATAATGATGATGATTTTTAGACCTTCATGTTTACAGCAAAATGCATGTATTACTAATATAGTTTGTGTAATTGTTTTATGACACAGTAAATGAATACATAAAAAAATATGTAAATTAAATTAAAAAAACATAAAATGTATTGCATTTCAGTTCACAAACTCAAAGTAATCTATTCCAATGATTTAGAATTGGACTTAAATAAAGTTGAGCTACTCAGAAGAGACAGATCTACAAAAAAAGAATATTTAGACATTAAAGCCAATATTAATGTTTAAGTCCAGTATATTGTCACTTTTGGGCCCTTGCATCTCCAAGCCAGCTAATCTTAATGACATTTTTCAAGTTTCAAGTTTATTTAATGATTTCATGCTAACAGTTCGAGGACTGATAAGAATAAAGTCCAGACCAGTCATTCAAGTCATGAAAACCTAAATTTACTTAAGAATTATAATGTCTTAATATGAATGAATATGGAACAGATATTAATTGAAATTGAAAGTATGTGTGTAGAAAACAAACTAAATGTAAAATTAGTGTTCCTCTCCTGGCATTGATTAAACCCCTAAAAACTCATCTCTGGTGTCAAAACTCCACATTTAGATTTTTTTGTTAAAAAAAAAAATCCCTTCATTTGTTCATTAGCTCAGATGTATCTCTACGCCTTCTCCTTCACATTCAGTATGCACCGATCTATGAATTTGCAAATAGTCCTCACCTCTATATCCTCCTGCACCTCTGCCACTCAGATGCAGATTTGACTGTGCTCATCATACACACAAAGCTCATTTAATTCAGCAGCTCATCTGACAGAGTTTGGTGACTCTGACTTGGAACACTATTATGACAAATCTGACTACTAAAATACTTCTACATGAGGTCCCTTTTTTTTTTAGGTGTGGGTGAGTCACCTAGTTCCCCTCTGTGCAGGTTTTCCTCAGGGATCTTGAGTGGGGTCGTCAGCAACAGCAGAGCCTCTGGAAGCAGTTACATTTCCGCAGAGTGGAGAAGGGAGTCCAGCAGACTTTGAGGATGCTGGAAAAGAATACTCCATCCACAGGATACAGCAAGTAACCATGAAAAACCAAGACAATAATGACGGTGAATGTCTTCAACAGCATATCAGGATTGAACCTCGGTATGTCCAGACAGGAGAAAAATCTGCAGCTAGTCCAAGCTGGAGGTCAAGGAGATATACAGCAGCTTCATTACTGTAAAGGAGATGACTCTATTCAATGATTTGAATGTGCCCCAATCTGTTTTGTTAGTCCCTTGTTAAAAGATGAAGTTAACTCTTTATCGGGCAAGTGACTGTTTTGATCATTTCTGCACCTTTTACAAAAGTGAATAATTGTGAAAAATTTTACAATAGAAATAAAGTTTTGTTATATCCTCCAATAACACTCTAAGGTTGAAATTTTGAATTTCAAAGTATTTCAATGACTGCCCTACAAAGGGTTAATAACTACAGTTTAAATAAAAATTCGGCAGTAGTAGGCCTTGATGAAAAGTTATTGTTGACAATGCATTAACAAGTGAGCTAGCATTAGACATATTTTTAACTATTGGAACTGTTGTGGCATCAGAACTCAGTATCAGCGCTTGGTATATCTTCCAGATTTTTGGTTGCCACGTTATTATGAGCCACATCTGTGCAAAGTCATATTGATAACATTTGACAACAGCATGCACTTTTTAAGCCACCCAGCTGTGACTGTATTTTGTATATTATTGTTTTTCCATGGACTCATTCATAATAATTGCACAACTTGCTTATGTTCAGACAACATTTGAGAGCTTTGGCCCTCTTTGTTAAATGAAGGGTTAGGGTTAGGGTTTTGTACAAAAATATGTTTAAAGTGCACCTCACTTTAAACATATTAAACAGTATCAGTATCCAGACTTGGATATTGAAACAATTGTCTTAGTTGGTTGTTTTTGCCAAAGGTGAATATGTCTAAATAGACAGTTGTATGATGATTTGCAAGTGAGAATACAATCCCTGTTCCAAAAATGATGTAAAACAAAAGAGATTGTGATAATTTGCTAATCCTTTTCGACATATACTCATTTAAAAACAGTACAAAGACAATATATTAGATGTATTATTTCATCAAATTCATTGATTTTTGTAAATATATGTTTATTCTGAATTTGAAGTCAGCAAAACGTTTCACACAATTTGAGACTGGGGCAACAAAAGTTAAACAAACAAAAGTTGTGGAATGCTCAGGAAACACTTGTCTGGAAGATAAATTTGTAACAACAGATCAGTATCATAATTGGGTATGAAAGGGGCATCCTGGAAAGGCTCAGTCATTCATAATCAAGGATGGGGTTCAACACTGTGTAAAACACATCTTTGTATAAAGGATATTACTACATTAGCTCGGGAACATTTCGTAAAACATCTGTCGTTTTTGTTTGTTTGTTTTTAGCAAATGATTGTATTCTGTTTTTATTCATGTTTTGCACATTGTCCGAACTTTTTTGGAATTGGGGCTGTGCTGCATGGATGATGCAGTACTGCCTTATTAAGGCTCTAATGTTCACATATTAATTTGTCCTCTCAGAGCAAAATGATGTAATGCATGTTATTTGCTGTATATGAAAAATCAGCTTTTATGACTGACCAGTGATATTGCTGATGAAGTGTAATTCAATCCTGTTGCATTAAATCGTAGGCGACAAACAGTGTTCTAATAGTTATTATTTTTAAAAATATATTTGTAAGATGAATTGTAAGATGAGTTAACAGTCTTTAAATGTCGTGAGTTGCAGGTGACCAAATGGTCACAGTTTTAGACAAGTTAAAATGTTGTTCTGATGGTGCTGCTAGATAATGAGTCAAGGGATGTAAGTCTTATGATACAGTCCACAGTACATTTAACAAACTTTTTTAAGGTACACACAATGACTGCTACAGAAAGCACATTATAGAGATAAAATACACACGATCAGTAATGCTCAGCACACATAACACATTACTGCATGGCATTCAAAATACTAAAGTAAAAGTCCAGAATTATTATCAGCATAATATATCACGTAAAAGTACTTGCTCTGGAAAAAAATGTCCCTGTGACAGTGACAAACAGTGCTGCTGTGCAAACTTAAATTTGATTAATTTGCATTGTAATCTTTCAACATTAGATCATTTTTTATCCGTGGGCCCAAAACTATTACTTAAATGATCATTTGAGAAGTTAAGACGGTAAACGTCTCTCATACACATCTGAAATATATGGGCCTCTACACTTGCTATATTGTAAGGGGTCATGAGACAGAAAAGCTGGGAACCACTGGTCTAATCTTGCGTTGTATTTTTAAAGCTTATATACTGTATGTTGTTTTAGGTTAAATTTCCATTCATACTACTCACCAACCTGCCACCTGCAGACGTTCTCTGATGACTATGCCAGCATCGGCCTCATCACAGATGGGGATCACAGGGAGTACAGAGAACTGACACAGGACTTTATGGACTGGTGCCAGCAGAACCACCTCCAGATCAATGCAAGGAAAACCAAAGAACTGGTGGTGGATTTCTGCAGGGGCACTCACTCCCCTCCAACCCCAGTGAACATCCAGGGAATGGACAATGAGATGAGGTGACATCTTATAAGTACCTGGGTGGTCACCTAAACAACAAAGTGGACTGGACTCATAACACTGCAATATACAGGAAAGGTCAGAGCAGAATTTATCTGCTCAGGAGACTGAGGTCAAAGGGGCGTTCCTGAAGACCTTCTATGACTCTGTTGTGGCATCAGCCATTTTCCATGGAGTAGCTTGCTGGGGCAGCAGCATTTCGGCTGTGGACAGGAATCGACTGTATAAACTGATCAAGAAGGCCAGCTCTGCCCGTGGTTGCCCCCTTGACCCAGTGGAGGTGGTGGGAGAGAGGAGGAGGATGGCTAAGCTGTCATCCATGTTGGAGAATGACTCCCACAGCCACAGGAGAGCTCCTGCAGCCACAGACTGCTTCACCCAAAGTGTGTGAAGGAACGATATTGCAAATCTCTCCTTCCTGCAGCTGTCAGGCTGTACAACCAGCACTGCTCCCAGTAGACCACACACCTTTATGTCATTACACCTGCGCCACACACAGTTTTTATGTCAGTGTACTATTATTTATTCTATACTCCATTCACTGTACAATATATTGTACCTCACAGTTCATTACCTCAGTATGGAATACTATATCTGTTCATGTTTCATTTCATGTTTATTTCCGCCCAGTCTCATAGTGTGTATACTGATGACATATTTCATATTCTCATATACATCTGTCAATAAGCCCCATGTAAATTTGTAAATTGTAACTTTGAATACTTTTCTTAGCCTGTGGTTGCTGAATGTTAATACTTTTTAAATCCTTCTTAAACTTTCTGTTTCTTTTCAACTGCTGACTATCCCCTTGCTGCTGGGCTATGTAAACTTCCCCAATGTTGGACAAATAAAGGTATATCTTATCTTATCTACAAAGTAACTAGTAGGTATGGCTGTCAGATAAATGCAGCGCAGTAAAAGTGCCATGTTTTTCTCTGAAAAGTAGTAGAAATATGAATTAAAAGAAAATATAGATGCTCACGTCAGTAACTCAAAAGAGGTGCAGTACTTGAGTAAAAGCACTTTGTTTCCAGTACAGGACACTTTTTAACTGCAAATTTATCAGCTTTTTTTAAGAGCTGAAATGTCTCTTGAGTTTATGAGTTTAGAAACTTTGACTAGCTCAACTCCCTGTTCAGTGATGGCAGCTAATATAGCCTCAATGCTAACAGCAATCAAGCTCACCTGGAATCCCATTTTATGGCTTTGGCTTTCATCTTTCTGGGGCTTCATGGTGTAAACCCAATCCAAAAAGTTACAGTACTACTCGGATAACAGACTTGAGAAAATAATGTTCAGGTGCAGTAGTTTAATAATAAACTAGACAAGAGAACATGAAGCTCCAGGAATTTACAATCCATATATCAAAATAAACAGTGAATGCCTAGCAGAGTCACAGTCTGTACTCTCAGTTTATGAATGAGTAGACAAATAATTGTTTTTTTCAGCACTGCTGTTTGTTGTTGTGCATATGATGTGTAAATAATGGCAACCTTTAAAGTACCCTCTGGTTTGTATCTTTGTTAACACTATTTTGATTAAAATGTTGAAACGAATGCTTCTCACAATGTGTCACACACAGCTCATAGTTTATAGCTCATTAACAGGGTCAATATTTAACCCACAGGCTGTGAACGAAGGAGTCACAATGTAACCTGCTGAAGGAGTCTTTTATTGTCGTTGCGTGGTGTGGACCTTGCCCACCAACAGTCGAAGTAGGTGCACACATAGTCAGGACATGAGGTCCTCCACAGGTAGGCTCTTTCTCTTTCTTCTTCATAAACTATTGATTCTCCTTGATTTGACTATTCAAATGCCAAACAACCATGTTGCTTAGTGTTGGCATAACTTTTTTGTGGCAAAGTCTTGATGGCTGTGATGTATAAGTCACTCTTATCTGTGCGCTGTATTTGGAGGTAATGGCTTTGTGTATGCCTGTTCTTGGTTTTACTAAATGATCTGTTGTATTATATAGATACTGTGTTACATGGTGGCTTTGGATTCAACAGCCACAAAGACTCAGTTTTTTTCTTGCTGGTTAAACATTGCTCATCCACACTTCTTGTCTCAATATTTATTGTGTACAACAATGAGGCCATTAAGATAAGATATTCCTTTATTAGTCTCACAAAGGGGAAATTTACAAAAATGTAAGGGGCTCACAATTCCAAATAGAGACCTCGGGAAAGATATTCCACAGTCAGCAGAAAGCTGTTGTTATTAACTTGCTGCATAAACAGTTCTGTCCGGCCCCTCACATGCACAGAGACCAAACAGCCTTGAGCTCAATTGTCACAATTTTCATCCTTTAAGTTCCCTAATCACACTGTTAATGTTGGAGTTTCTTGTACAAATGTTCACACAAGAGCTATTGGCTCTGGAAGCTCATTTCCACCAAGAAAAGTAATCCATAGATAAAGAACTAGAAATAACTGATGGCTAAGGTGCAGTAGATATCACAGCAATAACACACTGGATATGAAACATCAACTCCAAACAGATAGTAGTCAAACTGAATTGGAATTATTTTTAGAGGTTACATTGTAATCTTACATACCACAAAGAATGGCAACACTTCAGATAGTTACTTCCTACTACCTTTATGTAGTCTCTACTGCCATGATAACTAATATATATATAACTATATATAACTCATGGATTACCAGAGAAATCAATCAAAATGCAATGCCACGTGTTTGACGTCGAAGTTCTTTTTGGTTTGGGAGTGGAAATGAAATGATTGATGGATGGTGTTTTGGTTCATGATGAAATGATTTTGTTTCACAGCAGGGCAGTCAGGACATGGAGGAAGGAGATGCATTCTGTAGAAAAAGGATGATGTCTTGGTTTAAGACCAGCATGGCAGGGCATTGATAATCCTTTTAAGACTCCAGTTTTGTGTGAAGTCATCTCGCTTTGCCTCGTTGCTCAGATGCATGAAACATATGCATTAATTTTGCACTTTGTCAGAAGAAGCTGAGCTTCATAAGATACCAGAAAGTTTTAAGTCAAGATGAAAGCACGTACAGTTGACCCTGACCACTAATATTTAATGAGCCTGTTTTGTGGTTTGGCTTGTGACTCTTGGTGTTTGTACTTGGTTTATAGTACTGTACTGAATTATAATTATATAATAAGCTTAAATGTGTCTGAGAGCTTGTGATAATGGCAGGAATACAGCTGTCTGTGGAAAGGTACAAGAATCTCATTGTGTCACTGTTACTCCCACAGGCCAAGATATGATGGAATTTCCACGGTAAGTTCAGCTATAGACACGCTGGATTTTAAAAGAACCATTCCTGTGTTTTAGACCATTCCCAAATCTTAAATATCTTAATTGATTAATGCCAGTTTCTTAAATATTGAAATGTAAATTTCAAAGTAATAGTGGTAGGTTTTGTTCAAACAAATAAGAAAAACATCCATGCAGATAGTTTTGTTTTGATTTGTCTAGGTTTTGAGATATCTGTCCCTAAGATGTCTGCCTCCACTGTAAAATAACCAAAGTGACAAAAATTTTGCTGTGGAAACATGACGTTAACAAAAGGAACAATGTCTCTGTTAGTTCACATACTGTTAACAGTTTCTGTTGGGACTTTTCTCTGACCAAGATGTAGTCCCGATGACAACAACGCATTGTGTTTATTGCCATGCAGTGATGAACTTTGATAACACTGATGTAGATTAAAAACTGAACTGTGAGCTCAGATGTGCAGAACTCCTTGTCTGTCAATATTTGTTAATCTTAACATATTCAAAGGTGTTATATAAATAAACATTATTAGTAGTATTATTAGTATTGTCCATCCATCCATTGGCTATACACCGCTTAATCCTCTGCAGGGTCGAGGGGGGGCTGGAGCCTATCCCAGCCGACTCGGGCAAAGGCAGGGGACACTGGACAATTCGCCAGTCCATCACAGGGCTATTATTAGTATTGGTATTAATGTTATTACTATTATTATTATATTTTCTAACTCTATCAGCAGATTTGTGCCTGTTGTTGTTTCTTGATGTGTTAATGAAAAGAATTGACCACCGCTGACACGTCTTCACCTTTGTATGAAAAAGACTTCATTACAAAAAAGAACAGTGTCAAGAACCTGCTGAATCTGAGAGTCTCTGTTGCCAATTGTTTGTGAGGTCTCTCCCCTTCACCCCAAACTACTATCCTTATATGTGATTTCTTTTCCTCCAGTGCACCACCTTCTACAAACAGATAGTTTGTTAAAACATCTGTAAAGGTCATAAAAACTGACATCTAACTTATATAACTCAATTTATCACTTCTCCTCTAACATGGCCTTATTTTCTTAGTCTAAGGACAACATAGGTTCACATTCCACAAGACAGCTAAACATTTCCTTACAAGGGTTGAAGAGAACAGGACACTACACTATCTATCTATTGTTCATGAAATTAGTACAAAAAGTAGCAGAGCATAGTTTAAAAAGCAGTGGCGAGGATCACTATATTAGAATGAAATACTGCTTCAAAAATGTTGGTATGGTCCTTAAGATATACTTAATGTATAGTTAAAGTTATAAAGAGATATTTTGTATAGTAAATTTATATGTAAAAATGAGTTCACTCTCATACTGACTGTCCATTTTCCATTTCTCCTTACATCAGTTTTACCTTCAATCCGAAAGAAGGGATTGATAATCCAGCTCTGGTTATCACTGATGATCCTGGTGAGGATGCCTTTATATACTACCCACTCCTTGTTTCTTTGATTTCTTAGCATCTTTGTTTTTTATTTTTTACTGTGCCTTGTGTGTTTCACTGGTGTCTGAGTGAAACGGCATTTCAATCCTGTCTATGCCCTGTACATATGGCAGAATTGACAATAAAATTGACTTTGATCTTTGATACAGTTTTTTAAAACTCCTCTCCTAAAATCATTTCTCAGTGCCCCCACAGTGTTTATGATTTTTACTTAACTGTGTGTGCAGAGCCTGATCAGAGCCCAGTGCCCAGACTGTGCCAACTGAAGCGTCTGGAGGGACAGAGCTTTGGATTCTACTTGCGGATGGACCACAGCGGCCGTGGTTTTGAGATCGGAGATGTGGAGCCATGGAGTCCTGCAGAGCACAGCGGCCTAAGAGACGGAGACCGAGTGCTGGAGGTCAATGAGGAATATGTGGATAATATGGACTTCTACAGGGTTAGTGTCAGGACTTTAGAAGATAACCAGTCCCTGAATCTGCTGTTCAGAGTAAGATATTGCAACATCTTCAGGACCCATTTCTATGAAATTTGCTGTGCATGTCTTGGCAGGGCAACTGGTTACTAAAACTAATGATTGTTGGAGTAATTAATGTCCAGTTACTTACTTTTCTCACATTTGTTGACCTCAACAACTTCTATAGCTTCATTGAATAATTTCAGTGCTTACCTACCTTCCCTTCCTTATCATGCTGCTGACATGTGTACTATAAAAGTAGATTGCACCTTGACCACACATATTGTAAAGTTGGACATTTTAACATGGGGGTCAATGCAATGGACTCCCTTGGAGTCTGCCTCAACTAATCATTTGAGGAACTGCAGTTCTTGGCACTTTCATGTTGGCTTCATTTTTCAGGCCCTAGAGGTTACTGCTTCGTCTCTGATGATGATGCAGACATAACCTGTGCTGGATAGCATCAGTGGCTATCCAGCACAAGTGATGGAATGGAATGGAGTTTGATGATGTGTTGGGTAGTTTAAACCACCCTATTGCAGTGGGAGAACTATAATCTGTGGGCATTTATGGACTTTCTTCTGTCTCCTCAGGAGGAAAAGACACTGATGTACTTTTTTGACTAGGCTCCATATGTTGAGATTCCAAGAGTGAAATGCTGGTCACATGCTCAGCCTCAATCCCATTGATACAGATAGGAATATGTGTTACCTTTGGTCTTTTTGAAGTCCACAATAGGTCTTTGGTCTTCATGCTGTTTAAGGGCCAGGTTGTTTTTGGTTTGTTATTGTTGTTAACTATGCCAACCACAATTTGTCATCTACTTGCTTATAAGTGAGGATACTTACTTATAAGATAATGGTATAGGAAACATTAAGTAGAGTCTTCTGGAATAACGGTGTTCAGGGTCAGGGTTGAGGAGGCCCAGTTGGCTTAACTGGGGTTTGTTGGATAGGAAGTCCATTATTCCGTTGCTGTGGGAGCCGAGGTTACAGAGCTTGGAATTAGTCAGTTTAGAGGGGTTAATGGTGTTGCATGCTGAACTTAAGTCAACAAACAGTCTTCTCACATAGTTGTTGCTGTTGTCCATTTGAGACAGGGCAGAGTGTAGTGTCATGGAAATGGCATCTTCCATACACCTGTTCTAGTGGTAGGCGATTTGGAGGGGGTCCAGTGTGGGTGGTAGGCAGGTTTTAAGATGAACCAGGACCAGCCTCTTGAAGCACTTCATGATGACCATCACGTGATGTGGTGTGGAGAGAACAACTTGGGGCTCAACATTCTAAAGTGGACAATGGTTGTGGATTTCAGCCCGGCCACACAAGCCCCCAGCATACTGAGTAACTCCCCAGCTAACACGGCGGAGCCCTTACACTTCACCTAGGACCTCAGGACCTCAAGAAGCACAGCAGAAAATATATTTCTATATATTATATTTGTGGGTTACTGATGCTGGTGTCGTGTGCCCTCAGCAGCAATCAGACCTATCTGTTCATCCATGGCCTCTTGGAAATGTTGTAATACAATGGTAGTGACACTATTAATGTTAGCCAAGAATATCACTTGTAAATCAGTGTTAATTAAAAGATTGCACCAAAGACTTAAGAAAACTGTTTAATAGAGTTAAAATGGAGAGTGTCAGACAATTTTGCTGCAGAAAGGTGGTTAAGGATGCAAGAGCTAATGATATACCAGCAGGGTAAGAAAGGTAGATTAAAAGATAAATCCATTGAATTCTGTTGTGATAAGTAAGAGTTCTTGAAAAATAAAGAACCAATATTCAAACCAAGAGTAAAAAACAAGGTCCACAGTAGGGTCTGGTACATGTTGAGTGACATTAACAGACTCTGATATTAATAAACAAAACCTACCTTACCTGACAGGTCGTGAGGAAGATCCAGTCTTCCGGCTTACACCTGTTTGTCCTGGTGTTGAGAAGAGAAGAGTATGAGCAGGTACTGTATTAGGATTAATGCGATATTACAGTCTTTCCCATCCCTACCTCACATGGTGAGGATAATAGACTGGTTTCCTAGCAGACATGATGTCTTGTCAATACAGGACGGGCAAAGTGAAACCAATAACTAGGGCACTGTGATTGGAATATTTCAATGGAATGCAGCAGTGATGAATAGTTTGACAACAAAAGCAACACCAAAAAGTGACATGATGGTGTGCCACTATTGTTGTAGTAGCATATGCTGATTTTGTCTCCACAGGAACACAAAAGCAGAGCAGAGCTCCTGCAGAGCACGAACAACACACAATCGCTGTAGTTACACACCTGCCTGCCTTGCCCTGTGAAGACTATGTGCTAGTGAAAAATACAAACAAAAAGATCTCAAAGAATATATGGGCATCCTTAATGTCATGGTGATCTCTCAACAGATCTATCTATCTATCTATCTATCTATCTATCTATCTATCTATCTGTCTGTCTGTCTGTCTGTCTGTCTATCTATCTATCTATCTATCTATCTATCTATCTATCTATCTATCTATCTATCTATCTATCTATCTATCTATCTATCTATCTATCTATCTATCTGTGTCCCTAGTTATTTTAGACTGACAGACTGTCTTTGCTGGGGAAAAATAAATCTGAACTCCTCCCTTCTGGCTGACATTCACATTACAGTCACTATGTGACACTAATATGTAACCACAGCTAACCCCAATAGCATAGCTACCAGAACTTTAGGGGTCATCACATCAGTGACAGTTGCCTACAAATGTGATTATATTTACAGTTTTTCTCAGTTGCTTTGGTGCATTTCTCTGATCAGCATTAAAGTTCTCATAACTGTTAGTTCAACCTCCACAGCATTTAGTCATTTGTGCACATCATAGTGGCAGTTTCTCATTCTTTCCAACAAATTGCAAATCCTTTGGACATGCATCAGTTGCTTTCATATGATTTTCTGCTGTTTTATAAGATTATCATTTGCTTATGTCATGTCAGTCAAAATGAACTATACTTATTGAACTAACAGTTAGTTGCAATGCTGAATAGTCATTCCCTATAAAACTAATAGCCCTCATTTCATTGCTTGAGTCATTATACTTTTTAGAAACTCTTTACAGGGACATAATCCTTGAGAATGACAGGGGTCTAACTGGAGACCATCCGAACAAGTATGTTGTTGTTTGGGGTAATGTGCATTTTCACCACTCAGACCGGGTCAGACAGTGGTTTGCAGCATGTGCTTGAATGATTTGCAGTACTGTGTATGTTGTATGTTCAGTTCCAATATGTACTGCAGTATTGTTTACAGTGCACAGCTCTACCCAAAGGCAGTTTCTCATGTTTGTTGTAAATATGTGTGTATTTTTCTTTTGCACAATGCTTTGAACAAATTAGAATTGCAAAGAGCATACGCAGTAAAAATGTGAAACATACGTATTCAGTGTGTTGTTCTCAGTGGCCTCACTAAATACAGTAATGTGTAACTTTACTATAGTTTTCAAATGGCTGTGCAAATAGTGTATAGTGCTGTCTTGAGCATTTTCAGGTAGGGTCACCAAGATGTGACTTTTTGCATTTGAAAACACTCCCAGAGCAAACTGTCATAATGAAAACATGACTAAGCCATTTGACTATCTTGTTCATAAACAATGGTGTCAGGACTTTTCATTTTGTTGACACTGACACATTCATTGACATGAATACTTGCTTTTGAGGAATGAACAATCCATTTTGAGCAAGTGAGACACTTTTGCAGGTTATCAACTAGGTTTTGCAGTTTGTACTAATTGTTTTGAGAAATGCACTAACTGTTGTGCAAATGTTAACAGTGATGTGAGAAATGCACCAAAGCGACTGAGAAAAACTGTAAATATAACCTTGTAGTATAAGCTACTGGTTTTACATGGCACCTGCTGGTAAAAAAGTGTCAATGGTAAGTTTAAGACAAACAACATATTTTTTGTGACACACAGCAGAGGCGTATGTCAGTAAGGACACATAATGTTTTCACATGACATATGGCAGTGTCCACATATGACACTATTACAAAAGTGGCACACATTGACTCTTCAATGTCAACATTCCTCTGTTGTTAGTTGCACCTGTATTTCAAAAAGGTTTGAAAAAAGGTCTATTATTGGAACATAACGAGTTTGTTGAAATTGGCAAAGTCAGCATATCTACTTCCACATTCAGCCTATGAAGACAGTGAGAGATTCAGTCAAATGAACAGTGTTTGGTGCATTGTACACTTTATCAAATTGATTGGCAAGTTAACCACAATACTCAAATATGGCTAATGTGAGTTATTCTGTAAGACATGGTTCCTGTGATTAATTCTTCTATGAGTTGAATCTGGCTGATGTATCTCTTCTCCAGGCAGTGTCTATAGGTGTAGACATGCAGATACTGGCCAAGGCCTCCAAAGGGGACCACTGGGCCAGACCCAGATTGTGTCACATCAGCAGACACCCAGAGCATGGCCTAGGAATGGCCATCGTCTCAGTGCAAGGTACCGACACACTGCTGCTTACTGCTTCTCTGAAGAAAATACACACACAGATGCTGTGGGCTTAAACTATTTCACAAGAAAGCCAACTAGTACAAATGACAGCAGATGTGATAATCCACTGATCATTAATGATTCTTGTCTACCAAATAACAGTTTCAGGATGTAACTCCCTCTTTAAGTTTTTAAAAATAGAGATTGCACAAAGAATATGTAACATATTAGTCACTGAGCTTTAGAGGTTTTGGTAGGTGTGTTTTTCAATTTTGGACAGAGTCAGGCTAACTGTTGCCCCTGCTTCCAGTTTTTATACTAAGCTAGGTTAACCATTGTCACAGTTCTGCAGTCAGGTTTCTGACATTGTTTTTGTTCTAGTTGTTTTGTCACGTTCCTGCCGGCCATCGCTCTGTTTTTGTTCTCAGTTTAATCTCTGTTCTGCCATTATTCTGTTGTCATGTCATGTCATAGTTCTTTCAGTTTAGTCCTGTCATGTCGTTGTCCTGTCCTGCCTTGTCACATGTATTGTTTAGTTCTGTCTGTTCTCGTTCTGTGTTCTGGTTTCCGTTCTGTTTGTCATATTCTATATCCATGTCTTGTCTCTCACCCAGTCTCTGCATCATGTCACTTACCAGCCACACCCACCTCATCAAGTCACCTGTCTTTTCTGTTGAAGTTAATTACCACCACACACTATTTAAGTTAGCTGTTTTCTGTTTACCATTGCCGGATCGTCACTTCAAATCTACGCTTCATGTTCACGGCCACGTTTACATCCATGTTTTTCCCTTGTCATGTCATGCCTTCTGCCGATGTATTTTGTGTTTGGATTTTTGTCATTCCTGAGCCGGACCTTGCAGTTATCTTCATTAAAGATTTATTGAGCACAAGTTGTGTGATGCGCTTGAGTCCGGAACCCCCCGCCTTGACAACCATGCTCTCAAGCTCTGCGCTTAACACAGACATATGATTGATATTCATCTTCTCATGTCATTCTCAGAAAAAAAGCAGAAATTGGCCAAATGTTGAACTACTCCTAAAGGAACTTATAGTAGAATCATTGGATGCGTTTTTCTACCCATGAACAATTAGATTAGTAGGTAACCTAATCATTTAATTACAGCTGAACCACACTGCACTGATGATTGAGATTATGATAATTGTGTCAATGTTTCACCAGGTCGAAAGGGCCACTACATTGTGAGCACAGTGAATGACAGTCTAGCAGAGAAAGCTGGTGTCCGGAACGGAGACAGATTGATCTGGATCAATGGAGTCATGGTGTCAACGCTCACACACTCCATTCTCAGCAGAACCGTATGAATCCCATTTCCTCAGTCAGGCCTAAATTTTGTGGTTTGTTAGACTAAACATGTGTGGGATTCCTTTCGTGTGTTTGATTTCCAGGTAAAAAAGAGTGGAGACTCAGTGACAGTGCTTGTCATTGACAGTGAGAGTGAGTGTTGCTATGTCAGGAGGAAGATGCCCATCCTGCCTGTAGTGGCAGAATGTCGCAGCCTCCCATACAATGCCAAGACCATGCATCTGGTTAAAGGACAGAATGGATACGGCTTTCTGCTGAGACAAGAGAAGCTGGCAGGCACTCAACGAGTAGGTGAGTGATACACTGATGAACACATCATAACGATCTCATCCATTCAGACACACACAGACACACGCATCTTCTACAGCAAGCTCACCATTTTATAAAGATTATTGTTATAACCTAATGCTATTAACTCTTAACAATTCTTCCTTAATCAAGTGAAATCCTGATATAGTACCAGGTTTAATTCATGTCAAAACAACCAGCACATAGCATCTTGTAATGGTCCAACTAGCATTTCAAAGGCTTAGCCACTATATGATCTGTGTTGGGCCAAGCCCCATGCACCTGTATGTGAAAGTTTCCTCAAAATCATTTTGGAACCCTTCCCTCAGTAATAATCAGATAATTCAAAGTCTTTCTGAATTCCTATTCTTTCCTGTCCAAACCTGCTGTGATCCAGTCCACGTGCTGAGGGAGGTAGATGTGGGGAGTCCAGCTGAGGGGGCAAAGATGGAGGATGGAGACCTGTTGCTAGCTGTCAATGGGGAACCTGTTGAGTTCATGGAGCATGAGGACATTGTCAAAAAGATTAGACAGAGTGGTGATGAAGTAATCCTCACCTCTATATCTATACCAGGAAGAGAATTTTACAGAGAGGTATGTGCAATCATATCAGTATGTTCACACAACTACAGTTGCACTCATACACATGCTGCATCAGGAGTTTAACTGTTTAATGTTGTTTTCCTGCAGTTAGGCTTTTCTCCCCTGTTCTTCCATGACAAATATACACTCCAAGATGACATACTGCAGACTGTCTCCCCCTGCACTAAGAACCAGAGCGAAAGTCCTCTGAGAAATGGATGCCCGACATATCCCACAATGTATGGTCAGGACAGAGAAGAGACCAACTCTGGCTTCCACTCATACAGTGTCCCAGACCAGTCAGGAAGTTTAACCACACAGGTATGATCCTACTATTCATTATATTCTCTCTACTGTGACCATGGTAGGAATACTGTGTCTGATTCCAATCGGTAGATTCACAACTAAAACTCTGTGAATGCACAGAGACAGTATATTCAGACACATTCTTTTAGTCAGATTTATAATTCAATTCGGGGGCGTTACCGGGGGGGGAGGGGGGCAGGGGTGGGCAGTGCCCACCCACGGACATGCTCTGCCCACCCAAGGAAAACTGGATGTAGTGTTGACCGCAGTCTGGGCACCGCATGTGAGATGTCCTAAAGCACTCACTGTCAGCTCAGTCCCTCCCAGCAGTAAGATGTTACCCCCCCCCCCCCCGGCGTCCAGGGTGTAAATGAATCGCGCATGTGTCAAAGCGCTGCTCGCAGACACCGTCAGTAGTTCAGACAGTACGTTTGTCCTGCTGTTCATTAATTGCTCGCCTACCTCGCCTTCGGAGTTTCAGTCACGGCAGCGATCTCTATTTGCCCCAGCTCTACCGCCGTCTAATACCTGTGCCTCTCCTACCGGACTATTCAACATTCATTTCAGTCTACTCTGTACTTCTCATCTGTGTGTCCTCTGTTGTGTGTCGTGCTACGTGCAAGACGTAGCAAGACAGCTAGGTAGCAGCTACCTGCTTTTGGCTAGCCCAAATGTTAAAACCAGTCACATAAGCACTGTATAGAGAGAGAGAGAGAGAGAGAGAGAGAGAGAGAGAGAGAGAGAGAGAGAGAGAGATGCATATGGCTCATAAAGAAGCAAACAGCTTCCACTCCCGCTAACTCTGCCAAAAACAAACATTGCATGCTCTAAGTTAATCCTTATGTTGTTACCTCCTGTTTCACCTTTTAAAAAAAAGAAAAAAAAATTATCACCTGCATGTTCATAATGTTCTATGAATTTAATTGACAGCGGAGAAAACAAAACATGTTTTAAGGTGCAGTAGCCCTACACTGGATTTTGAGCTACTTGAGTATTGTAGCACTTTTTTTTTTGCCCCCCCAGGTAAGACTAATGCCCACCCACACCTGGCATCCTGGTAACACCACTGATTCAATTCAATTCAATTTTAATTGTATTGCACCAAATCACAACAAAAATTATCTCAAGGCACCTTAAATACAGAGCAGATCTAGACCATACTCTTTATGATATTACATATAGAGACCCAACAGTTCCCATCATTAGCAAGCACTTGATTTGACAGTGGCAAGGAAAAACCTCCTTTTAACAGGCAGAAACCTCAGACAGAACCAGGCTCAGTGATGGACAGCCATCTGCCACGACCAGTTGGGTTGAGACAGAGATAGAGAGACAGAGAGAGAGGGTTTATAGACTTGGTTCTGTTGTATGAGCATAATTGAACATAGACATGCTCCTTAATTTGCTGTTCACATATCTATACTACTGCCTGCTATACCACTTGTTAGTCAATGAGAGAAATGTCAAAAAGGGGTTCAGTTTTACTGACCTTGTTGTGCCAACAAATCCTTTTGTCAGAAATCAGCATTCACACATTCCACAGAGTCAGTTTAGTAGTATAAGAGGACCAAAACAATTGATGGAACTGAAAGATAACATTAAAAGTACAGCTGCCAATGATGGGTCATCATTGCAGAGCAGTATTGTGATAAACAAAAAGATGAAATAATTTAACATAAGTCAGAGATATCAGATCAGAATATTACAGCCTACAGCGGGTGATCTTACACCTTCAGGTATTATAAAAGAGAGTGGCTCGAGACAAAGACCTGCATATTACGGAGCCCCTTAGGGGACATGGAGGAAATTTTTTTGAAGGGTAAAAAATAAAAAAAAATAAAAAAGTTTTAAAAAAAAGATAAAGTTTTGCGAGATCTCGCAAAAGTGTTTACATTAGGAGCATGTGTTGATTGAGGAAACGCTCCAAATCGTCCTCCATGTCTCCCTTTTTGCGAACGTTGAAGAATACGCTTTCCGACGAGAAAGTCCTCTGTGCCTAGTACTGTTTTAATATCTTTGTATTTTTGGCCCAAGTCAAAATAAAACTCAATAAACTTCTCCCATTCCATTGTTATGTCTGTTGTGTCTCCGCTCTGATCACAGATGACCCGGAAGAACATGCTCTTAATATAAATATAAGTTTTGCGAGATCTCGCAAAAGTGTTTACATTAAGAGCATGTTCTTCCGGGAATGACAATAGACACAATCATTGAGTTCTATGTACCGGTGTTGATTTTTTGTGTTCAACATTCGCAAAAAGGGAGACATGGAGGACGATTTGGAGCGTTTCCTCAATCAACACATGCTCCTAATGTAAACACTTTTGCGAGATCTCTCGCAACTTTTTTTTTTTTTTTACCCTTCAAAAAAAATTTCCTCCATGTCCCCTAAGGGGCTCCGTAGCATATACACTTGCTGTGTTGATATATGTCAGTACAATTATAAAATCTAAATACCTTGACCTAAACTGGCAGCCATGACGATGATGATGACGATCAGGTGAACAGAATTTTAATTCATTTCAACATCATATTTAAAGTCTAAATTCATTCAAATGATGGCATTTCAGGTTTTTCCCTTGCGGAGAGCAAGCTGAACATGTACTGTGTACTTCGGTCATAACAAAGAGAAATTTCTAGTACGAGAAAACTGTTTCGGTTTGTCTTTTTGACCGAGTAACAGAGGCAGAGAAACAGGCGAAGTTTAACAGTCTTTAATGCAAAAAATGAAAAAAAATGGTCAAAGGCAAAACTCAGGTCACAGTGGCTGGAGGCTGGCTGGCTGACTGGCTGGTGGTTGTGGAGTGAGGAGCGGCTGCAACAGGAGAAGTCCGGGAAGCAGGTTACGGCTGGAGTTCGGGAGGGAGAGTGGCAGAGAGGCACACGGAGAACTGGAAAAGAGACGAGCATAAATCACGGGGAAGGAAGCTCTGCAGAGATTCAGGCTGGCACGAACACGAAGCTGGATTCACCATGGAAGGCGGAATAATCTGGCACCGGAGTGGAGCAGGTGCCAGGTTTATGTAGAGGGTGTGATTGTGGATTGGGAACCGGTGTGCCTCGTCTGCCCAGGCTTGGGGCGGAGAGAGCTGAAGCCAGCCACGCCTCCAGCCACAGGTACTAGACAAAAAAGGAAAAAGAAGAAAACACAAAACAAAACCCCACAACACAAAACCCCAGACCATGACAAAAACAATGTCTCTTACAGTTTTTCTCAGTCGCTTTGGTGCATTTCTCTGATCAGAATTAAAATTCTCATAACTGTTAGTTCAACCTCGACAACAGTTAGTCATTTATGCACATCATAGTAGCAGTTTCTCATTCTTTCCAACAAATTGCAAATCCTTTGGATATGCATCAATTGCTTTCATACAATTCTCTGCTGTTTTACAACCCCTGGCAAAAATTATGGAATCACCAGTCTTTGAGGATGTTCATTCAGTTGTTTAATTTTGTAGAAAAAAGGCAGATCACAGACATGACACAAAACTAAAGTCATTTCAAATGTCAACGTTCTTGCTTTAAGAAACACTAAAATAAATCAAGAAAAGTCAGTAACAACTACTTTTTTAGACCAAGCAGAGGGGGAAAAAATATGGAATCACTCAATTCTGAGGAAAAAAATATGGAATCATGAAAAACAAACAAGCAAAAGAACACTTCAACACACCACTATACTTTGTTGCACCACCTCTGGATTTTATAACAGCTTGCAGTCTCTGAGGCATGGACTTAATGACTGACAAACAGTACTCTTCATCAATCTGGCTCCAACTTTCTTTGATTGCAGTTGCCAGATCAGCTTTGCAGGTTGGAGCCTTGTCATGGACCATTTTCTTCAACTTCCACCACATGACATTGACCTTATGTGTCTTTCTTCAAGGAATGTTTTCACAGTTTTTGTTCTATGGCAAGATGCATTATCATCTTGAAAAATGATTTCATCATTCCCAAACATTCTTTCAATTGATGGGATAAGAAAAGCGTCCAAAATGTCCATGTAAACTTGTGCATTTATTGAAGATTTAATGACAGCCATCTCCCCAATGCCTTTACCTGACATGCAGCCCCATATCATCAATGACTGTGGAAATTTGCATGTTTTCTTCAGGCAGTTGTCTTTGTAAATCTCACCGGAACGGCACCAAACAAAAGTTCCACCATAATAACTTGCCCAATAAAGATTCGTGATTCATCACTGAATATGACTTTCATCCAGTCATCCACAGTCCAAGATTGCTTTTCCTTAGCCCATTGTAACCTTGTTTTTTTCTGTTTAGGTGTTAATGACGGTTTTCGTTTAGCTTTTCTGTATGTATATCCCATTTCCTTGAGGGAATTTCTAACAGTTCGGTCGCAGACGTTGACTCCAGTTTCCTCCGATTTGTTTTGCTGTGCATTTTCTGTTTTCAAGACATATTGCCTTAAGTTTTCTGTCTTGACGCTTTGATGTCTTCCTTGGTCTACCAGTACGCTTTCCTTTAACAACCTTCCCATGCTGTTTGTACTTCGTCCAGATTTTAGACACAGCTGACTGTGAACAACCAACATCTTTTGCAACATTGCGTGATTTACCCTCTTTTAGGAGTTTGATAACTCTCTCCTCTGTCTGTCATGTCAATCCACTTGGTGCAACAGCTCCAAGGTGTGATCACTCCCTTTTACAGTTTTTCTCAGTCGCTTTGGTGCATTTCTCTGATCAGAATTAAAGTTCTCATAACTGTTAGTTCAACCTCCACAACATTTAGTCATTTATGCACATCATAGTAGCAGTTTCTCATTCTTTCCAACAAATTGCAAATCCTTTGGACATGCATCAGTTGCTTTCATACAATTCTCTGCTGTTTTTTAACATTATCATTTGCTTATGTCATGTCAGTCAAAATGAACTATACTAATGAATGCTGAATAGTCATTCCCTATAAAACTAATAGTCCTCATTTCATTGCTTGAGTCATTACATACAAAAATGTTGAACTAGTTGTCAAAATCTGTCAAGCAAATTTGACACATTTCTTTATCATTTTATTCCTGAGGCAGGTTTCAATCTAGCAAAAGGTAGACAGCTTGGAAGGGATTGCATTGGACAGAGAGCAACCACAGATGTCCCAGGCCAACGAGGAGGGAATGTTACACTGTGTGCAGCCATCTCTGAAAATGGCGTCCTCACTCATATCCCCCGTCTTGGTCCATACAACACACAACATCTGCTGACTTTTTAGAAACTCTTTACAGGGACATAATCCTTGAGAATGACAGGGGTCTAACTGGAGACCATCCGAACAAGTATGTTGTTGTTTGGGGTAATGTGCATTTTCACCACTCAGATCTGGTCAGACAGTGGTTTGCAGCATGTCCTTGAATGATTTGCAGTACTGTGTATGTTGTATGTTCAGTTCCAATATGTACTTCAGTATTGTTTACAGTGCACAGCTCTACCCAAAAGGTGTTTCTCAAGTTTGTTGTAAATATGTGTGTATTTTTCTTTTGCACAATGCTTTGAACAAATTAGAATTGAAAAGAGCATATGCAGTAAAAATGTGAAACATATGTATTCGGTGTGTTGTTCTCAGTGACCTCACTAAATACAGTAATGTAATTTTACTGTAGTTTTCAAATGACTGTGCAAATAGTGTATAGTGCTGTCTTGAACATTTTCAGGTGGTGTCACCAAGATGTGACTTTTTGCATTTGAAAACAGTTCCAGAGCAAACTGTCATAATGAAAACATGACTAAGCCATTTGACTATCTTGTTCATAAACAATGGTGTCAGGACTTTTCATCTTGATGACACTGACACTTGATTGATTGACATGAATACTTGCTTTTGAGGAACTTACTATCCATTTTGAGCAAGTGAGACACTTTTGCAGGTTATCAACTAGGTTTTGCAGTTTGTACTAATTGTTTTGAGAAATGCACTAACTGCTGTGCAAATGTTAATAGTGATGTTAGAAAAGCACCAAAGAGACTGAGAAAAACTGTAAATCGCACTCTTATATTGAGCCCTATTCTGTTTCTTAGAAATACAGTTTTTGCTATTTATAATTTGGGATTATTCTAATAAAACGATCAGGCAAGTACATTACTCTGATCAGATCTGTAACATTTCTATATAATTTTCAACATGACACAAATTTAAACTGAATGTCATTTTAACATGAATACTGCCGCAGTGCAAGGTGAAAAATGCAGAGATTAAATGCACGTATAGTGCCGTCTTGATCGTGATTGTAAGATGATGATGATGATGATAATAATAATAATAATAATAATAATAATAATAATAATGATAACAACACATCCCAAGGTTCATCTCTTATGTCCAAAGAAAATACAATCACATTAATAAACTGATGTTAAGCCAGTATGAAGTTGTTCAGGAGGTTCTTCTCTGATCAGATGAGTCTATAATTAATGGTGCTACTGGAACAGAATAGATTGAAACCCTTGTAAGTCCATAGTAATGACAAGAAGCATCAATTTAAGAGATAGATGAAGACAGGGATGTTACGTACGCCGTAACATCCCATATGCTGAAATGGCCTACAATTACTAGCATAATCACTTTTAAACTGTTCAGTTTGTTGTTTGTTTTGACATTGCTTCACTTAAGGATTGTTCTCATTAGCCCAACAGCCCAATTACAAATCCTATTCAAAACCTGATAGTGAGTCATTGAGGGTGGTCCTTCGGAGTCCAGTGGGGCCTGGAGCTACCTCTGCTCCCTGCCAGGTCCCCCAGGTCACACCCGAGGTCTATATACCTAAAATCCTGCAGCATATGGAAAGTGATGCCTCTGCTTTATTCGGAATGAACTGTGTAACTGGCAGGTCATCTCTAACAAGTACAAGCACATTGCAAAAACCACCATGAATGGCCATGCAAGCTATAATTCCCTCTGGACTTCTCACATACATATACTGTACGTCTACTCTTACATGCATATATGTATTTCCTCTCTTATATACATACATTTTCAATTTCATGTATTCAATTTCAGATACACTAATAATATTAAGAAACATAAAATACATACAGTAAGTAAATATGTTGGGGCAGCTGTAGCTCAGGAGGTAGAGTGGTTGTCCACCACCAACCAATTGGTTGGTGAATGTATGTCGTTTTGCATAAAAGTGTCTGCTAGATGAAATTGTAGAATTGTAAATGTATGTACAATGAGAATGTTAAGAATATGTGCAGTGCATGTGAGAGCAGAACAATGTATTTAAAAGTAAAAACCAATCTATGTGAAAGGACAACAACTGTTGTGTTACAAATGCTTATTATGACTGAATTACCAATTTCACCTTGTTTTGCATTTTTCAGCTGTCAGAGAGAACAACTGACGCTTTCTTGTGATGGGTGAATTAAGGGAAAAGAATCAACCAAAGCCATCAGCAGACAGGAGAAGACAAGGAGTTCAGGTTTAAAGAGACAAATAATTTTACAGTAGCTTGGAGATTAAATTGTGTTATTCTTTGCTCATTGCTTTTTTCTTTTCTTTTCTTTTTTTTTTTTAAAGAATCACTAAAATCTGTATAATGGTCTTGATCTTCATGGACATATTTTAACACTAGACAACCCTTGAAATGTATAATGAAATCACAAGGCCTGCCTTTTTAACCTTGTGATCTGCAACTGTACAATCTGATCCATGTTTTTTCCTGTCAATTATTAACAATGGTCATCAATTTGTTGTGAAAATTCTTATATACTGTATTATGTAAGCTCTGAGTTTAACTCTTGCTCTCTAGCCTATAGTTATTTTGACTGGTTATGAGTGTGATTTTGTAACTAAAGTGAACTAAATTTGTTGTACAACAGAAAATGTGAATTAGCACATTAAGTTGTATTTATTACCTTTATTTTATGATCAGTAATGTTCACACATTAGCATAAATGTACTCTTATCTTGACCTCATTTATAGGTCAGTTTGGGGATTTTTTTGAGTCACCTTAAGAAGAGGTGAAACTTGAGTTGAAATCTGAAGAGACATCAGCAGAGACACCAGAGATTTCAGAGACAATTTTAGAAAACCTGTTCCAGTACTGGATGGCAAGCCCAGCCCGTGAGACATGGAACCTGTCGCTGCCCAAAGGAGGATGTTAATTGAACCCCCACATCAAGTGTAGTAGGATTAAACTGAACTCACAAGGACAGAGACCGTACCTACCTTTCCTCGTACTGGTCCCACACCGGAGTTGGATTGTGAACTGTGACTCTTAAAGAGACAGAGAACAATAGACCCAGGTCTTTCTTTATTTTTTTTTATTTGTGCAGTTTAGTTTTTTAGTTTGTTATTTTAAGTGAACCTGTGGAATAGAAAAAATATTTTCCCCTCTGTCTTTGAACTTACCTGTTGAACTGCTAGTAATCTGTTCAAATTTTGCAATATATGCAGTTAAAACCAACAGTCGCGTCTTGTGGTTCTGTTCCATTATGGCTGCTCATCCTCTTGGCTTCCGTCATTCCTAAAACCTTCTGGATCTACTCCAATCTTTACAGTTACCCTATATATACTTAGCCATAGCATATACTGGTTACACTAACATTTAGAAATACGCATTTTTAAATATTTGTTTGTTATGGTGTATATAATATGATACACTGTAATGTGTAGATACTATATTCCTTACTGATTCATATAAAAAAAAAAATCAGCATATACATGTTTGGCAACAGTGTGGAGAGTCTGTGTCTTTTATTTATTTTTGGTATGTATGTTTTTCATATAACTTAAGGGTAGGGGGAATAATGTATAGAGTTGTATGTATATAATGTAAATGTATATGTGTCTGTGTGTGTATATGTCTATTCACAAAATGTTGATTGAACAACTTGAAAATCTCTAATATTTTCGCATAAACCTGGAAATAATCAGTAAGTTTGAGGATTGACATTTTGAAAAGGTTATGATATATAAAATGAAGAATGAAAATGAAAAATTAAGCAATCAAATTTAAGATATTGCTAACTTAACTCCTTTGTACAAAAGTTCTTGAGCTGTATTCCTTCCATAAAAGTATGCATTCAAATGACACTGGTGGATTTGATATACTCATCAGAGTACTACTGTTCCCATAGTTCATATATTTCTCTTGTAAATTTGGTAATACTTTTTAGCCCGTTTAATTTAATTCCAATTTTTTTATTAGTTCCACAATAGGGAAATTTCCATACAGGCTGCCATTTATGATGCGCCAACACATTCATGCATGTGAGCGTACCCTGGCTGGGAAACGAACCTGGGTTGCAGCTGTGAGAGCACCAAATCATAACCACTGGACCACCACCAGGGAAAAAGTACTAAATTGTTAATATTTTGATATTTCTTTTAGTAAAATTGCTAATCCTTTTTAGATTGGCTAAATTGTTAATATTTTAGCCCTCTCTTGTTTGTATTACTTATTTCCTATTTATATATTCTGTCCCCCTTGCTGCTGTGCAATGGAAATTTCCCCACTGTGGAATGAATATAGGAATAGCTTATCTTATCAGAGGTGTGTTCTCAAGTAACTCGACTTGCTTTGCTTTCTCAGTGTCCCCATAAATGTTCAATGTGGTTGGGTCAATGGTGTCCCTCTCCAAAAATACAAACCAGAGGGTATAGTATGTTTTTGAAGAATACAGTGGCACTTCTCCCTAGACTTGAATATTCACAATACATTTCACTGGTCAGATTGACATACTGTGGTACTCCTGTTCGTCTCCTTACATTAATCCTTCTGATACTGCAATAAATCTCAAACTTGGATTCATCAGTAAATGAAATGAAATGAGCTTAGCCCATTATCTTGCATTCTTTATTTAAACAATTCTTTATTTCTGATGAAGATGCTTTTCTATCTCCTGATGTATTGATCTTCTGGCGGTGTGGTCACTTTGGTCTTTCTGGTCATGCTTTGGATAACGCTGATCCAATTTGCAAAATATTTTAGAGCTCCATGCACTTAGAAACATTTAGCCAGGCTAGCCATGATTTGACACTGAGAAAGACTATTTGCTTAGAAAAACAATTTAACTGACACTTTTACTTAGTTATGATGCTATGTCCCCCACTGTCACAATGTATTAAGTAAGGATCTGCTAAAAACTTGAGCCACGGTCATATTTATAACAGGTCAACAGTGGTTGAAAGTTGAGTTACTTGACCGAACCTCTGATGAGTAGATCAAATGCATCTGTGTGTAATCTGAGCACAGGCTTCAATGGAAGGGATACAACCCAATTAAATCTGTACACCTTTTCCAAGAGTAAAGTTGGTCAATGACACAATTTTGGCTTAAATCTGATAGCTGATCGAAAAAAAAAGTGGAGAATCTCAAATATTTTTGTTCATTTTATATTTCCTAACTTTTTCAAATTGTCCACCTTAAAAACTTATTTTCAGGTTTACGTGAAAATATTAGGGATTTTCAGTGTGGTCTCTGCTGGGTGAGCTTGTCTTCAGTTTTAGAATTCTGAGAGAGAACTACTGACAACAAGGTTTGGCATTTTTACATGTCATATGTGTTTAACATTATTTTCGAGATGGAACCATTTGGGCAGACCTTACACTTTCCAAAATGACAACTGTCAACAACTGTTAAGGACAATACCTAGTCCTTAACTTTGATTTACAGTGCTTGAATGCAGAGTTTAATAGATAAATCTATGTACTGTATATAATGCAAGTTTTATTCAAATTACAATGCATCTGATTAAAACATCAAATATACAAATAGTTTAGGACAGCAAATTATATGAATTCAAATAGTTCAGTAGTTACTGAGTTGTGGTTAGTCTCTCACACAAAGATATTACTTTTCCCCAAATGAGCAACATTTGATTCAAGTACTTCATTCCAACACAAAATAAAACATAGGAAACTACTATATCTACATAAACAGTTCATACAGGCGGTAAGGAGGGAGAGTGATGGCTTGTACCACTGCTAGCTGTTCATTCCTGAGAAAAAAATCCCCATTCAGTTTCAAATAAAAACCTACAACATGTCTTTTTTCTGTTATCTTTTTTCCCCCCGGAACAGTCCTTGTTGAATGGATAAGTGATAATCTGATAAATAGCACACAGTGCCTCTGTGCAGTTATTTTTCATGGGTTGGAATGGATTATCTAATGCAAAACTATTGCCACGTGATAGAAATCAAATTATGAGCCTCAAGAGGGAAAATCAATAGTAAAGTCTGTTAATGGGCTAATCATGTACTCATAGAACTAGAGTTACTTCCAAGTAATTTCATAGTTTTGGGCTATATTACAGTGGCTGAGAGAGCTCAAAGCACTGAAACCTAAGAAAACACAAGTATATAAGAAAACATCTTTAAGACTTCGACAACATTGAAAAGTAGAAAAAAACACACATTTACCAATTAGCCCATCTATAGGTGGCATGAAGAAACACACTGCAAGTTATAACATCATAGATGTTTCCAGGGGACATTAAAAACTGATAAACACAGTAATAATTAGTAAAAGGCTTCTGCTGTGTTCACATTCTACCAGAAAAATGCTTTGCTCTGTGCAGAACTGAATCCGACAGGTGAAAGAAAAGGGAAATATTGGCATTGAAACACTAGTATTGGAAAAGGTTATTAATAAAAATATACTCTGCAAAAACTAATGAGAAACCTCTCTGGGCCCGAGGTCAGTTCCTAAACCTCTGACATAACAGAGTAATGTGGTTTGTAATGTGGCAATGTTTTCCACAAGTTCATCTGAAACTCCAAAACCACACATATTAAGTCTGTTTCTCTCTGCCGTTGTTTTTTCACATGAAACTGAACTGGGTATCAATATATAAATAATATACTTTAATAGAATATAAAAAAATAATAAAATAATATTATATAAAATTCAAGTTTTTCAAATATAAATGTTTTAATGCCAATGCCAATGTTTCTTTTTCAGTTAAGGTTTTGTTTTCACTTGCAAATTTTATATTTTAAAGTAAATTCCATAGAACAGTCCCCTCTAATATCTCTACCATCTTAATTCACAGCAACAGTCTTTAGACATTAGCTGCATTCACAAAGGTTCAACTACTATCTTTGTGACTTTCCACACTGTGGGACAAATAAAGGTTTATCTTATCTTAATATGAACTTGGCCCAGCGTGTCAGGTCAAGACATGGCAACACACCACATACAAAATAATGCCAAATTTTTCCAAAAATATCAGAATCAGACCATTTTGACTCATGTTGAAACATTATTGAATAGTTGACGTATTTGTTGATTTTTAGTGTCACATGGAAATTTTTGTTGATAGATTTGTTAGAATATATGTTTTTTTGTATTTGCAGTGTGTTTCTTTGTGCTGCCTATAAGTTTTCAAATGAAAAACGTGTTTGCTCCTAAACTCAGCTACGTATTGTGAAAATGGTGAAGGTTGTGTTGTGTCTATTTGTTTGGTTATCTAATGTTCAAGTGTATTGATCTCTCTGAGCCGCATAATATGCTCTTTTAATTATTAAAAACTTTGTGTTGGCAAGATCTTTGTCAACACTGGAACAGGCATTGCTGCCACAAGCAGAAGAGGCTACAACAAGCAGAAGCAGCAGCATGCATCTTTCTGAAAGTAACCACCCTACTACTACTACTACTAATACACACTACTGGGGTGGGTTCTGACAGACAGTTCCATATTGAATCTAGTTCTCGATTAGGAAGTCAGGAAGAACTAATGAATCTCTTATTGAACTTTTATCTCTCTTTGCTCTGTGTTGTAGCTAATCTTAACTTTAGTTACTTCTGAATTACTTAATTACTTATTGAACACCAAATCTAATCTCAATTCAGAAAGTGACTGGAAAGGATTATGATTCGCTAAGTGGATTCAGTACTGGATTGGGGATCGATTGAAGGCTACTGAATACCAACCACTCGTAGTTAAGCAAGCAAAAACTGAATAAAACACTGATGCAAAAGAAGATATTGTGTTATGTGAAACTTCAAAAATCTACTCTATATCAAATCAAGTCCTTGACACTGGGCTTTGAACATAGCCACTGTGGTGCAAGTAATGACTCTCCTTCCCCATAACATCCTATAAAAGAGTGAAAACTGACTAACAGTCAGAGAACCCTTGGCTATTCATTGTACTTTATAATACAAACATCTGATGATTCAATATTTCAGGTGAAAGCTTTGCACTTGGATTGTGCAAGGAAAGGTCTGTAGGGGGTGGAGGGACGGGAAGTATATGTCATCATTTGAGTATAAAAGCTTGATCAGACATTCAAGTGTTTTCAATTCATCCCCACATGAAATCAGGAACACATGGGGGTAAACAAAGCAAGTTGAGCTCAAGAGGTAGAGACTAACATGGTGAATTCTTTATATACATATTCACACAGTGTTGCTATGATGAAATAATTAACAGTAACAAAGAAAGGCTTTTCCTTATATATATCTAATTGTATCTTAGATATATCTGCTGATACAGTTGATCTGACTGTGAATCATTATAGGATTTGATTTGTTGCCCTCTACAGATTCTAATTGCAGGGTAAAAATCAAGAATATATATACATTTGTATGCAAGTTTTAAAAATAAAATTAACTTCACAGCCTTAGAAATGTGCAGGCTAATACAATTTCTGTACAGTGGTATGTTTTTTTAGGTTGGTGTATAGATTTGCTTCATTATTTAACATATATACATAATCATACTTTGAGGTGTGAGAAGAATGCATAAAATAGGACACAAGAACAGGAATAGAAAACAATTCTAAAAATATATTAAATAATTTACTTCAAAGCTCTTTTCTGGAGACAGTGTACGAGTATGAATAGGAGCAGGGGCACACTTTAGCACTGGATTACCAATTAGAAAAAGTCATACTGATGAGACCATACCATCAATAATACATCACTCATAATGATACATGTATCTGTTCTATGGTGAGCTGCTTGAGTCCAATTCATTAAGAAAAAGTTGGTTAATAGTATGCAGTGATATACTCAAGTAGACAGTAGAATTAACACCCTTAAGTAATGATATTGCTGGTTTACCTGCTTCTTCACGATGGTACGTTTTCTTTTCATTTCGATATTTTGTTCATAACATGATTTGAATTTGCCATTGTTCTTATGGTCCAAAGAACAAGCAGAACAGACCTTCTGTTTTTACAAAGATAGGCTCCAAGGGAAGACTGGATCTTGCCTGCAGTAAACTATCACAGCCACATTCTTCTTCTAAGGTTCTTTAGTATTTTCAAAGATTACTGTAAAACTGGGTCTGTTTCTCATAATGCTGGCCATTATCCCCATCAATTATGAGAAGAGCTTTACAACTAACGGAACAAGCAAAATGAATACTCGGACACAAAAGAACTATAGTTAAGATATTTCACATTTGACCTGATATAAAATAACAGAGAATAAACTCCTTCTATGTTTGTCTAAACATACAAGTTAAAATCTGTACACTGACTTCATTGGTAGAAAGTTGCAGATTCAAACAGACCTTGATACCGCATTTGACTGTTGTTGACATTCCCTAGCTTTCCCGACAAGCATGCATTGGATATGTTCAAACTGATAAAACTTTAGGAAATGGAGACTTTCTTTAAAATGTGTGCATAATCAATAGAGCCATGGTCATTCATTGTAATGTTTGGAGCAGTCTGGTCATTGTGTCAAAATGAACATGTCAGATTCAATGGACATAATCCATCCCATTAATTCCATTAAGGGATCAATTTTGAAAATCAGTGCTACAATGACAATCATTTTTCAAAATTATGGAAGAAGATAAACTGAACCCATGATGCAAAATGATAAACAGACTTGTATAACCATGGCAGTTACATGATAAATAAATCCGATGACTACTGACTAACATAACACCCTACAATCAAATTGTTCAGTAAAATGTTCTCATAAACATCAGGAAGGATGGCCAACATTACAAAAATAAGCGCTAGACTGTGAAGAACACATTTTCTTTAACAATACACTTGTGGTTCAGTGCAACTGTCTTCTTGTGTTCAAATATATTTTTTCATGAATCTTTCTCTTCATACTCTTTGGGGTAACATTTGCTCAGACTCAGGGTGAGTGTATGAATAGTTGCCTTACTGTCCAAGCAGTGATATTAGGAGGCACACAAGTAGACAGCACACATTTCTTCATAAAAAAACAACTGTTCACTTAGGTTGAATTGATTAAATGAATTTTAGCCATACACTAGTAGTGAACTAAATATTCACAGTCTAATAAGTTGTGTCATCTTGTCTGGGAGAACGGCGAAGCATAAGGATAGCTTTTGATCCCTTTTTTGAACCTCCAATTCACAGAAAGATTAAATTGTTCTTCAAATAACATGCAAGGGAGTATTGACACCTTCACTGCTAAGACTGAATGATCTTCATAACAAAACGTTCTTCATCTAAAAACCCAAACAGATTCCATTTAAATTCAGTGCAACAGTATGCTAATGTAAGAACACTGTGAGCACTCAGTTTCATTATTCCAAATAGAAATAAAGCTGTTATTGGCTTTTTCAGGGGACACCAGGGGATACCATTCCACAATGACAAACCAAGAAAGGATTACATATTGGGACAGGTTCAACTTTTTAATTACAATTATTGTGGAGCCTCATGTATAAAAATCTGCATACACTCATCACTAAAATCATGTGCAAAATAGCAGATGCATACAGGGCATTTACTTGTTGTAATTGTGTACATGGATAGTATATGTAAGTGTAAACTTTACATATATCTAAACAATAATTACATTCCTGTATGCATGTCCTCTTTTTAAGCCGTTAAACATTTGTGGAATAGTGTATACTCTCATCTTCTTTGACAACAATCTAAATCTCAAAGGCTGGAATTTAGTGATTCAATTAATTGATTCATTCAGTTCACCTCCATTATATTTTACCCTGAAATTATCATATAAGTTAATGACTAAAGTTTTGCCAACTGTAAACAGATTAGGTGTGCAATTAAATGTGCTATTGAACAGTGAGAAGAAATCGCAAGTAGGGTATTTCTCGCTGTTTTCAACACATTGTAAAAACTAATTTCATTTCAAATACACTTAAATACACTTACACAAAACTATTTCATAAAAAAACTGATGCCTGACGTGTCTGTCCGTCCACACATATGGCTAAGCATAATATAGAACATGTGTAGACAGATTTAATTTTATAAAATCCAACCTTAAAAATTTGCATGCAATTTGCACACAATGTTAATGTTTATGCATCGTTTATATATGAGGCACCTGATCTTTGGCAAATGCATTGTTACATAAATAAAGAAAATGTGTAGGGGACCAAAAGAGAATATGGGGGGACAGGGGGGACCATGCCTGTAGTAACTTACTTTTTTAAATTAAAATATCAATGTGCTTCAGTTGGAAAAAGATTGAGCCTGTCAACACAATTACAATCGATTGTCTGAATAAGATGCAAAGTTGGATTTAATTTACCAGTGCAGAGGATGGGCATAATTATGCAGTGAGAGTGGCCTGAATGTATGGCAAATTAAGCCGTTTGTGATTACAGAAATTTTAAAATAGACATCATTTTAAAAATTTGTGTGAATATATTGTATATAGTGAAACAAAATGTTCTTCATTATGATGCAATAACTATTAAATCTTATCTACGTGGGAGTTAACAGATCAGGTTTGTTTAAAACATTCTGATTTGGGCTAAAGAGCATTTGTCTAATTCCATTACATACCAAATCCCTCTAATACACGCCCCCATAATGCAATTCTGAGTTTATTTCTCTTCATTCGTTTCATATTTCAGCATAAACAAAGCAGACCTGTGAGTCCTGCTCTCCAGTGAAATGCTACACAGATGATAGAAGACGTTGAGACACATTCTTGTTCCCAGTTTAGCAGCTTGTCAATTGGGAAAGATGATGATACATAACAGCAGCTATTCCCACACCAGCGGAGATGGAGGCATTTCAGAGGGCTGAGCCACAGTGGAACTGTTCAAAAGGAGGCCAACAAGTGGGTGAAGTTAATATTAGCTTCACCCATTATAGGTGTCTTATAATCATATATAAATATAAACATTTGTTACTTGGTTAAAGGTGTAGCAGTTAGTTATGTTGTGTTCCACAAATGTTAAAAATGAGTTTGAGGTTATGCTGGCATATTGGATGTATCCCATCTGCTGCATGCTGTATATAGACATGTATACGTCTATACATGCATATACTGTACATAATCACCCACTCCATATGGATATATAACAGATTTCCTTGAGTTGTATCCATTTCATTGAAGTATGTGCTTAGATGACACACTGGTGGATTTAATCATCTACTCATCAGAGGCATGTTCAAGTAACTCAATGTGCCTTGCTTTTTCAGTGTCCCCATAAATGGTGAGGTCAGGTGACTGTGGAGGATAGTCCACGGTAGCATTTGGTCAGAGTGTAGTCAATTTGGTGCAGGTGTAGGCAAAACACCCCAAGACTCAAACTTGGATTCATCAGTAAATAGGACTCATGAAAATGATCATTTCGTAGCCTACCCCAAAAGTTCGGCCTTGTTTTCTCTCTCAAGACGTCGTTTAGAAGCTGCTACCTGTCCTCTGAGACCACTACAAGAAAGCTTTCTTTTGACAGTACTTTTGCTGATTGGAGTCTTGTGTTCTTTATTTAGAAAATTCTGTATCTGTGATGAAGTTGATTTTCTTTCTTTCAGGGAACTAAGCCTGATGATTTGCCCTCATGATGGTGTGGTCACTTTTGGTCTGCCTGATCGTGCTGTGGGTACAAGTGATCCAGTTCCTGCAAAGCATTTTAGAGTTCCATGCACTGCCCCTTTAGAGACCTTTGAGTCTAGTCACAATTTGAAACTGAGAAGGCCCCACTTTTGTTTAGTTCTCATGCCAAAATTCCAAATATGACAACACTATTTAGTATGCAATGGTTTGCTGGAAACTTGAGGCATAGTCATACTAAAAACAGGTGAACACTGGCTGCAAGTGTAGTTGATTGAACCTCTGATGAAGAGATCAAATCCATCTCCATCCATCTGAGCATAGGCTTCAATAGAGGGGATACAACTCAAGGAAATCTGACCTTTTGTACAAATAGTTAAGTTGGTGGTGCCCACAATTTAGCTTAAATTTGATCGCTGACCTAGAAATGTGGCAGAATCTTAAATATTTTTTTCATTTTACATGTCATAACTTCTTGTGCTTCTAAATTTTTCTGAACCCTCCTCATTATTTCCAGGTTTATGTGACAAAACATTTTAAATTTGTCTCTCTTCTCAACCCCACTTGATATATACACCTATTATTTCCAACTTATGGTAGTATAATAGTTCTATGCTTTGTCTAATTCCTTATATGTGAGCAAATACTTGGGCAATGAAGCTTATTCAGTTTCTCGAAATATACTTGACAAAGATATTACCAGAATTGAATGGCTTTCAATTTTTAAAACCAATAAGTATGGCTTTTAAGGGTTTTTACAGGATTTTTACATTTTTACATGTTGGGTATTTTAAACTTACTTTGATTGGAAGTAGCATTAGTGATGACATACTGTAACTAGAAACCAGCAGCAGCAGCAGGAGGAAGATATTTTCCAAAGAGCTCTTTATAATTTTGGGAAACACTTATTTGTTATCTTGTTATCTACCCTGACTAAGATAACACTATTATCCATTTAATGTATGTGCAAAAGGTATGTAGCTTGTTTAGCCTAGCTTAGCTCAAGGACTCTGAAGCATGGAAACTGCTAGCCTAGCACCATCAAAAAGAAAAGAAATACATCTTCCTGCAACTACCAAGCCGGCTGATTAACATGGTGAATGTTTTGTTATTAATACATACAGAATCTTAAGTCTAAAGACTTACATACTGCTGTGTAATAAACAGACTCCTACCTGATAAAGCTTTTGAAAGCAGCTGATTGAGGGTTAATGCAGAGTGGCACCCGACTCCCCTTTTGCTGTTCCAAAATGAACTGATGGATGATCTCTGTCAGGGTAAAGCACAGATCAGCAGAGAGAGATTGGTAAACAAAGTCTTACTTTGATTTCTTACTTGACACCTAAAGTCACAGACAGAAAGAGAAGGCTAGAGTCAGAAAGAGAGCAGTGGGTCGAGCAGGTCAGAGTGCAGCAGGTGGAGGTGGACGTGGACATGGTGTTGTTATAGATGGTAATGTTGGGGTAAATGTTCACTTAAACATCTTAACAGAAAAAAAAGAAGAAAAGTTCAGTTGTAGCCTCTTATTTTTACAGTTGCTTGATGGATAGTGTAAGTTTAAATTCTAGCTTGATGAACACAAACAAGAACATTGGTCCACTATTTGTGTTACAGTAATCAAATATTGTGTTCATTAACAATAGACAAATTGCTTAATTTTTCTTTCTAATTATCAGTTTTCAGTTATATACAAGTCTATACTTGATGCACGTTTTTTAACCCATGTCATGCAGATGCAATGAGCAGAGAGTCAGCACTTGCACAAACAGCACGCAGACTGGGACTCCAGCCTGCTTCATCTGTTAAACAGGTACACTGTATGTGTTTGGGCCAGATTAACTGAAAAGCTGACACAAATGCCACAGTAAATCTGGCTCTGACTGTCAACATAACTTGTTTTTTAAAAAGAAAACTCCTCAGGTCATCCTGCCATAAATTGGAGGTTCCCGTAGGGCTTCTGCCAGATTGTACCAGGTTGACTCAATAGATAAAGACGTGTTATAAATTAATATCAGTCACTGCTGTATGTCAGACAATTTAGATCTGAATTTATAACATTTTTTATTTTCATCTCAATTACTTCTATTTGGCATGTTTGCCAGAATTTTTGATTTGAACATTCTTTTATCCAGACACGGCCAAAGAAACATTGTCTGTGCTTTTCTTTTCTGTTTCCTCCTCATTTCAATCAATACTCAAAGAGTAATATTGCATTTGGTAGTCTATTCTGGTATTGCTTTTTCAAATTCCCTTTGTCATTTTTAAAATGTCCTTTAATACAGCAACAACATAAAGACAATAGCAGCTCAGATCAGCAGATGAACTAACCTTTGACGTGTCTCACAGAGCTCAGATTCTTCTCAAAGCCATCGTCAAACTTGGGATTAGTGACAGGCTCAAAGTCACTGGTATAAACACGACCAGAGGATGTGGTGTAGCAGCATTTGCACATGCATGTATGGTAGCGCAGTCGACCTTCGTCCAGGTAAGGGTGAGCCAGGGCATCCTTTGCTGAAATCCTCTTTGACTGGAGACCAAACACAAGATATATGTGATTAGCAAAATTATTAACATTTTACATCTATCTTAGCCTCTGAATATTTGTAAAGAGAAATATACTAGAAACATTTTTTCCAACTACTAATGGTAAGTTTAAAATAATTGAAGTGGGGAGAGGGGCAAAACCTGTTTTATATTTTATAGTGCCTCGTAACACACTGTAGCGTCTGTTGAGACCTTGTTCTATAAACATATTAGGATTTCTTAACATTTAACAACATTTTTTTACCTTGCCAAAATTAAAACCTGTTTTATCCCAATTCTCACAGACTCACTCACGGGATCAAACACCAGCATCCTGCAGAGGAGGTGCACAGCTTCATGGGTTGCTTGGCTAGACAGTGTGTACAGAACAGGAAGGGATGGCTGCAGGAAAAAAAACCATCACAACATTAACCATCCTCTCCCATTTCCTTCAGCTTCTGGTATACTTTATTTATATATATATAAATATAAATAATATATATAAATAATATATATATATATATATATATATGCATTTCAAATAACATCTTTCAAATAATTGCATTTCTTAAAAATGTGCCTTGAAACATAGCCATGGCCAGCAGAATGTGAAGAAGACAGCAAACTGATTTGTTAAATGAGAAATTGGTAATACTCCACACATTTGTTAAGCGACATGGATACTTATAATAACTTAAATATTTTGATGAGGCCCACTGAATGTAAACTTGAAGAAAACTTTACAAGGTATCTTAAAGGCAAATACATACCCCACAATTCAAACAAACTTCAAACTTCTTTTCACATATCTAACAGTATTTTAATTATCATACTTTTTTAGAGGCATTTTTTGACTTTGTCATTGATCACAGTAAGGATGAAATCAAATGGCCAAAAATCACTAAAAGGACTTCCAAAAAGAGGCTTTGCTCAATGGGGCCCACAGCTGTACACAGGTAGACTGCTGAATCTTGGCGTGAGGAGTTAGCCCTCCTGTGTTGAACTGTGCATTTGTTTAGTGTTTGTTTGGTTTCTGTGATGTACAAATCTGTGCAGTCCTAACTGCATTGGACTACATGCAATTGGGTGTTTAGGGTCCGTTAGTGGGTTTGAAAAACACAGGGATGTGGTGTATGTTAAAGGTCCTCCCGAGTCTCTCCAACACTCAGGTCAAACGGTTGTTCCTGGTGTCTTCTCATGTGAACTTGATGTTGCTGACTATGGAGTTAATGTGCTCTGTGAAAGCTTGTAATTCCTGAGTTTTAAAAAAACTCTGCATAAATAATTCAATTCACAAGTTATTAGCATATTGTTAGCATTTTCATCCCATTTTATCACATTTAAGTCTAGGCCTAAAACTTTCCTCCTCAATAAAGCTTGTAGTTAGATGGCTGGCTCTTGTGAGCCTTGAGGAATCGTTATGCAGCTATAGGCTGAGACTGTCGGGGGATTTCCCATGATGAACTGAACTTTTCTCTCCTCCCCTCCCTCTCCATCTGTGTGCACACTTATCCCATCAATGCACATTACTCACTCGACATCTTCCCTTTCTTGTGTCTTATGTAGACACTTTCTGCAGGTATTTTTGCAGAGCTGTACTGTCTGGATTTGAGATCCGACTGCTCCTATGCTCAACACCTGCTGCTAATATGATGATTATCAATTTCATTAATATTATCAATATTATTATTATCATTATTACCACTACTTTACATCTCAATGTGGATTTGAATCGTACTACTGCGTGTCCTCTCTCAACTACTTCCCACTTGAGACTGCACTTCCTTGAATCATCAGTAATACACCTGCCAAGTGTGAAGTCGATAGGATGTTTCCACCACACAAAGATCTATAAGGTCATCCTCTGCAATGTGGTCTTCACTGGGGCCAAAACTAGCTGTGGCTTGAGAACCAAGCAGAAGTCAGTCTATACTGTAGTACCATCTACTGGCTGTAGATAGTAAGTCAGTGGAAACAAATTGATTTCATGCAAGAATCCAAGATTAATAATTATGATTATTATTATCGCAAGTGTGAAATATTCTACCTATCAATGCATTTTTCTAAAAAGCATAAAACGGAGTAAGAAAACTATAGATTTGATTTATAAACATTTGAGTCAGACTACTTACTATTTCTTACTAATTTATTCACAATCACGTGAAAATCTTGCCAAATCAATTTTGACCGGGATATGTGTTCTAGTCATTAAAACAATTAAACCAAAATAATCCCATATGAGCACTACATCATTGGAGGGCTTGAGAGGCCTCAAGTTCCAAGTTCAGATGTATTGATTGTTTTACTGGTCTTTCTGAAACATAAAAGTGCTTGATTCTTGTTCTGACCTGTAAAATAGTTGCTTACCTGTTTGTGAGGTCCTCTCAGAATGTGTGCACGAGCACCTTCACATGCTGTCCTCATGGCCTCCATAGAAGGAGTCCCCAACAGGTCAGTAATTAAATCCAGCTGCAAGCCAGCAAGGAAAAAAGACACACACCCACACACATCACAGACAACAGACTAAGATAGTGAGGTTTGTTTCTGTATGTCAGGACTCACAAGATATTTGTCTTTAAGAATAGAGGCATTTATTGTATCTCTCTATTTCAGTTTTTCATTTGCAGTGTGATTCCCATTGATAATGTATTCACTCAGTGTTTTCTCATGTGTATATTCCTATGCTTGTAATTTTTAACATCTTTGACATCATAATACATTTGCACTTTTCCATGCAGTATACCTATTTATTGTTTTCAATCGTAAGATTGTAAACGGAACCATTTACTTTCACCAATGTGTTTCACCCTCATTTGTACTTTCCAAGTTTACTTTCCCTTTCATTCTTCTATTTTATTTTATTCTACTGAGAAGTAACAAATAGAAACAGTTATTCAAACAACCTCGCAGAAGAGCCAGAGAAATGGCCAGCACAATAAACACAAGTCAGCTGATAATAAAGGCTGGTTAAAAACATTGAGTAGGGTGAATTATCTGTACTCCAATGGCTCACGTGTGGAATTAAATATAATGTCAATTTCCACAGCTTTAGTACAGCAACAAGACAACAGAGTTGTGTCATACTCACCACTCTACTGAGAACACTTTTTCTTTTTATCCCGAATACTGTTTTCCTTGATCATTTAATTCTAATCACGTCTAGTGTACTTTTTCAGTTAAATTAGCATTAATTAAGCTCACACTTTCTGCAGATTTTTCAAATTAAAAACCTACAGAGAGTGGAAGGGATTATGTTTATTGAGCCACTGAAAGTCTTAATTTTAAACATCAGTGCAGTGTCATTTTCACTGACACTGGTAGAGAGTGATGGAAAACAATGCAAAATTGAATAATCTGGCAACAATTTGTTAGTAATTGGTGGAAATTCACATTGTACTGAATTGATCAAGACAACAGGAGTAAACACATAGAAAGTGCTGCATCAACTGTGAAAAAACAGGACCAGTTCAGACAATTAGTTACTAAAAAATGGAAACATATAAAACTGGAAATGAAAAATAAACACCTGGTTCTCTCTGGCCCTGACTGATTTTAGAACATTTTGAAATTTTATTTTAGTATGCATGCATAATTATTATTATGAATGTATTATTTATGAATGTATAGACAGCATATATATATACCCTGTATTTATAACCAATTCCCTTCAACTAAATTTCTCTCTTGACTCATCTCATCTTATCGTAAGAGAGTAGAAGTTACCTGCTGAATGGGACTTTGGGCTTGGAAGAGGATGCGTCGCCCCAGCAGCTCAGCAAAGATGCAGCCTACAGACCAGATATCGATGGAGTTGGAATAATGGCGGCTCCCCATGAGGATCTCAGGAGCTCGGTAGTATTGTGTCACTACTTCCTGGGTCATGTGCCGTGCCTCGTCTGACTCCTCCACTCGGGCTAGGCCAAAATCACAAATCTGGAAGATATTCAGTACAACTGTTGTAATGTTAAGTCTTCTTTTCTTTCCTGGCAGCTACAGTATATTCTGAGAAAGAATAGTAACTAGTCCATAACACTCCCGCTCAAACGGAAACAACCAGTAGGTGTCACTCACAGGACACAATAAGTGTTGAATTATATAGCACAGTTTGCCATTCATGAAGGTAGTTTTACTTCATCCATTTTGTTTGTGAGTTTGCGTCAAACCCCCAGACTAACACACTGAAAGTCACTGACTGGATTGTGCCAGTTTTCTACAAATACAAATGTAACCCATCAGCAAGGTTACAGCCCTTGATAATGTCACATTTATGTTAGCTTTCTTTTTGAATTCAACTTTTATTCATATAGTGCCAGATCACAACAGAAATCATCTCAAAGCACTTTTCATACAGAGCATTATTTATAGAGACCCAACAATTCCCATCATGAGCAATCAAATGGGAACAGCAGCAAGAAAAAACTTTCATTTGTCCCCTTGCTGGTTTCTGTCTAATTTTCAGTGGAACTGTGAATGAATTTAGTTAAATACTATGTTTCTTCTTTCCTTGCAAAAAGCACTAATGTTACCTAACATTACTAGAAGATGCATAACATCACTGAAATGGAAAGGACCAGTTATTTACAATTCTGGGCTGTGGAGGATACGGTTTGACCAGTCAGGAAATCCAATGCATGATTCCATAGATACATGCAGATTAGTGAATATGACTGCACTGTAATGGTATTTATTTCATCTATCCATTCATCATTCTTTCACTTTATTTAGTATATATATTGATGTATATTAATGAAACAGCATGTTGAATAGTTTTCAACAGTTTTTATTAATTAATAAGATTAAAAAAAAAAACACTGATTAAACTATTGTATTTTGCAGTGCTCTTGCATTGTGTCCATGGTGAAGTAATTAACAAGGAACTTTACAATAAAATGCAATACAGTGAAAAATACCAACAACTACATCCTTTAAATGACCATGGAGCTCAATCAAATTCTTTATGGGATGGTTTGAACAAAGACTGAAAGCCTTAAGAGACAAAATTTATTGACTATGACACAGAACTTACAGAGGCTTCTGTTATTCTCGTACTCAGGTGAAATACAAATTTTGACTCTTATATGTTCAGTTGACATGAAAAAGGGGAGGCACATAGCCTGTTCCACGTACCTTGAGAACACAGTTGCTGTTGACCAGGAGGTTGCCAGGCTTGATGTCTCGGTGTAGAATGCCAGCAGAATGAAGGTATTTGAGTCCTGGAGGTTGTGGTTGTTGAGGAGAAAGAGTTAACAGAATACAATATTAGAACAGATATAAGATGTTACAATCCCATATTCAAGTCTCAACTTTGAAAACACAACTAATATAGCGCTTACCAGAACTCACACAACAAAAAGGTTGAGTGAAGGAGTCCAAACTGTGATCTGCTCAAATACTGGTAATATAGAGTGTAACTGTTAATGAATGTGTGTCAGAGGTTGTTAATGTACAAAGCATCATGCTTTTTAACAAATTTATCTCCACTACCATCATGTCATTCTTGCACAGGTGTAAGCCTGATGTCTATCAACACTGTCCAATTTATAGACTGGGAAAAGGGCCAACTCTGACATGATTCCTATGTGACATACATATTTGGATTGGGAAAGATATTCTGTTCCCAGATGGCACATGAAGAGTGTGGAAAATGTTTATCTGTTATCAGTTATTTTATATGCTGAAGCCTTTCAGCCACATGATTCATGGTTTCCTTAACACAACACACAAAAGACACACAAAAAATGACATCTCAGTCTCTTTTAATTATTTACAGACACGCCCACTCTGCCTTTCTGTCTGAGTGCTGTTAAGCTACCACTGAATCTCTAAAATTCTTGTGCAGAGGTTTCACATCAAAACTGAGCAGTGGTTCAAAGGACATAAGGCTTTGCATTCCCAGTAGGCTTTTCATTTGAAAGACACAAACATTAATAAAATTCTGGTTGTACGGGAGTTAACAGGACAGCAGCCAGATCATCTCTTAATTTAAAAACTAAAAAGTCAAATGTAGTTTACTGCAGACTGCAAATGCATCAGTTGTGTTTTAGTGAGAGTTTTGGGTTGTTGTAGCATCCCTCTAGAAGCACTGAACTACTCAGTGCTGAAAAATACATACAATGACAAGAGAACCTACCTCTTAAAATCTGATAAAGAAAGACTTTGGCGTGGTCTGAGCTCAGAGGCTGTGGTGATACAATGATCTTATGGAGGTCACTTTGCATTAGTTCAGTCACCACATAGCTGACCAAAGGGAAATTAAGGGAAAAACCACATCAGCTTCAAAATAATAAAAAAGGAAAAGGGCATGAAACAAAAGTTTGGGTGCCCTGCATCAGTATAAAGTAATATCCCATTTGGCAAGTGTGACAGCTTATAAATACTTTGTGCAGCCAGCTAGGAGTCTTTTAATTCTTATTTAGGGGAGTTTTTGCCAATTCATCCTGCAAAAGGCTTTTGATTCTGTTAGAGTCTTGGGTTGTCTTGCACACACTGTTCTTTTGAGGTCTATCCACAGATTCGATCTTTTATCTTCAGCTTATTTACAGACAATGTGATGATTGCTTCCAGAATTTGATAGTATTTAACTGAATCTCTTTTTCCTCTACCAGTGAAATATTCCCATCCCACTGGCTGCAATACAAGCCCAAAGCATGATCAACCCACCACCATGCTTAACAGTTGTAACAGTTGGAGAGAAGTTCTTTTTCTTCAGCACTTCTTCTGCACTTTTTTTGTCTCCAAACATACCTTTGTTCATTGTGGCCAAAAAGACCTTGATGGTCCTTTGAAAAATTCTGACGCTGAAGTTTGTAGTGAGGAGACCTGATAGCAGTGGCGTACACAGATAACCTCTAGGTAGTGCTAGAGCACCTCCCTTTGCCCTCTGGACCTAGCAAGTACCCTTTTGAAAGTTCATTTTTTCACAGTGTACTGTATGTGGCCCATGTTGACACGATCATCTATAAATGTTAGATTAAAGCCGCATGATAATAATGCCCCAATATGCGCACATCTCTCTCTTCCTCTGTCAACATGAACGCGCAGAGCGAACACAAACAAGGCACATTGCCGCTGCAGCTCTCCTCCCTTGCACCACCAGCCAGGTAACACACATATGAATCGAGTGTAGTGTTTGCCCCCTAAGCCTTAGTTGCCAAGCTATAGGTCGAATTTATTTGTCTCTGTTCTGTTGTGAAGTAGCCTGTCTCATACAGTGCCAAACAGCTGGGCCTAAGTTAGCCAACTGCCCAGCTGCTTAACAAGCTAGAGGATCACCAAAATCAATAATGGATATAACATGATGACCACCACACAACCACTGTGTGTGTAGAATTTGTCATTGGTACAGCATGTTAATCTATCAGTATACTTAAGATGATTATTTAGTATTGTGTAGGTTTATATTAGGCTACATAATTAACACTTGCAGTAATTTATTTGCTAAATGACAAACCAGACAAATTAGCTTTCTGCCTTGTTGTAATGTAACCAAGCAGTCTCATTCATACTGTTGGTCTCTTTATTTAGCAATTGCAGCATAAGGCCTAGAAATAAGAGGATAAGGAAGGAAAAAGAAAGGGAGCTCCAGCAGGCAGCCCAGGGGAGTAGCTCTCTGCTCTCCTGGATAAAAGCATCCACCAGCAGCAAGGAGAAAGAGGAAGATGAAAGGTCAGAGTCAAGACCAGTGTCACGTTAACTGTTTAGGGCCTTTTAAAGCTCAGATTTTAAAGTTGAACTGTTCCTCTAATTTCAATGAACTATCTTAAAAGCTGTCCACATTTTTTTTCACTACACACAGTGGTTTGGCGGTTACGGAAGCGCTAAACAGCCATGGTTAATTTTTTCACAGCATTTTCTCAAGACAATGAGATAATTGCGTTATATAATCATACATGTTCCGTTTACTCGTTATAACGTCATAATTTTGTCGTTATCACGTGATAACAAAATTGGTTATGCCATGATAATGACAAAATAATCTTGTTTTCTCGAGAAAACAAAGTCCTTTTCTCATTATAACAAGTTAATTTTCAGGTGAGGTAGAAAGCGAACCCAACCAGACCAGAAGGTGCTCTGCTGCCGCTGCAGCCAGGCCTGGACGTGTTACAGTACACCAACCGTAAACACGCAGGCTTAACTTTCCTCATTAGAGTGTGCAGCTGCAGTAAAGCACATCCAGGTTGATCACCTCAGCAGGGTGAGAGAGTGAGAGAGAGTGTGTGTGTGTGTGTGTGTGTGTGCATGTGTTATCATTCCTCAGCACAGTGCTCCTCTTGGCAGATGGCTCTGCCAAACTCGGGACCTGGGGTGTGTGTGTGTGTGTGTGTGTGTGTGTGTGTGTGT
>JBBMOC010000061.1:2299876-2436443 GCA_037975185.1 Centropyge bicolor | reverse complement strand
GGTGAGTCTCACCGCAGCCACGCGGTCTCACCGCAGGGGACATTCCCTAACCGCGACAGCCCTAGTCACAACTACTTTTCACTTTGTCAGTGTTGACTGGGAGATGCAGTCTGGCGTATTCTTCACTCAGAGTCTCTCTGTTTAGCACACATCAGACAACCTTATAGAGAAGCTGACTAGTGCAGTAGAGCCATAGGGCCTCAGTGACCTCAATGAGTCTTGGGCTATCAAAAGCAAAATTCATTGAAACGTCCCTAATAAGCACTGTCATTATCCAGCTTGGAGCATTTTTCTTAATTATTGTAATACAACCTCTGGGACATTGGGTAAAATATAAATAAAACTGAATGTGATAATTTGCTAACCCTTTTGAAACATACTCAACTGATTTACAAAGACAAACTATTAAATGTTTTACCTCATCAACTTCATTATTGTAAATACAAGCTTATTTTGCTGCCGGCAACATGCTGGGACAGGGGCAACAAAACACTGGGAAAGCCAAGGAATGGTCAAAATACATTTACATATTGTACAGTGTCCAACTTTTTGGAAATCAGGGTTGTAATTTTGATAATCATGGCAGAATTTGAGTGTTAAAAATGGAAAAAGTATGTTGATCATCATCATTCACAAGGACCCACATGCACCTGCAATACACATTTTTCTTTAACACTGTTCCATTAATCTAAAGGTCGGCACTAATGCACAAAAATCAGTAGATATTTTTTTTATGTTGTTGTGTTTGTAAGTTGTACACACGCATGATGACCCACATATATGGGAACAAGCCTGCAGATGACATGTTACATATTCCTACCAATGGTTTCACTCTATTCCGGTAAACAACATCATTGGTGGTGGTATCATGCACAGAAATGGTAAAGCATCAACAAAAGCCAGAAGGAGGAGGCCCCTAGTTAGTAAACACTGATAAACCATGGATGTATTTTGAGAATGGGACACAAGACACTAAGATCACTAATTTATAATAAAAGCAGCATACCTGGCTCATACAAGTTGCTCTGGCCTCTACTGCAGTCACCCAGCCCATTCAAAACCATGAAACTCACAAAAATAGCTTATATAGTCTCCTGGCGCATTGTTTGAAAATGCCTCATACAAAAAATAATAAATTACTTGCCATTTTAGAGACGCATCCTTTGTAATCATGGTCTATGAGGAAAAGGCTTTTAGGGCCATATTGGATTCCTTTTTTATTGTAGTACAGTGGCCAGCCACTGGGGCACTGGCTATTAATGCATCCATAAAGAAAACAATAAGAGAGTTATACCTTAGTTTGTCCTACAGTGGGGAAATTTACATGTATATTAAAAAATGATTAAGGTCATTTAATGTGCTTAAGTTAGAATCATTGAATGTAAACAGAACTGTGCTTGGTTTCCAGAAAACTCTGCAGACTCTTCAGTTTAACTGTTCTTTAGTTGTCTTTGTCTCCATCATTGTTTCTTTACTTTAGTCCTCCTTCCTTCCTTTCTCTCCCTTTCACCTTCATATCCTTTAGCTAATCTTTCTGCATGCTGTTCTTGGCAAAATTACTGCTCCTTGCAGGTATATTCACTCACACGATACGTTAACAAAAATCCTTTTAACTTGTGACTTCTTCTTCTGCATTACTGGCTATTGTTTCCATGTTGGCTTAATTTGACAATTTTGTTACCGTGCGACTGACACATATTTACCCCAATTGCACATTAAATGCGAGACTGAAGTTAATGCAACTTCATGCACAAGTAACTTCATAAACCAATCAATTTTTAGGACCTGAAACATTTTAAGGCCTAAAATTCAAATATATATATTCCTTAGTTTCATTTCAAAATATGGGTCAAGCTCCCAAAACACTGGATCTTACATGTCCCATAATGCAACTTTGTAGTATCCGTTATTAGACCCTTCCTGCCTGGTAAACGCTCAAATCTTCTGAAGTCCCAGTGTGCAGTTTTTAACTATCTGTTAAATTTTGTAGTCTTCAGCCAAAGTAATATTACTTAAGTGATGTCACTTGTCACCACTGGACTAACTCCTGTTTTACTGGGTAATACAGGCCGTCATTGTACTTCTGTACACTGTACACAATGTGCACATTGCGTATTTTACAGCTACACATTGTCAATAAAGGCTGTAGTATATCGGTGTTAGAACAGATGTAGATTGTTGAAAATATTTTGTCCATCTTTCAGATCATCATTAGTTTCCATTAATTTCCCTACAGTATAAAGTTGGTGAGAGATCTGAAAGTTGCTTAAAGTAACTAATTCATCACAGTAAACATCAGCAACGGATGTTGCAGTTTCAAGGGCAGAGATTTTAAATCTTTGCACTGGATTACCACAAAAATAATGTAACTGGAAAATCAACACCAGTATGAAGAATTAACTAAAATTTCAAGACTCTGCATTTGTCATATTATACTAAAATTAATGGTTAAAACGCACTGAGCTAAAAATCTATCCAACCAAGTCATACATGGCTTGTAATAAAATGGGCGAAAACATGCATGAATACTCATACGGTCTATTTAAAAAATGCAGTGTAAGTGCAGTGCACTTACCAGACAACCCCAAAAGCTCCATAGCCGATGGGCCTGTCAGGCTCTATATCCAGCTGCTGTTGTAGGTGGTGCGTGTGTTGCTGTTGATGCTGCTGCTGCTGCTGGTGGTGGTGGTGGTGGTGGTGGTGAGCTTTGACAGCAGCGGCGGCTTGTACCTGGGCAGGAGCCGCGGCCGCCGCCGGCCCGGGGGCTTGTCCGGGGGCAGGAGAGGGGAAGTAGGGCTGCTGCTGGCCGGGATTGAGCATCACCGCCGCAGCAGCAGCCGTGGAGGTGTGTTGCTGAACCGTGTGCACGGCGGCGGCGGAGCCCGGGTGCTGCAAGTGATGCTGGCCCGCGTGGTGGTGGTGGTGCATGTGGGGAGGCGGAAGGTGCTGGAGCTGGTGGTGATGCGGGTGATGGGCAGCCACTGCTGAGGAGCCACCATTGTAAGCAGCCATCATTTTTGTAACATCTGTAGCCGTTGTGTCGCAAAGAGCCATTCAGTGATGCTGAAACGCCTCCTTTCAGAACCTGCTTCTTGAAAATGATGATAATGGCTACCAGGCTGCAACACTACGAGTTATGAAACTTAGAGAAAACATATAGAAAATAGATTTGGAGTCTAAATGATCCAACAACAGCTACTTCAAATCTGTCGGGAAAGAAACCACTCTGCTGTGCCTCCTTATCATAATGCCAACAAGGAGCTGACCCACTTCCTTTAAATTAATTTTCTTGCTTGCACACCATTAGGCTACTGTAGCCTGGGGCTAATAACGGAAATCATATCAGGAGCATGTAAAATTTAGCAATAACCATACAAGTCTTACAATCTGTGCAGCCCTAATAGTGTCACTAACAAACTAAATATTGGTATGGTAAAATATTTAATATAAAAAAACCCTCACCCCCCTCAATAAATAAAAAGTCGATGGCCCTAGATGTCCCTCATGATAGAGGTGGCGCCCCCTCCCTCCTAATGAAATTCTGCTTCCCCGTCTTAATAGAACAGTGTGAGCTAAAGCATGTCACGTGGAAAGAAGCACATTCATCTTTTAAAAGTGTCTTAAGTTTGCCACACGCTCAGGTCCACCGCCGTTGCTCTTCCCACCAGCGGGGTTCCACACAGCCTGGGAATCGCATCTATTATTACAATCTGATTTCTCCTTCAGATGTGTGCGCAGACCAGACAGCTAGTTTGTAAATAGGGCTAATCGTCGAGCCGTAATTAACGCTGCTGATCCGGTGCAGAGGAGGTGTATCCCAGCCCAGGCCACAATGCAACAGCGCACGAAGGCAGGCAGGCAGGCCCTGGCCTCGGCCATCCACTCTACTCACATATTATTACACCAATCCAACGAGCCGCACGTCTGGAAAGAAATTCCCATCATTCTGACAGCGTGACGAAGCTTCGACCATGACTCAAACAATGAAAAGACAGATCCTTGCAGGCGGCTGGCAAGCAACTTATTTCCCCCATCGACAACCTTGTGTTGAGTATGTCTTACACTGTCCGCTCGCGCCTCATAAGAACACACCCAGGGAGACGAATTAAAAACGCAGGACAAAAGTTAAATCCTTTGAATGCGGGATAACGTGTCCTGTTGACGGGACTTAGAAAGAAGGCAGTAATATTCAACCTGACGGGTTGGGGCGAGCTAATCGGTGTCCGTGTCGCCAAATCAAAACAGTAGTCCTTTCGTTCGTATCGGTGTCTGTGGGCCTGTTGTCTGCATGGGAAGAAGAAGCCACCCGGTCGAACCTCTACACTTTGGGCCCACGACGCTCTGTTGTCATTCTCATAATAAAGCTATTGGCCAGAAGGCAAATAAATTACTAGTTTGTCTAACATGGTGAACAAAAGCTTATGTCCTCGGTGGTGAGATTATGCAGGATGACCATCCAATCGACTACCGCACCGTAATGACGTAATTGTAACCTCCTGATTGTCACTGCGAGCAGCCAATGGCACGTGTGGGCTGGGCTAATAGTAGTGGCGACTGCTGTTCCAAAGGTCCAATTATATCAACACTGAAACAGTGAATAACAAATGGTTCAAATCTATAAACTATCTGTAATCAAGTTCAAAAGACAGTACAAACCAATAAGCAAAGTACGGTGATCAGGGAATCGTAATCTACCTAATATATGTCAGTGGAATTGGATTTATATACAAGTACGTGTGTATGCAGGTGTGTATGCAGGTGTGAACAGGGCCAGAGTGGGACAATAATTAAGGCTGAGAAATTAAATTTAACAGTCTCCACACATTCACAACAGACCACAAAAAGTGCTTTGCCGTTTACTGTTATATTTCACTTTAATTGCTACAGCAACTTTTTGCTACTAATAAAGCCATCTGTTAAAATTATGTCTATAATTATTAATATTTTCACCTTTAGCTACACTTTTCTCAATTGGTACAGGCCACTATCAGATCATTTCAAAGAACTTAATGCATAAGCACTGCACAAGCCAGGTCATTACATAGTCACCTATAAACATATTATTAAAACTTCACAAAAAATAATCAGCTCATAATTTGTAAATAAATACAGCCCTGATTAACGTCGTACCAAATACTATACAATAGGGAAATAGAGACAAACATTATATTTTCAGTGGCTCATCCCAATAGGTCACAGCTGCAGAAACATTAAATTATTTGGACCAATCAGACCACTCATGGCCTACCCCAGTAAAAATCTCAGGCATGAAAACTGGAGAGCCGTCAGACCTACAGCTGATTTCATATTATCTGAGGGATTCGAAGTGTGCCCAACACTATTATTGCAATTATTATGTACCTGAGCTAATGGATTAGCCTCTTCCTCTGACATTTGTTACGGTATAAAAAGATCCCAACATTACCATCCATTTAGTAAACATAAATTTAGATGTAGAAATAACCTATGCAAAGAATAAACTGCTGCATCGATAAAATCAATGTTGGTAACAATTAGCATAGACTACAAACACAGAAAGACAATAAATGACAGATCACAAAAGAGTCTTCAAAAACACTTAGATTTCCCTGGGGTCAAGACTCTCCCCCAGGCTCTGAGCTTTGGAGTCTGTGGTGGAGGAAATGCCAATCCATTGCAGTAAGGTGCCCCCATGTGCAGCAGAAGAGCCTTTTCCTCATGCTGGGAAGTCAGTGAAACTACTCCTAATTGCTCACTCTTGCTAACTAGACACTCCTAGCACCACTCAGGAGCCTCACCCTGCAGTCTACTAGCTTTCTCAAAAAAAAAAAAAAAAAAACCCTAACAAACCCCCAGAAACAAGACTGCACTTAACGTGGTTGCCAGCACTTTAAGAGCCACTATGTTACTGGGTTTTCCATATATTTTAGATTGAGGGACAGCAAATCAGCAATGAAAACAGCAATGTGCATACAAGAGAAATACAAGCTGTATTTTTCCCCAGTTTTTCTTTCTTCCCCTCCTTCTTCCATTATTTTCTTTTTAAACTCTCTGTAAAAAGAATAATTATGCAATAAATCTATAAAATTGGTTATCTAATCTATGAAATGTAAAATAAAAGACAGCTGAAAATCATATGTTCTAAGCTCATGTTTAAAAGAAACACAAACACAATCAGTAGTAGTGCTAATCTAGTGGTTAGCATCAACTCTGATTTGGGACACACCTGGCTTGGTAGGCACATCCCTGTCAGAGTTCTGTGTGTCTGTGTCCAGCCTTAGTTTTTGTTCAGTTCCAGTCACTGTTCCTGCCAGCCACTAGTGCTGCCCTGTCATACTTTCAGTCTTGCTGTAACAGTCCTGTCCCGTTCAAGTCTGAATTCTGTCTTGTTAGTTCCTCCCTGTCTGACTGCTTACTGTCTTAGTTCAGCCTGTCTGTCTCTGTTCAGTCTCTGTCTCTTTTCAGTCACTGCATCTTAGTTCTTAGTTCAGAGACTCTCTTGTGTTGCCTGCTATGTTCTTGTGTATGCTAAGAATAACCTGGCTGATCAGAGAGAACATACATGGAGCAAAAACATCCACCCTGCTCATTGTTTTGGGAGATTTTGACAGAGCAAACCTCAGCAATTGAATCCCTAAATACAGACAGCATATTAAGTGTCCCACCAGGGGTGCAAACGTCCTGGACCACTGCTACAAAACTTTAAACGATGGCTATTGCTCTGTCTCCTGGGCAGCTTTGGGACTCTCTGATCACTGTCTGGTTCATCTCATCCTGACCTACAGGCAGAAACTAAAATGTGCCAAGACTGTGGTCAAGTCTGTGGGGAAATGGACTGATGAGGCAAAGCTGGAGCTACAGGCCTGCTTTGACTAATTGGAGTGTTTTGCAGCTGCTGCTACAGACCCAGATGACCTCACTGACATCTTACATCAGTTTTTGTGAGGACGTGTGTGCCAACCAAAACCTTCTGCAGATACAACAATATGTTATAAGTATGGTTCATAGTATGGTTTATAATATGGTTCACTGCAAAACACTGCAAAAACGGTGTGGAGGGGCCTGAAAGACAATACAAACTACAGGAGACCATCCTCCCAACTGGCTGATGACCTGAATGTGTTCTATGACAGATTTGACAACCCCACATTCATACCCCTCACCCACTCTGACCCTGATATTAAACTGGGATCCACAATTTCCAAGAATATAAAGTGGGATTACAACATAGACACCATCAGGAAAAAGGCCCAGCAGAGGATGTACTTCCTGCACAAGCTCAGGAAGTTCAACCTGCCTAAAGAGCCACCAACCTCCAATTTTACACCGCCATTATCCAGTCTGTTCTCTGCACATCTATCACTGTGTGGTTTGGATCAGCCACCAAACAGGACAGAGACAGACTACAACAGACAGTCAGGACTGCAGAAAGAGTCATGTTTGCAGAACTGCCCTCCATTCAGGACCTATATGGTTCCAGAGTCAGGAAATGGGCAGTAAAAATCACTGCAGATCCAACACACATATACATAACCTCTTTAAACTTCTCCCCTCTGGCAGGTGCTACAGAGCTCTGCATGCAAAAACAGCCAGAGATATGAACAGTTTCTTTCTGCAGGCTATCACTTTGATGAACAGTTAGCCCAGCGGCATACATTCACATGTAAATAATACACTATTATATTATTGCATACTCTCATTGTTTAAATGCACACAGTTGTTATAATTGTTAATTAATTAATTATTATTAATTATAATTATTATCATTTCATACTGTTGTAAAATTTTGTAGATATAATCTACCAACACAAACCACGCACACTATGTATACTGTGTATACTGTCATATCCATCTTCCTCAATGTACACTACCTATATTTATTCTGCATCCTTCGCACTCTGTCATATTTTTATACTATTGTCTCACTGTCTTAATAGTTTAATGCTTATGTTTACCTTGTTGTCTTCTTACTGGAGTCAAATTCATTGTGTGTGTACATATACCTGGCCAATACAACTGATTCTGATTCTGAAGTAACTGAACTCTTCAAATTTTGCACAGGGACTCATCAAGGGTTAGTTGATATAAAAGTAACATTAGCCAGTTGAAAATCAACTAGTGGGCAGACTAGTGACATCACTGCTGTGAAACTCAAAAAAACTCATTCAGTGTCAGCTTCTGTAAAGTAATACAGTTAAGTGTCCCAAATTATGTGTCAACACAAGAGAGTCAAGCCAAGGCTTATGGAACTTTAGTTGGATGGTGTACAGATTGCACAATACTTGAATGACAGCGGAAGAATGATTTAATTGCTCTTTACATATATTCTTGAATATGACTGACACTGGATTAAATGTCCACTGATTTCCACCAGTCATTGATGACATTGATATGCAGACATTAAAGAAGTATGTAATCACCATGTATGACAGGTGGTGCTGTAGGACTTAAAGAAACACAACTAGATGGAAAAAAAGAACTCTATTCCAACACTTCAAGATTCCCTCCGTCAACATGCAAAATGTGCTGCCTTCCAGGCAGGATGCATACAGTGTCAGGCAACTGTATATAGGCCACAGCACCTGAATCCTAGTGACTGGGGGTGAAGAGTCCCACCAATAGCTCACAAAACGTGGATGTAAGACCAAATGCCATGGAAAATTTAAAATGTTATTGGTTTAACCTAAGGTGCACTGCATTTTGTAGCTGTGTATGCCAGTTTGAAGATTAAAGAAATACACAGTGATGCTTACTTACCATAAAAACCGAAAAATCAATTAAATATTAGGCAGTCAAGGCATAAAATGTCTTAAGCCTTCAAAAAATCATGAATAAATGCACCCTACAAAAAAAAATAACAAAAATTTTGAAAAGTTGTAAGAAATTACCCCTTAAATAATAATTTTGCATAGTTCGTTTTGATTATATGAAGATAATTGCAATAGTTATAATTTGGTGTCCAACTTGAAAAATGGTGTCCATATTGAATTTTCATTTGGCTAACATTAATTATATATGCAGCCTTATGGTGAACCACATGTAAAATGTCATGCATGTCTCACCATCTGTGGCAGTAGGTGCAGCCATCACTAAGCCTTTGACGTGGTTTGGATGTTTGTTTATTTGTGTTCATTCTCCAGCGTTTTTTCTACAATGTTGGTTGGTGGTTTTGTGATTTTTCAGTTTGTTCTGCCACTTTTGTCCAGGCTTTGCTTCAGTGGCTGGCGGTGTGGTCTCAGGTGCTGGGATCCTCGGTATCTCACAGCTGCATCTTATCTCACCTTGTCACTGGCAGCTTTAAAGGACTTTTCATTTTACCGACAAGCTGCCAGATCCCTGTCTTTTCCCGTTTTCTAGTGCTTTGTGGTTCCTGTGCTTCCCTGTCTTTGCCCATGTTCTTCAGTGTTTCTTTGTCTTCTGGTATTTGGCATTTCCAGTGTTTCCATGCCCCTGTGTTCCAGCATCTCCTGTGTCCCCTGCGTTCATCTGTACCTATTCCACATGCATGCCTCCTGCCATCCTATCTCAGCACCTACCAGCCTCCATCCACTGAAGCAACTTCACTCCACCTGGACTTCTTTTGTTTAGTCACCTTTTTGTTTGTCTTATATCCTCGAGTTTCTTTATTTAATAATTCCCTTTTATCCCTTCATCCTCGACTGTGTCTTGCTCCTGGGTCCAATTATGAGTTAACTGAAATTGTCACATCCTTGGTTGTTCTCAAGGGTACAGCAGTGTCCAGTGGCAACATCCATGTTAATCAACAGATATGCATCTTGGCTTGGGGCAAGAGCCCCATGCAGTCAATCAGGATGCAAGAATTGTGATTGGGTTTACCCACCAACTGATAGGCACGACAACTTTGGGAGTATAAAACCACATCCTGATGAGTTTTGGCCAACAGACACGGCACATAACCTTCTTCTGGGTTTTTCATTCCCAAGGTAATGACCAATAACAGTTTCATGAGTCAAGCACTACAATTCCTCCTGAAACATTTGGGGGTGACACAATTTGAACCACCATGGTCCAATGCTCATTTGCAGAATATCTCAGAAAAGGCTTCCACTCCCTCCTGAAAAATAGCCCTTCTGCCACTTCCTGTACATCCTTGAAGTTTCCAGCTTTCTCCCTTACAGGAGACAAAGTAGCATCCTGCGCCTTCATGAATAAAGGCCTCTCATAAAAAATTATCCTGCTGCAGTGTTAATTTTGTCAACAAAAACTTAAACGAAAACTTTTCGCTGACGACCCTTTATTCCGTGAATAATTTGTGACGAGAACGTAAAGTACTGACAACAAAAACTAAAACAAAATCTCTCTTCATTATGAACTGACGAGTGAAAACGTGACGAAAAAGCTGACACTGGTCGGCCGGACAATCTGGGTTACAGCCATCCTCAGTGCCTTGATTGTTTTCCCTTTTAACCAATCGGCCTTTGTCAGTCATTACACAGACCGGTAAGACTGCGACAACACTGACGCTAGTTCTATGTGCTTAAGAGAGGCAAAGAGTGCAGAAGATTTCAGAAATGTCATTGACATACTTTATTTTTCATGTTAAGTCATGTACATAACGTATAAAAAACTTTGTGTTGGCTAAGTTTTGATGCCCTTGTTAGAAAATACTAAATTTAAATGGACAGTTAAGCTGTTATGATTTTCTTTTGATGTCTTAAGAGGATTGGAGCTTTTTTCATTTGTTGTACAAATTTACTGAAAATAAACAAGAATCTGTGAAGGACATGATTATGTATTGAACTTTTTCTCACAAGCCTTAGACATTCATATTTATTATACAAGAGTAATATGGTACATTAATTTAAATAACTAAACACATAATTAAAGGCATGTTTACAATAGTTTTTACAACCAAGAAAAACATCCTTTTGAAAAATTTATTACAGTACAACAAAGCTGTCAAATTTCGTCAAAAGACTAAAATGAGACTAAAACTAAAACTGATTTCCACTGACTAAATTTTAAATAAAACTAAACTAAAAGACTAAAATGTGACTTTAACTAATTCAAATCTTTGGTGAGTGACTAAGACTAAAATGAAATGAAAAAATCTTGTCAAAACACTGTCCTGCTGTCAAACAAGCAAAAGAGTAAATAAGGTGTCAACTGAATCAATGTGCTTACTAGATTTTGTGTCACTACATAATATACTATGAAAACCTCAGGGTGCTCCTGTTCCAATGCATATCTCAGACACTTCACAGGGCTCATCAGTCACAATTGGGGTTATACAATGGCTACTACTACTGGTTCATTTACGGTGGATTTCAAAGCAAAGGATCTCCAACAGATCCACCTCCCACACCATTCACTGGGGTAGAAATGGCAGGTAGTAGCCAGTCCATGACTGCCAGAACCAGCAAGGACTGGCATCCGTGTCCCTCAATATGTATATCGTGCCATTTTCCAATCCAAGGTCGATGGATTAAATATGATCTGGCTTTTTTGGTAATGGCAGAATACTTTACTTCTAAGAATGGAAAGTTAGGCTTTTCCCAGAATTTTGAGATGAGAATACTAATGGACGTTGCTTCTGGCCACATTAACATACTTCTCGAAGGCACATTCTTATTGGCTAAGTCATAGGAATCAACCAACTTGCAGCCTTTCGACAGTCTTTTACCTCAAGGCCATCTAGTTTTCAGTCTTCCAGGATTGTTTGCTCCATTGCAATCCCTGCCAGTTTGACCTGAGGCTCCTGTTCCCTTACTTAACTTGGCATGTTCTCTCCCTTACCTACTGTTGCAGTGTAGAATGAAGTAACTGTTTTCTTAGCCGTGGATCAGTGTCCACTTCAAAGATGGTTTAAGATAAGAATAAGAGCTAATACAAAAGCTAATACATTCCTTTATTAGTCCCACAACAAGGAAATGTATAGTGTTACAACAGCAAGATAAATAGTAGGCAAACAATATAAACAAGAAAAGTATATAAATGTATTAACAGTCTAACATAGAATAAAACCTATCAACAATTTGCACAACTAAGGATGCTCAATGTCAGTTTGACAAACTTGAAAAGTAGCCATTTCAACAATCTAATTGCTAACACAAAGCCAACACAAGTTTACATATTGCTGTGCAAGCTCACATATGGTGGTCAAAATTGTTTACAAGTCACAAGTAACACCAAAAGAGGCCAAATTCAATACTTTGTGCTGAAGAAACTATTTCTAATCTGTTCTCTAGCAAATAAGATGCCACAATGGGAACTAATTGGCCAAACACAACCCCAAAATTTGCACTAAATGGCAAACAATAACCTTAGCTGGCACACCTAGCATTTACTCACACAACTCAAAATGTTACAACTAGTGTGCACTAGTACATGACAACAGCAATTAACTGATCTAAACACAACTACAATTCCCAAAAAGTTGGGACACTGTGTAAAATGTTAAGAAAAATAGATTTTGATGGTTTGCATATCACTTAAACCCCGTATTTAATTGAAAATAGCGCAAAGACAGCATATAAAAATTTTATTGTTTTCTGCTCAACAGTTCAGGGTCTCCTTTGTCCTATTTTTTGTTTCATGATATGCCAAATGTTTTCAATGGATGGCAAGTTGGGACTGCAGGCAGGCCAGTTTAGCACCTGGATGCTTCTGTTACAAAGCCATGTAGTAATTTCCATGACAGAATCATGTCTGTTTTTAATGCAGTGCGGCTTGATGGTCAGAAGATCATGGGCATCCAGTACTGGCTTTGGTCTTGTCCCTTTTGTACAGAGATTTCTCCAGATTCTCTGAATGTTTTAATGATATTAAGTGCTGTAGATGATGAAAATTCAAAAATTCTTTGCAATTTTACACTGAGGAACATTAGTCGGAAATTGTCAAAGATAAAGGTTTTAAGTCTACTCTTGGAATGTGAAAAGGATGTCTGCGTCCCAAGCCCAACGGGGATCTGGTTCTATAGGAGGGGAGCTTGATAGTTGAAGGCTCTGGCCCTCATTCTACACTGAACAAAAAATATAAATGAAACACTTTTGTTTTTGCTCCCATTTTTCATGAGCTGAACTCAATGATCTAAAACATTTTCTATGTAAACAAAAGGCCTATTTCTCTCAAATATTATTCACAACTCAGTCTAAATCTGTGGTAGTTAGCATTCTCCTTTGCCGAGATAATCCATCCGCCCCACAGGTGTGACATATCAAGATGCTGATTAGACAGCAGGATTATTGCACAGGTGTGCCTTAGGCTGGCTACAATAAAAGGCCACTGATGAAGAGCGACATCAATTTGATCAAATGAACTCCTACGTGGAGTTCATTAGGTCAGTGATCTTCAGCGGTATAAGTGCTGTTTTTGCCTTTCGGATATTTTTTCATGTAAATACTGGACAAATAACTCGGCTTGCTGAGCAGTTAATTGTACTAACAGACTGTCTGATAGCCTCAGTTGTTGAACCAACTGAAGTCAAAAGTGTCAGAGTTTTTGCTTTGCCTCCTCCTTTCCTTGTGTTTCTTGTCGTTTTTCCCTCCCTAGTGTGTTATGTTTGTCTCAGTCTGTCTGTGTTGCTGGGCATGGTCTTCTGGTTCCCTCCTCCTGCCTGCCCATCTGATTCTCTGCAGCTGCTGGTCCTCCTCACCTGCACCTCATCGACAATCAAGCCATGCTGTATTTAACCCCGGTTCAGACATCCAGTCTCTGCCAGATCGTTCAGTCTCCATTGTGATTCTCCACGCCCACTTGACCCCGATTCCATCCACAAATACTTACAAATTTCCAACTTAATTTCTTCTCTTAAAAAAACAGGACGGCTATCTCTGCGGTTGTCAGGGATGGAGGAGATTCTGGAGAGCTCCACATCATTGAAGGGTAAAATTTCTGTAATCTCCTGTGCTCTGTTAGAACATCATAGTTCCTCCCTGACCCCACTGAAGACTGTATGGCAGAAAGATTTGGGTTGTGATCTTAGTGATGACCAGTGGGATAGTATGTGTCAGAATCTATTCACTTCATTGTCTTGTAACAAAATAACTGAACAGAATTACAAATTTATGCACAGGATGTACCTTACCCCTGTACATTTGAGCAAGATATATCCCAACTCATCCTCTGCCACCGATGTAAAACATATACAGGATCACTTATTCATGTTTTCTGGAAATGTAGAAAACAAACATTTTTGGAAGGAGGTGCAGGATCTGACTGTTAAGGTCCTGTTTTGTTTGTTTTGTTGTTGTTGGGTTTTTCCTGACATGTTGAAAACAAATACATAAACAACTGAAAAAAGAAAAAAGAAACTAACTGATTGGCTGGAGGCTGAAATGTTAACATAAAACGTTACACCAGTTGCTTAAAATACCGTAACCAATGCAGAAGGTGGCCACTACCACTGGGCTAGCCAGCTAGCTGGGTGAGCATGTTTTATCAAACAGGCTTCATTCAGCTCCACCCTTGCTCCACCTCTTTGTCCATATTTGGATTAATTCGAGTAAGGCAACGTCCCCACTGGCAAGATCTACGGGTGACGTCACAGAGGCTACGTCCATGTTTTATACAGTCTATGGTTTGGAGCTGACAGCCAGCAGGCAGCTGTCAATCCAAGTGACATGCACTTATGGGGCCCCAGAGAGCAGAGCTCAGAGGCAGGTCAAATATTGTGGGGTTATAATGTTGGGGTTTAGGTTACTGGACCCAGGAGTGAGAGACAGACTAGAGTGACATGGTAAAAAGGGATTTATTGAACAAGAAAACTCTAGGACTTACAGGAAAACAAAAGATCAGGCACAGGTGGAACAGAGAAGCTGCAGTGGTTGGAGGCTGGGCGTTGGGTGGTAGGTGCTGAGGCAGGACAGCAGGTGATGTGCAGGTGGAGCAGGTAGAGATGAACACAGTGGAGAAAAAGTCAAGGAAAGACTGGAGAATCAGGACACACTGAACACACACTGGAGATACTGGTAGGCAAGAAAAAACTGTTAATGTAGAAAAGGCGAAGCACTAGAGAACAGGGAAACACTGGTAAACGGACAAAGACCCAAAACAATAAAAAACAACACACCACTGATAGTGGATAAGTGGATTTTGTTTATTGCCCGTCAATTGCAGTGATATCAGGTCAAACGGAGAAAATTGTAATAATTGTAAAGTTTTTTTCAGAATTAAAGGTGTAGCCTGGGAGCATATCAATTAAAGACTAGAAGCACCTAAAAAGGTCCAGATAATAAAACAATCTAATTATTCTACAATGGAATGCAAGAAGTTAAAGAAACCAAAAATCTTTTGTGTTCAAGAAACTTGTCTTAAGCCAGCATTACTTATGCTATTAGTTTGTTATCAAAGGCTATGGTAGTAGGTAGATAAAGGTGAGGGCAGTGAAGGAGGGTTTATAATATTTTTAATGCAAGGAATACAATATAAATTTTTTGGGAAAGGAACAGACTTTGTTATGTTGTGGAGATTTTATACCCACAGTACATTATGGAGTAGTTGTAATTATGAATCAATTATGTATTATGCTGATTGAGGGTCATTTACGCATTTTAGTGACATTTTTTTTAATGATATTAATGAAGATGTTGATAGTTTGAATATTTACATCTGCAAAACTATTATAGAAGCTGCAAAGCAGTTTATGCAGAAGAAGAAAGGTAAACACAAAAAGAAGTGTAACATGGTGGACAAAGGAATGTCATACAGGAATCTCGAAGTCAAGTTTATATAATGTTAAAAAGTAATCCGAGTTTTGAGATTCTTTGTGAATATAACGGTTGCAATGCAAAGTACAAAAAAACTTTTGGAAGAAATTTTGTAACTCAGTGGAAGGGGAAATACCAGCACCAGACAAGGATCAGTTATATAATGACATGCAGTCTCAGTGAATCAAATAAAAATAATTTACTTATAATAAAGTAATAATATAATAAAAATAAAACTATATAATAAAGTTTTGGAGGATGTGAAATTGCCACAATACTGAAACGAGGCTGTTGTTCCAATATGTAAACCAGAAAAAGATTGCACCCAACCCAACCCAAGGAATCATAGACCAACTGCTTTCACATCCAACATTGGCAAAATAATGGAGAGAATGAAAGCTGGAGAGGCTTTAGGAGAGGATGTATAACAGGGGCGTATTTGAGGACTCAATTGTGACACACAATGACGGAAGTTATTTTTGAGTCCGTCTTTAATGAAGCCTTCACAGGTAGACAGGCGCGGATAGTCAGAGTCTCGATATGTATCAGGCAAAAGTCCATGAAACAATCCAACAGTGAGCAGACAACAGAAGAAACCAGAGCCAGGCGGGAGGTTGGGAAGCCTGTAAGTGGATAAGGGTAAAGACTTACCCTGTACAAGGACACTGACAGTCATGAGAGCAGGTAAACACACACAGGAACGCAGAAACAGGTAAGTGCAAAACAGGAGTCAACAACAGAGAGTCAAACAGAGAAAAGTACGAAAGTACTAAATGCAATGAGGTATTTATTTAGAAATGAGGGGGGGGGGGGGGCAAACTTAACTGCTTTGAAGGTCATATACAGTGGAAAAATTTGTTCTGAATAGACTATGGATCAGAAATGAGCACATCGCTCAAAAGGTTAGATAATAATCAGTATCAGGCTTTGAGATCATGCATAGGTGCCTTTAAAACAGCCTGCACAGCGGCATTACAGGAGGAAATAGGAGAAATGCTATGAGGAATGAGAAGGACATTGCTAATACGGAGTTACTGGGGTAACTGAGCCATAGCCAAGTTCACTCAACACAAGACACCATGAAACCTTGTTGGGGAAAGGAGAGGCGGAAAAAGATTGGCTGGACAGCGAAACAGAAAGCAACTTAAAGTAGCTAAATTAAACCTTAGTCCAACCATTAACAGCAATTCTACTGTGGATATTTCAAGACACCATGATGCATTTTACAATATTAGAAAAGAGGAACACGGATAGGGAGTTTTATAAGTCACATACTATACAGGAACACTTTATATTGAGAGTTATACCACCGTTAGTTCCAGATCTACACAGATGCATCAAAGAATTAAGTTAATAAAACAGGAATAGCATTTATTTTTTTAGAGTTTAATCTCGAAGTGGGAACAGGGTCAATAAGGGATTATCAGTTTACAAAGGGGAAATGCTTGCAATACTGTTAGCAGTGTATTAGATAGAGGATATAAGACCATTCAGAGCAATCGTTTGTGCAGATTAAAGCTCATCCACAGCCTGATTACAGTACAGTCATTCAGCAGACAGCAGACTAGACATTTTAGAAGTGCAACAGAATATTAGTAATACTATTGATATCAAAAGAAATTAAATGGCTCATAAGGTTGCAAAGGAGGCCACAAAAAATGAATGCATGATTCCATGATTCCATGATTTTACAGTTAGGTTCAGCAAGGCAGAATCAAGAATATTATGAAATCGAGACTCACTGAAAGTTGTAGAAGGCAATGGGAGGAAGAGAGGAAAGATTGATGGTTTTATAGAGTTCAAAGGAAAGAGGAGAACAGGTAGGAACAGTAGGGATGTGACAATAATATCAAGACTTAGATTTGGACACAGTGAACTAAACAATACAGTGTTTAAAATAGGGTGTGTACACAGGTATCCTGTACAGTAGCATGTTATGCTACACTGTCAGAGGTATGAGGGAGACATCTGATTAAAAACTCAGATAAACAAAAGTACACTTTGATCTAATATATATTAAGAAATTTATTTTAGGATATGAGGATGCCACTAGACAATAAATACGAGTAAATACCAGACATTCTGATACACACTCCATACCAGTTGGTGGCGATAATGCAGCAAATCGTTGCTTGCCGGCCGCCAATGAAATTCAAAGAAGAAGAAGAACAACAAATAGAACCAGAAGAAGAAGTTTCCTTGTTTTTACGCTAGCAAACTTGACAGCAGGCGTATTTCCACTGACTGCCACGTCGAACTCTTGGAGGACCAGCAGGCTTTGAACTTACTGTTCTTTCTGCTGTAAAAACCTGACGTCCAGGACTAAGAGAAGAGCTGGAAGAGCTTTCCAAAACAAATTGATCGGCGGGGAACTGTTCATAACTCTATCTGTAAGACAAGTCTCAATCCCACTCCTACTGAATTGACAGCAGTATTTTGTCAATGTTGCACGTCACATGTCCTAAAGTTAGCATATGTTAGGGGAGACCGGGTACAGGACCGTAATGTTGACCAACTTCTTCAACGGCGTGTTGTAACGCGTTAGAGAGAAAATGCGAAGCCGTGTGGCTAGCTCACTAACCTATGGGTCCAGTGCGTCATCGTATTTAATTAGCTAACTCTTGTATCAAACGCAGTCAGGTAGTAAAGTCACTGCTTTGTTGTGTTGGCACAAATGTTCCGGTGTGTTACTTCAGCTGTTGGGCATGACTGGGCCGCTGCAGAGACAGTTTGCCCAGCAACTGAGTTTGGAAATTAAAATTATGCCGTTTGTGCCGTTTTCTACGGTTTACTAGACTGTATGAAAGCTTATTGTAATTGTAAATAGTATACATTTTGGATACTGTTAACTACAAATATATGTATCGTTAACCTTACAGAGCATGGTGGCGGGGCGGGAGGAAAGAAACTGTACTACAGCTGTTGCTGTGTCGAAGTTTGTTCCCCCGCCGAGTAATGTTCTCTCCTATATGAATTATGTTTCCTGACGTACTGCCACCTGTCTTCTTACACTTAGAATGAAAAGAAAGTTCCATCCATCAGTGTTCCTAAATTGTCTGTCCTATAACCCATTCTTCCTAAAGAACATAAAAATGTCTGTGAAGTGATGGATTCAACGTGAACACAATCAAACATTTATGTTAATGCGTTTTTTTCCTAAAGTTAAAGATTAAAGATAAATAAAGTTCTTTGAATTGAATAAGTGTACCCACTGATATAGTCCTGATATCTGAAAGAGAAATATATTGGATAAGCTTTCTACTTGCATGTTATAAAATATTGAACCATAAGCAATGTTGGACAAAATGAAAAATGAGTTAATCGTGACAAGGTTTATGATGATAATGCAGCACTGACACATCGTCTTTGGAGGCCTGCTTTTGGCTGATTGAGTGCTTGAAGACATAGTTGTAGTTCGTCCAAAAGTGTGTAGTCACTGCAGTCAGCCCTGAGGAATCTCATTGAGACTGTCTTCAAAGTTAGATATTAATTGATTGTATAATTGAGTTTATTAAAGCAAAGTTCGTGTATGGTTGCTTGTGATTAGACATTTAACATTTGATGTCATTATTGGCAAGGTATTGTAAGAAAAAAAAAAGAAGTCTAATTTTGGCAATGGTACTGAAACTGAGGTATTTTATTGGCAGTAGTATTGAAAATGCCCAGTATTAGATGATATACAAAGACCTGTAAGTTAAGTTCTATATTATTATAAAATTATTTGATTAATAATTTAGACCTTGCTAAGTGACAGTGTTTGCAGCACCCAGAGGCCACCTCTAGGACCGTGTCACTGTTGCCTTGAGTTTAATCGATATAATTCATTAGGAACAAAATCTTTTTTTAAAAGGAAGCCTATTAGATGACTCCTTCCATTTCAGCCACAGCGCTTTAGGTGAAGAATACAAAAATATTCTTGCATGAGGGCAAATGTCTATTTCCACAAAAGTTTATGATTATCTGTCAACAATATGACTTGAAAGATGACTCATTATAGTATGATTATGTATCTGTCAGGTTCCTGTGAGCACAGCGAAGGCATAGACTGAGTGGTTGTGGAGACATCATGAGACAGCTCAAAGGCAAGCCCAAGAAAGAAACTTCCAAGGACAAGAAGGAACGTAAACAGGCCATGCAGGAAGCCCGACAGCAGGTGGCCACTGTAGTACTGCCTACACTGGCTGTCGTGGTGCTGCTCATTGTTGTCTTTGTCTATGTGGCCACCCGGCCTGGTGCTATCGAGTAGGCATTAATGTCCTACTGCATAGACATGAACTCCTGAACTGACTGTGGTTTGACAAATTGACAATGGCTATAACCAAAGGATTATCCAAGTGATGTGACAACCATCCCTCTGTAGGCCAGTGACTGACCTACCATTAGTCTTAATGAAAGCCTCCTCCAAATCAGGATTCAAGCTGCAGAAAGAAGAAATCAAACTAAGCAGACAAACAATTGCTCCTTGGTGCCTTCACATGAATGAAAATGACATCCATTTAATCCCATTCATTTTAGAGCTGCAGATTGATTTATGTTGATGTCTTACAAATGATGCAATATCATGCATACCAAAGGAATTGTGCATATCTTGCCAAGTTTGTACAGAGGTGAAAAACATGGGAAATTCTCAAAAACCTTTTTCCTGTTTTGACTCTGTGCTTTGAAGTCAATGCAACATGAGTGTGGTCTCAGTCATGTGCCAGTCTTTGGACAGCACCCATACCTGCTTGTATGGATGATAGGTATGAAAGGTGTTTTAGGGGGAAAAGAAGGTTTCAGTTTGCTCCTGCCTTGTGTGAACAGCTGAATGCAACTCTAAAATGTGTTATTGAATGTAACTGTAAAATGTGTTATCTTAAGTTGAGTACGCTTAGTACATCTGAATTTCTTCATCTTTAATGTGAATTAATGTTATCCTGTTTGTTTCCAAGTAACTGACAACCTTTTCCACAAATTACATCAGTGTCGATGTAATAGGGTGCCTTAAATAATTTGCACTTGTATTATTTCTGTTCAATAAAAGATTTATTTTTAAATTTTGAGTTTGGTAAGTGTGTGGACTTCTTAATTTATGTATCTTTGGTCCTTCTTTGTAGTAGAACCAAATGAAAGTGTATCTCAATGCTATGTGTCTGAGTCATAAAAAACATTTGTCAACCTAGGCAGTGAGCTTTAGTCTTGTTCTGATGGGGGTGGAGGTGGGGATTAGCTGGCATCAGAAGTGTTGTAATCTTTCACCAAGACACTATAATAATAACTATTAATATGGCGTACAAAGCCTATGCTTAGTATATAAGTACCTGTTGATGAAAATTGGATAGTTTAAGTGGTATTTTGTGAAGTCTATGTTTGAAAAACAAAATAAAATTTATACCTCCTAGATGTGAATTTCCCCAAGGGGATGAATAACGTATCTACCTACATACCTACCATGTAAAACACATGATGAGAAGTGAAAATTCAAATAGAAGTAGGATTTTTAAAATACTGTTTAATTCAGTGTATTTTAAATTCATTGTTAAGAGAGCCAAAATCTGTGAAATTTTCCCCACTATTGTAAGAAATTGGAACAACAGACAAACAGTTTTGTTTTTCCATAAGAAATTGAACAGCACCTAACCAATAGATTTACATATAAAACTGTCAACAGAGCAGCACAGGTTACACGAGAGAGCAAAGCTCTGCCTTTCAGCAACAGATCTGTTTGTAGACAGTGGTTCAGATTCAGATTCCTTATCAAAAATTACTGACCCCAGAGGTCTGTGGGGTATGTGAGAGTTTCTCACAAAAATATTAAAGACTGACGCAGTGTCACTGTGCAATTATTTACTGGTAATAATTCACTAAGGTTGTGAGAGAGTCCAGAAGCCTTAGAGAAAACTCAGTAATGACTAGCATTGATAGCCATTGATAATTAAGAAGCATCCCTAAGAAACAGGGCTGTATCATCTGCCAGATCAATTCAATAAAAAAAAACAACTTTTCTACTGGGCGACAATTCAAAGCACGCACAGCAGTGAAACAAACAAAAGTGAAGCAATTGAAAGCAACTTACGCAAAAGCAAAACAATGGGAGCTTTGAAAAGGGAACAGTTCAATAAATATTGTGACCATAATGCATGAAGGACCATAAGTGGAAATAATTATGTTACCTGTCACAAGTCAGCATAATGTCCCTACTGACTCTAAAGCAACTGAGTTTCCTTAGGAGATATTTTCTCTGCTAACATTCCCTGAGAATCTCCTCTGTGTTGGAGGAGAAGTTCAGCAGGCTGTCAAAGATGGTGCCCAGGTATTTGTACTCCTCAGCTAGCTCAACAGGCTTCCCATGGATCACAGTGGTGACTGCTGCAGCCAGTTCCCTCTGCTTGTTGAAAAAAGTCACCACCATCTCTTTGGTCTTGCTGACGTTCAGTTCCAGGCATGAACTGTCACACCACTCAACAAACTCCTGACAAACCCGTCTATGGTGCTGTGAGGGGCCTGAAAGCAGAGACAGGAGAACTGTGTCATCAGGGTATTTCACCAGGTGGCAATTGGGCTGTGCTGCAGTCATCGGTGAAGAGAATCAAGAGCAGAAGTGAGAGGACATAGCCCTGTGGGGAGAAAGTCGAGGGGTATTGGAGGTTGGAGAAGGTGTCGTTGACTAGGACTGACTGATGATTGACTAATGATTATATAATTGTTTGCAGTGGTGATGCCTTTTAGGGCTTGAATGTGTGAATTAAGAAGTTGTGCAGCTAAAAGGAAGAGGTAAATGGAAACAGGACATACTTGTCTGAACCTGTGTTTTAAGGGAAATCTTGCATGTGCCACCATTTAATTTGATAGCGCTGTTACCATTTGAATACAACGTTTTGACTGATCTACAAAAAAGTTGCCAAAAATAAAAATAACAACATAAAACTGTCCTCTTAAAAAATATCAGATTAATTTGATATATCTAAAATTAATCATACATTGTTAGATATATGCCTATTTTGCATGAAAAAACAGATCATCTGTTCATCTTTAAATCTATCATCTGTACATCCATCTATCTAATAAGGAGATTGGGCAATTATCTAATATGAGGGGATCTTTGTTAAGTTTAGGGATCAGGGTGATTAGTCCCTGACATAGCGTAGGGGGGAAAGAACCTCTGTCAGTACTTTCTGCACAGGCCTCTTTCAAAAATGGGCTTAAGAATTGCTTATTAATTTTAGCAGTTAAGCCATCTGTACCAGGCAATTTGTTGTTAATAGCAACAGTTATTTCTTGGGCTGTCGCAAAAATCACTGCCCCCCTGGATCAATTTATTAATATTACAAATGGAATAAAAGCAAACAAACTGAGAGGCAGACTGAAGACAATACTTAGAAGTATAAGGATTACTACAAAACTCAGCGCAAATTTTGCCAGGTTCTTTGGATCTTCAGTAATTAACCCATCAGTTCTTCATTGCTGTATAATGTTACTTTTGGATTGTTGTCTTTTGAGTCTTAAAAAATATGCTGAGTTCTGCTCTCCTTCTTTGAACCTTATATACCCTATATATCTTATCCGACCTATAGTGTTGATCAATAAGTTCAGTTCTTTCTGACTCAATGAGGACATCTACTGGTATGGAGGTCAGAGAAGCAATCTTGAGAATAGTATCATTTTCTTCTGCTCTTCTCTCTTTTGCCAAATCACTACTATATTTTCTTAGGTATTTAGTATCTTATATTTAAATAATATTCAATCATCACCATACACATTTCAATTTTGAGCTTTGCTCCGTTAATGCCTGATCATTCTTTTAATTTCCACAGTGACTTCATTATGTTTAAAAACAGTGCTATTAAGTTTCCAGAAAGAGGATTTAGGAAAGGTGGAAAAGGTTGATAAATAAATGCAAATATGAATAGTCTCATTGTCAGATAAGGTGAGGGTGAATGTCTGTTATAATATTTTTCAAATCTATGGCAATAATTCAAGCATGACTGGCTTAATAGTGACTTTCCGTTGTGCGTGGGTATCCCTCCATGTATCCGTTAAATTATATGAACATGTTCAATTTAGAACTAGAGGAGTCTGAACTCTTTTAAGGCCACCTGTCAATATGATTATACAGCAGAGTATTGAAGTCTTTCCCGAAGATTATGGAATTATTTGGGAATTTGGACAACCAATGAAGCAGCCAATTATCTAATCTGTAAATATAATCGTTATTTTCTGTTTGTGAGTTAAAGCCATAATCGTTAACCTTCAGGGCTTCAGAGTAAAACATTTGCAATTTCAAATACAAGGAAAATATAATGGCCACATTTGTCACAGTCATAAATTATGTCTTTCCCATTAAAACGGTTTTTTCAAAATACAAACACCATCAAAACGTTCAGATCCATGAGACAGTCAAAAGTCACTTCCCCACTGTGATCTCCAGAAATTGGCATCTTGTTCATTGGCACTGTCATATCCGAACCGAAAAACCTCTTTGTTTTACGCATATACTGTATACTGGTTTTACGCAAGTGCGTAGCACAGGTCAGGTCCTAACGCCTGACCATAGCACCTGACCACAGACTGTATAAAACCGATGGAACCGTTCCCCAACCACAATGCGTTTGATGACCGCATATTCGCACATGCGTGGAACAAAGCGGGGTTCCGGTATGCATCGGGCAGCTGGGCAGCTACAGGCCTGATCTTATTTGGCGCATGCGCTCCAAACGACCTGCCAATTGCCGTAGTTTTTGACATTAGTAGCGGAAGTATCAAAATCTTCCTTCAAAATAAAACAAATAAACCTCATTAAAATCTGTGTACTAGTTGGTCAAGCAAAACATCTAAACATGTATTATGTGGAGTTATTCCCGTCACCGTTTTAGTAGCGTCGACAGCAGATAAAATATTCATAAAACTACACAAGGGGCTGGAATTACAGAGCACATTTTTTAAATAGAAACATATGAATGTCTAGTTTCTTTTCTAATACATGTAGATTGACCTTCATAGTGTTCTTTATTCCAACTGTGCATTATTCCAACGATGTATTTATTCATTCGAAAAACATTTCGTCAAGAGTCAAGTTAGAAGATTGTGCCTATGGATGTGGTCTTTTTCATTCCAGATAGCTTGACCCTGGTCTCCAACACCTCCCATCAATTTCTCTGAAGAAGACTTCCGGTGGTGTGTCATGGCGGTGGCATGGTGAATTTTACAGAAAGGGAAAAATACTCGCCCCTTTCGTCCTTTCTCATCAACTCAGGACAGATTTTCATGCATAAATAAGCCTGTCAGCACCGACCTCATATCTTGGATTTACTTACACAGCGTTGCGGTGTCCCTCCGCCCGGCCATGGCGGCTCACAAACCAGTGGAATGGGTCCAGGCCGTGATTACTAGATTTGATGAGCAGGTAAGATGGGTTGATTCAGTGGATGGGTGTAGCAAGCTTTGGCAGTCTTAAGGCCCCACCACTCCGGTTAACGTTACATTCACATAGACGATGATTTTTATTTTTTTTTTTACAGGAAACCGAAGTAAATAGGCGTTTTCCTGTCAGGAACAGTTTTTCCACTGAAATTTGCTGTTTATTGCTCGTCCCGGCTTCTAAACGTTGAAGAAAAGATCTTAGCTACCGCTTCACGCTTCACGATCAATTAGCACATTTATCCTACATTTGTCTAGGAAACGTTAGCCGCTCAACCGCGACATAGTACGCAATAAAGCCGTATGCCAGGGACATTTAAACGTGCACAGATGCATCTCTGTATCAATTACAGTTCCTCAGCTAACGTCTTTCGTGCCAGCTAGGTAGCTAACATTAGCAGGCCTAGCTATCTATTGTAAACAAATAAGAGGTGACAGAGTTAGTACGCTGCATTCATATGAGCTAATGAAGTTACCGGCATGTGAAGAATCGCCTGCAGTAAAAGTAAACGTTGCTCTTTGCTAGTTCATTACTTAACTACTGTTAAGTTGTCTGCTTGTTATGGCAGGTGAAACTTAAAGAGTAAAGGTTTATTTTGCTTTGAAATGTTTACATATGCCGTAATTGCAAAAGTGTTCCGTTACTAGTCACGTTTTATTTTTTCAATTGTAATAGGCAATGTTTTTAGAACTTGCACCAGCTTTTGAAAACGGAAGAACCTTCTGTAAAAGTCAAGCTTTATACATATGTAATAAGAATGATGACCTCAATGACCTGTCAGTCATGCCAATCAGTTTGCATCACATTAACTGCCTGTGTTGTTTAATGTTGTTTAAAGTGAAATCTGACAGCCAGGTATTTAAAAGTAATTTGACTTTATTTTGTCTTTACACGTCTTTGACTCTGGTGTTAATTCTCACAGATCGTTCCAGTCAGTTTTTTTTCAGATTTTCTGGAATTTAATGTTATATTTGTTTCCCTTTATTAACTGCATCATATAGTATGCTTGGTGAATTTAAATAACTATTGTAATAACAGTATCGTTAATATTTAGAATTGACTGGTATAACCTACTGGCCATGATGTATTTTTCTATAATACAGCTTCACAGTGCACACTTAACCCAGTAAGACTACATTAAAACAAACAATGACAAAGCCAATCCAGTTTAGAACTTCCAGTTTAGGAGTTCTCCATTCAGAAAATATAGCCTGCATTACAGTTGTCCAATTGTGAGTGATAAGTATAGTATTTTAAAATGTTTATCATAATATTGGGCTGAACACCATGTAAAAAAGTAAAATAAATTTTTTTTGCAATGTATAGTCATATATCATTTGCATTATAGTGCAAATTATCATATTTGCATACTTAACAGGAATGTTTTCTAAAATCTAGAGAATATGATTGTAGGCCAGGGCATCTCTGTAGCACCACAATGCTTCTTTTGTAATGTTGTCACTAGGTCCAGCAATTAGTTGATTAATCTATTGGTGAATTGGTCGTTTGAAAGACTTAATTTATTTAAAAAATTTTTTGATTTAGTTGCCAACTATTATGATATTCCTTGAATCATCATTTTATGAGCAAAAATGTTGAACATTTGGACTGTTGGTTGGACAGAATAAGCAATTTGAAGACTTTGCTTTGAGCTCTGGAGAATTTGTATATATATATAAATTGCAGCTCCTGCGATTGGGATCTTGCACTGCCATACTGCGATTTCAATAATATTTTGATTATTTGTTCAGCCCAAGCAGGATGAGTTGACCCTGGGATGAATGCATGTCCATGTACATCTTCTAACCAACTGTTGCACTTTAAAGAGGGTGCCCACTTGAGAAATGTCACTGAAATAGAAATTTCCGGGCTGGATGCTGTTTATTTTTATTTGGTTTGCTGAAATTCACTTCAGTTGTGTGTGTGTAAACAACCTTCTAAGAGAGTTAGGTTAAAAAAAATGGGTTAGTTATCCTTCTTCTTCTATTCTAACTTTTGAAAAGATGCCTATTTATCTGTCTCCTGTCATAGAAATGCCATAGAATGTATATAAAGTATTTCTTGGGTTCTATGGGTGTACTCAGTCATTCCAAGTATTTGTTTCATCTGTCTAAAAACCACACACACATGGCACTCTGATCCCTTAGAAACCTTTAGTCTAGTCATGATTTGACACTGAGAACAGGTGAATACTGGATGCAAGCTAAGTTACTTGATCAAGCCGCAGATGAGTAGATCAAGTCCACTTGAGTGTCATCAATGGAAAAGATACAACTCAGAATTTTTTTTTGATGTTTTACAGAAAGCAGTTAAGTTTGTCAATACCACAAATTTGCTGGAATTTACATATCTTTATGTGTGTGTATACATGTATTTCTTAGTGATTAGAGTTGCTCACTTGTCATCGGAATGCTTAGTTTTTATCATGTGACATTACTATTATTATTACTACCCTTTGGGGCTGAAAGCTGTGGAAATATCAAGCAAGTGGGGTTTGTGATGAGACTTTTCCTTGTTAGACTACTATTTCCAAGGTAGAGAATACACCTTCAAGCTGAGTATACATTTTTTTTATTATTGTTTTGTATGCTATCTGTGGATCGCTCCACACTGACACTCCTCTCTCCACAGATATTATAGAAAACAAAATTGGCATAGCAGGAAGGTTTGGACAGGAATGTTCACTTGCAGCTTTTAGTAGTCCTTGGAGTTATATAGACATACAAATTATTCTTGTTGTTTTTTCCATTTCAATTACTGGCATACATTTTCATAAGTAAATGTATCAGAATTACAAGTAGAAAATGGGAGGGCAAAACAGAGGTTTGTAGAAGTATAGCACTTTACTTTGTCACAGCCAAGTGATCTGCAGTAAATGATGTGAGTGATCCTGATAGAACTTGAGGAACATGTCTCCAACAGGGTTTGCCTGGAATAGTGTTGGAAAAATTTGAAATCACGAATGTCAATGTCAATCAGGTACGATGATCACAGGTATGGCCAGCATAACTGAGTCAAACCTGTGACACGAGCTGGAGTGGCATCCATTCTACATGGTGGACTACATATGGAAAATACATGTGATAGCTCTGAATAGATCACACAAAATGTGGATTGTGTCGAAAAACATTCAGCATTTGGAACATGAGAGAGGCAGTGCTGTGAGAAGATTCATTGTGGATTTATTACCTTGACTCTGTAGGTCCAATGTCTGCCGAAAGCTTGTGTGTTTCAGCAGACAGACAACGAGCAATGTTTTTACCATGTCTTGTTTCATACTAAAGTTATGGGTTATGAAATGTGTGTCTCTCTCTCTTTCTGATGCATGCACTTTCTTTTTTCTCTTGCTCAACTCATAAAGTAGACCCCCCAGTGAGAACTGCATTGGCGTAAAAAAAACATATTTAGCTTTATCAAAGTCTTGACTCTGTCTCTGTCTGTGTTGTGAACTGCCTTTAGAGAGGAAGGATTTATTGCAAGACTGTTGAATTAGCCTGCATTAGTTTTAGCTGGGTATACCTAATAAACTGGACACTGAGTGTATGTGTGACCTTCAGAGGAATGGCTTGCCCAAGCTTTGTAAAGTAAAGAGCTCACTGACCACACTGTGTTGCACTGCACTGCAAACAGAAACATGGCCCGTTTTATGCTGTGTATTATGTGTTTGAGATGGCGTGAGAGTCTGACTTCATGATGGAACCATGAGGCTGTATTGAATCCAAGACTTTGCAGTAGAAGTCCAATTTTTGGCCTGTTGTTGGACAAATCTAGGGTGGCATATGAGTGAATATGGAACAGTTATAAAAAAGCAAATTACTTTAGAACAGTGGTTTTTAAAGTGTGAGGCGCGCCTCCCCTGGGGGGTGTCAGAGGGCTTCAGGGGAGGCACGGCGAGTGAAAAAATAAACCTGAAAAGAAAAAAAAGTGTAAACATCTGACACTCTATGGACAAGAGACAAGATGGATCGATTTTTAGTATCTCATGTGAAAGTGAGAGATGGCACAGAGTCTGGGGCGAGCAGAAAACGGAGGAAGTATGACCCTGATTATTTAAAGTTTGGCTTTTCATGTATTGGTCCTGATGATGCTCCGCTGCCACAGAGTGTTATCTGCAAAGCGGTGCTAGCTAACAACAGTATGCGACCATGTAAACTCCGGTGTCATATTGAAACCATGCACCAAAGTTTAACGACCAAGACGCTATGATAAAAAAAAAAAAAAATCTGACGTTGATCTGTTTATTATCTGATTTGAGGAATTGCACAGAGGCCTTAAATTGAATGTATTCAAAAAGATATTAAAAAACTCTGTTAAAATATGTTTAAAACAGATGCTAAAATGTGTTTAAAAACAGATGTTAAAACATAAAGATGTTAAAATGTGTTTTAAAAATATTAAAAACCTACAGATGTTAAAAATGTGTTTTAAAAAGATGTTAAAAACATACAGATGTTAAAATGTGTTTAAAAAGATTTTTTTCCACACACAGAAATAAAGATGATTAAAATGTTTTAAAAATATGTTTAAGAACATACAAACATGTTTAAGATGTTTACAAAAATAAAGATGTGTATAGCATTTATTGTTAAAAACCTTTTTAAAGCCTGTGTGGAACATACAAAGCGACAACAATAACAGTAATAATAGTAATAATAATTAGGGGGGGGGTAAAGGTTGGGCGGCATGCTTTTGAGTTCTCTTTAGGGAGGCTCGCTATCCCACACTTTGAAAACCCCTGCTTTAGAATCTTTTATGAATCTTTACTGTTTCGTTATCGCAAAATAACCAATTAATTTTATTTTTTACATCAGAATTTACAGCTTGCGTAGCACTGTTAACATAAATGCAGATCAATGGATGGGCGGGGGTGTAATCAATTGGGCTAGCAATCACCTGAACAAACAAGTCTTACCATATTTAATTTCCCGGTGATCCACTCACTTAGTCACACCCACAACCACTTTTTTTTTTCTACAAAGTCCTGTAACATTTCAAAGCCATCTTCCTCCTCTCCTCCTCCTAAACCAATAGCAGATCCTAAGGCATCTTGCCCTGTCAATTGTTCTCATCCTACCACCCACCACCAGTCTGTTCTCCAGTTTAACGCCTAAAAGCTGCTTTGCGTACATGCCATTGTAGACTTGCTGAAGACTATTTATCAGTTACTTTTGAAATCCACATGAACCACTCTTCATGTCATAATAAATTAGATTCACTTATTCAAAAAAAGAAATATGTCTCTTTTAAAGCTGGATTGCCTGCTACTCCCATTATTCCCTGCTTCCAAAATAGAAGAAGATTGCAGGGGATTTATAGTACAAAAGAAGAACACGAGAAGCAAATGCCAAGAGATAAATTTTCATTCAAACAAAATTATGACTGTTGTAATAACTGCGTGCCAAAATCAGCACACAAGGCCAAATTACCTCCTAAGTGACCATATGATTGGGTAATCAAAGGTGGCATTCTGAATGAAATTAAATGACTTCATGTTGTTCAGTCAGTCTAAAGTAAGGCCAGTCCTAATGTAATATTTACCCTGGAATTTTTGAACATGGTGGCACTGGCGGTAACTGGTTATAGCTCATCTTTGGGTTAACATTTTTGCTAAAACACTTCAGACGATACAGTATTTGAAAAGGGCTTCAAAATGTATTTCTGTTTACTGTAAATTCTCAAATAACAGACAATTTGGCTATGATGTGGCCAACATAAAGAGATAGTAGTTGTAGAAGTAGAAGTAATAATGCTTCACATGATAAAGTTTGTCCACAGCGCCAATTGCATCAGTCCACCAGTGGCCATGTCATACTCAACACCCTGCTAAGAACACTTTCTTATTTGAACATAATACTTTTTTCATTCCCTAATTACTTCCTTGTAGTGTCTAGTTTTTAAACTACAGTCAATTAAGCTGAACAAAAAGTACTTTGCGCAGACATCTGACATTAAAAAACTTTCACAAAAGGGAATAATTGTGCCCTGTAAGCTGTTGCAAGGGTTTTAATACAAATCAGTCCAGGAATAGTTGAATTTTGAAGAAGTAAAGTAGAAGTGATTTGAAATAAAAGAAAATCAGTGTTCATCATTTATCATATCAGTATTTATCATTATCAGTATATATCAAATAAGAGAGAGTGACAGCAGGAGAGTGGCGACTATGATAATGACTGTTGATGTATTGATGAAAGTAGAGCTGTGCAAATTTACGTTACACTAAATCTATCTAGATGTCAAGTAAACATGAAGAAAGAGTTGAGTTTGCAATAAGAGCAAACATAAACACAAGCAGATCAGAAAACAGGGAGTGCTTGCTGAAAAATTATCAACTATACTTATAAGACAGTGGAAAATAGGGGAAAGGTCTGCCTCTCTGCAGTTGAGGCAAATAAAGGCCCCCAGTCATGACAATTTATGGTAATTTATTTTCCATTCAGTTTCTTTTCCATCTTTCTGTCATCACTTTTTTATGTTTTTTACACAGTCAGTCCAGCAAGTATTGGTTCTTTTCATTACCACTTGACTATATATAATGTTTTGGCCATTACGGACTGATCAAAACAATTTGTACGGAATAATTTAGGGGTTTGGACCCCCAATGTGTTCACAGGTAATCGTGTATAGCAGACTGTCCTTCATGAAGGCTAAGGCTAAATGTGATTTCAATGTGGACGCTACAATGTTTGATGATTGCAGCATAATAAAAATAACAAATCTGCCAATGTTGACAAACACAATATAATATTCCATAAGGGTGATTTGACTTCATTGTAATGTAAAACCATGAGCTGAACAGTGTGTTGACTGCATTGTAATCCTCTCTTGTTGTTTCCTTCAGCTTCCCATTAAAGTTGGACACCAGAACACCCACACCAAAGTCAGCACAGAGCACAACAAGGAATGCCTGATCAACATCTCCAAGTACAAGTTTTCCCTTGTCATCAGTGGCCTCACCACCATCCTCAAAAATGTCAACAACATGGTGAGTAGGGCTCGTCCTATTCAGTAGGAGGAAAGGGCAGTGGACTGATTCTGTGGATTTGTCACTGTTGAAACAGTTACTGGTTTTCTGTAATCAGTCCTCCTCTTCATACTGTTATTGAAGCAATACCTTCCTACTTCTAGTAATTGCTTATCGACTGCTGGCACACACGTTCTCAGCATCTCCTTGAAGACCTTCATGACGTTGCACTCTGTTGTTTCAAACACAAAGTTACAGGAGTAGTTCCTGTGGAAATTGAAAAAAGAAAGATAAGTTCAAATCCTGCCCACTTTCACACCTCTGCATACCTGGCCAATTGCCACATTAAGTGAGTGTGATTGTTGAATTGACTGTTTCAGAAAGATGCAAAAATTGCTGTATGCACTCCACCTGATTCTTCTGTAAGAAAGATCAATAAGGCTGCTAGAAAACCTCACTTAATGAACATTATGGAAAGATAGAAATGATAATAGTGACCTAAAACTAAAACCTATTTTGCTGTTCATGTGACACGGGAGTATTGTGTTGTATGTTGTATTGTTTAAATGTATAGAATTAGAACATGGACTCAGTGACCACTTTATTTGATATTCAGTACAATTGGTACAATGTAATGCAGTGTACAGCTTTACCATAACATCTGTCTTCAAAGAGCTCTTAATGGTTGTCTTTGATGACATTGTCAGAAATGTGTTCATTTCAGTTCAATTAGTTTATTACTGAAGCCATAGTTAAAGGTGGCCTCAGTACAACACCACTAACTATGACCTTACTGCTAAAGCGATGTTAACTAAATCAAAATATTACTTATTCTTCTTCTAATTAAGTTGTTGATACTTTTTTTCCCTGAGTTGAATTATTAATACTTTTTTTTATACTTCTTGTTTATCTACTATTTATCTTGCTGCTGTAACACTGCAAATTTCCCCGTTGTAGGACTAATAAAGGAATGTCTTGTGTTATGTTATAAAAGTATAGGGTAATTCTGTGCCAAATCACCAGAAGGCTCCTGACTGACCATCTCAGATTGTTTCCTAATTTTTTATTTTGATGCCCTTGTAATTAATAATTACTGTGCAAAATTTTAGGCCAATATCTCCACTAGTTTTGGAGATATTAAGCCTTATTAAGCCTTATATATTCAACAGCCTTAATTAAATAATTTTCTTCACAGCACCAACTTCATGTTTGGTACATATATCAATTAGACCTTGCTCTTTTCACTGATCTCATTTGTTTTCTGGTAAACCTTGTCAGATTTTTGCTATAAGCATTCAAAATACAGACACAACAAGCTTTTTTTCCATTTTTAGTGGCCTATGTATGAGAAAGTATAATTTTTGTCACTGATATAACTTGTTTTTCTGATATTACTATAACATGTCTCATATATTAAAAAGACTCAGACATCTGGTGTCATTAAATCTGGAGATATAGAGAGCCACATGTGCCACCATGGACAAACAAACATTCCAGGAAGCCATGTTTGGCATGCCATAAATCTGCAAATATGTCACATACAAAACCCTCCTTCTGTGTACAGAGCCTTACTGTATCAAAGTATTATGTGAAAATTTGAACCATTTAGTGTGAACAGTTCAAAAGTTATTAGGCATCAAACTATGGATGTTTGATTGTAACACTGGTTTCTATGCTAAATATGGGGCCATGCCCCCTTTTTGAAGGCTTAATATCTCTGAAACTAGTGGAGATATTGGCCTAAAAATTTGCACAGCATTTATTAGTTACAAGGGCATTAAGATAAAAAAAATATGACCAAACTCTGAGATGGTCAGTCGGGGAACTTTCTCTAAAATCTGTTGATTTGGCACAGAATTACCCCATATACTGTATATATATATGTGTGTGTGTGTGTATATGCGTGTGTATATATATATACACACACACACAAAACTGTATACACAACTGTATATACAACTGTTTTGTCATATATATATATATATATATATGACAAAACAGTTGTATTGGACGGCTTCGGATTGTTGAATAAAGAATGGGAGAATATTATATTATGGATAAGGTTTCTGGAATACATCAATTCTTGTTTCATAATTGTCAAACCTTGTTACATGCAATTCAAAGTTTTGAATGCACCGTACCGTTCAGGATGAAGGTTACACAAAGTCTTTCCAGAGGGGTCGCCCTTGCAAGGAAATTTTAAATTTGATGAAGTTGATTTATGCCATATGTCTTCCAGAACGAAAGTACTAAGAGGAATAGTTACACATTTTAAAGAAAAAAACCTATTAAAGATGAGACCAGATCCACTTTAGATAATATTAGGAATTACGCAAGAGTTGTTCTCTGGACTATGTGGTACCCATATCAAGACATTAGCTGCATTGGCAAAGATTGATTTTTCACTCGGTTGCCTCACCTTAGCCGACTATATAGGCAGCTATTCTTGAATTCTTGAATGATAGTAAGTAGTTTGAGAGTGCTTAAAGTTGATCAGAATTTTTGTAATTAGGAATCAATAGAAATGACCTATTATTTTATATTTTTTTTATTGACACCTCTGCCTTTGATAACATTGACTGTTCTAGTGTGTGTTTGCAGTGTGTTTTAGAGATGGCTCTGCTGTTCAAAGCACAATGAAAATAAAGATAATTCATGTCTTCATTTATTCAGCCTATAAATGTCTGTGTGGCATATATGGAAAATGCAGTACTTTCAGCTGACTTTCTAATACATTTGTTAGGTTGCTGCCACTGGTGTTTTCTAAAGTAACCCATCTAATGAGGATGTCCCCTATCTAGTGTCTGAAATTATCTTTATGACTCACTGGCCAAGGGGATGAACAGTTTCGCCAGCCAAGCATATTTTTCCCTGGCTAAAATAATAAACTGCCTTTTTTGTCTGACATAAACATTCATTTCAGTACATTTCATTGAGATAATAAGGTATGTTGTTTGTTAAATATACACACATAGAAAATAGTAACTTGCTAATCAAAAACCTTGAGAATCTAAAATTACTCAAATAAAGCAGTTGATTGGACTTAAATGAGTTGTCAGTTGTTTGGCCAGCAGCTGGCATCATGGAAAGTTCTGGACTTGATTCATGAAGTGATCCTAATAAGTAATATAAAACTGATGTAGTAGGCATGACAACATCATAACCTGAGGTTTCCTAATGCTGTGTCCTCATGTCTAAATGCTGAGTGTCTTTACAGCGGATATTTGGAGAAGCTTCTGAGAAGAACCTCTACCTCTCCCAGCTCATCATCCTGGACACCCTGGAGAAGTGCCTGGCTGGAGTGAGTCTTCCCCTCTGAACACTCTGCTGTCTCTATCTGTAGAAAAGAAAACATTTTTTACAACATCTTTAGAAAAAATAGATTTTGGAAACGATCTGATCGACCAGTGATCCAAGCCTCCATGACAAGCCTTTGTGTTGGAACTGTAGTCGTTTGTTATTGCCCATCTGTTTGCATTCCTATGTAATTCAGAAATGATTCAATATCTTTGCTGCTGTGTTTGTGCTCACTTTTAATGTACTATTCCATAATCAGACTCTCCTCATCTCTGGGATGTTTGTCTGTAAACCAGCAGGAGTAGATTACACTTTAGACAGCATTTTATGGGAGCCTAGAACTGCTCTCAGCTTCCTGTATAGGTTTTTATATTCAGCCAGATGGAAGCCGGGTACCTTTCTGTATTTGTGGTTGGTGTCGTGCTTTTAAGTTGGAATAGCTTTCTAAATTTATAAGAAAGGAGGTTTGTGAAGAAAGCTGCTTCACAATACAGCTGATGTCTTAGGACTTTTCCCTTTATGTTGCATGTCCAAACATTCATTGTATGGATATTATTAAATGGCCTGTAATTGTGAACATTAGGCCTAGATGATATTGTTGAAACCATTATCATTATCAAAGTATTTTTAAATATCAATCTGTCACAATAAGGCAAATGTGTGCAACGGCACATAAAAGATAATCAAACTGATATTCAAAACAATGAACTGTATTCCCCTTTCATGCATTATACAATGTTCAACATTTGGTGTATGTTAAAGGAAGAAATTAATATCTCATTTTGTTAGTTGTTAATTATAGCTTTCCTCAAACACTTGAATGACAGAAATTACAGAAACGAAAAATGATAAGGTCAAGGAGTTTTTCTATTTAACCCATGGAAGCTTTAGTGTCACCAGAGTCGACTGGTAATCTAGTGTGAAAGTAAGTCTCGTTTCTGTGGTTACTATGGGCTGTACCTGTATCAGAATTTTCCAAGACCCCAAATTTTAGTGGTTAATCAACTATTTATGTGGTTCCAGCTTTTTTAAAATTATAGATACTAATATCAGTGGGCCTGCAGAGCAGTTATACAGTTCTCTCTTCTGCTCGGCGTTGCACCCTCTGTTACCATAACCCATTTCTATTCAAATTACACTTAGAACCAAGCCATTCTGTAACAAATCTGCAATCATGTTTTGGCCTGTTCTATTTGGTGCTGAAACATAGCCTCTTTCAACATAGAGGATGAAATCAGAAAATAAGGCATTTTTCCTGACTGTCCTCCTCCCTGTCATCCCTCTTCAGCAATCCAAGGACTGCTTGCGCCTGGATGAGACAATGCTGGTCAAACAGTTGCTGCCGGAGATCTGCCATTTCATCCATACATACCGCGAGGGCCACCACCACGCTGCTGATCTCCGGGCCTCAGCCTCTGCTGTTCTCTTCTCTCTGAGCTGCAACAACTTCAATGCCGTCTTCAGTCGCATCTCTACCAGGTATTTTTATACGAGTCTCCAACCCCCTAGCTGTCTCATTGAGGCTGTCTCTGTTATCACCAATAGCACACTGAATACATATTGGCTATTGTTCAGTAGAGCTGAAATGATTAGTCAGTCATTTGATTAGTTGACAGAAATTCAATTGACAATGATTTGTTTTAAGCCAAAATGCCGAACTGGTTCCAGATTCTAAAATATCAGATTTTTGTTTTACACATAGGAAGAGTTGTGTCTCATGCATTGCATAAGCCAAGCACATTTCACATCATTTTCATATTTTACGTGTGCATATTAATTTGCATATCAGAAATATATAAATGAAAATATAATTTTTTCATTTTAATATTTTCAACCATGTGGTTTAACTGTACTAGAAGTACATGTTCATGTTGAGCGTGGTGATTGGGGAAATTGAGTTGTGAATTTTTAGTTCAGGCTAAAAAATAATTTCATATTTCATTCCTTCAAGTGTTTGATTGCATTTATAGCAGCCTAATTCTTTTGTGCTTTTGTGTGTCTCCTCAGGCTACAGGAGCTGACGGTGTGCTCAGAGGACAATGTGGATGTTCATGACATAGAACTGATGCAGTACATCAATGTGGATTGCTCCAAACTGAAGAGGCTGCTACAAGGTGAGCTTCTCTTCTTCTTATAATTTTGCATTATCAGGCACAGAACTTCATAAAAAAATGCTCCCTGGTGGTTACATATTTTCAGTGTCATACATTTGAGATATCTTATTTTCTGAGAGCTGGTCTTTGATATTTTTACCCAGACATTGTCACACTGTTGTTGTTCGGGCTGGGTAAAGAACTGTGTCATTGCTGCTTCAAGAGTTCTTGATATAAAGAATTCCTGATTTGTTACATGCGAAAGACAGAAATGATGAAGAAATTCAGAGAGAGGTTTGTGATCTATCTGTTAATTCTGTTTGTGTTTACTGAAATGCTGTTTGTTTTTTTCCAGAAACTGTGCTCAAGTTTAGAGCTCTAAAGAAGCCTGCCCAGCTAGCAGTCATCAACAGTTTAGAGAAGGTACTTTTTTACTGCCCTGTTTTTGTCCCAAACTATAATAATTTTTAATGTTCAACATTGAAGACTAAACTATATTTCATAAAGTTTGGTCACATCTGATGTATTTGAATGGCTCAATAAAACTCTTACTCTACTCTCTAAAACTTCTACCTCTGCAGGCATTTTGGAACTGGGTAGAGAATTACCCTGATGAGTTCACCATGCTCTACCAGCGACCACAGGCAGATATGGCAGGTATAAATGGGTACAAACCGTTCAGTCTACCTTTGATTGGTTTCTTTGACCAAAGATTCTATTTTTTGTCAAATCTCACATCCTGCCATTAATTACATTTGACTTGATTAAGATTGTCATGTCCAAACATTTGAAGAGCATTGGAAGATACAAAGGGGAAAAAAGCAACCAAACCAAACCAAGCACTAGTTGAAAAAATATTTATCTTTAAGGCTTTTATTTTTAGACTAAACCACAGAAGTGTAATTGTAAATTTTCTAGAAATGCAATTAAAATAGTGTTTATAAATAAGTCGGGGCAGCTGTAGCTCAGGAGGTAGAGCGGTTTGATCCCTGGTCCCTGCAGTCTATGTGTCGAAATGTCCTTGAGCAAGATACTGAACTGAACCCCAACCGGCATGCGAATGTACAATGCTTTGGATAAAAGCTTCAGCTAAATGAAACTGTAGAATTGAAAGTCTCAACAATAAAATCTTTTTAACTAATTCAGGCCTGGCCTAATGTAGCCACAGACATTGACACATCTTTGACTCAAATCGATTCAAACATTTGAAACTGACTGACTTGGTTGCTGACTACTTCACAAATTCGAACACACACACACACACACACACACACACACACACACACACACACACAGACAGGCGTGCACACACTCAGACTGGCCAATAAGGATGTTTAGACCTACAGTTTGTTAGCTTTGCTCCAATACCAGTTTTTACATTTGCATTGTTTGTCTTCACACAACAACATTTGAGACTGATTGATAAGGTGTGAAGAAATTCCATGAATGAGCAAAAGTTTTGCTATTGGTCAGAAATATTAACTGTTTGTATGTGTGTGTTGCTGCTTTTTCAGAAGCTGCAGAAAAGTTGTTTGACCTGGTAGACAGCTTTGCAGAGAGTGCTAAAAGAAAAGCAGCTGTGTGGCCTCTGCAAATCATCCTCCTCATCCTCTGTCCAGAGATTACACACACCATCTCTAAAGACACTGTGGAGGACAGCAAGGCCAACAAGGTGGGAGGAAAGAACACACACACACATAGTCTTTACTTATGTCACTTTTGGAGAATTTTACAGACATTCATTTCCAAAGATTGTTATTCCAAAGATTTTACAAAGATTATTTTCATATCTGTCACAAAATTCAAACATTTTACAACATTCATATGGTCATTTGTGTATTTGCATGTCAATTAATCTGTTTTAAACTTTCTCTGCACTCTAAAAGATGTTGGATTTTCAGGTTGATTATCGATGCAAGCATGTGATTGTTACAGATATTAGAGTCGGCTTCATTTCCATTTGTAAATGTCAGCTTTTTATGATATTTGGTAGAAATACTAAACTTTGCTTTCCCAGGGCCTCATTTTCACAGGTGTTTAGTGGGACTCTCTGCAAGCAGGTGGTAAATAAACAAAACCAGTCCCACCCCTGCTTTTTTCGTTTTTTGAATAATATAAGTTTTTTAAAGAAAACCTGTTAAATAACTAACTTTTTAACTTATTAAGGCACTCACACACCCTTTCATGTCCATTTCTGTCTGCAGAAACTGTTTTTGGACAATTTGCGGAAGGCTTTGGCTGGCCAAGGTGGCAGTAAGCAACTGATGGAGAGTGCTGCCATCGCATGTGTCAAACTGTGTAAAGCATCCACCTACATCAACTGGGAGGATCACTCAACCATTTTCCTCCTGGTCCAGTCTATCGTCATGGATCTCAAGGTCTGAATTGTTACTGAAAATGAATGTTTCTCACTTTATGTTGTGTTTTCTTTTCAGTTTTCTTTCTTTGTATCCCTTTTGTTCACAGCTGCTTCAAAATTAAATTATTTGAAACTGAAAGGCAAAAGGTTGCAAAAAGCACTGAAACGGAAAGAGGGATTCATACACGTGGAGGATGATGGTGTTTTCTACATACTATACACAGTTTTTCATTGAAATATACAATAGGGTCAAGGTTTGAGACCACATTCAAAATTTCTAAAATTTTCATTGTAAACCTGAACATAATAAGATAAAGATCTACTCTATATCGGCCAACATTAATATCTTTACCTGAGTGTACAACATACAGAAATGCTTTTGATAAGGATTCTATATGATACTGTGACCAACATATATACCTAGTGTAAAATGCTCTCTGATTGAGAAACTATGGGATGGAGACACTGTTAGTAAATGACCTCAAACATACAATATCTTTGACATATTTCAACAGTTTCATGTTACTTAGCCAACATATCAGCTGGTGCTTATCAGAATCAGTAGTATATCTGCTGACTTACTGCTTTTAAACATCATTTAATACCTCCGTCAAGGAGGTTATGTTTTTGCCGGCGTTGGTTTGTTTGTCTGTTTGTTTGTCTGTCTGTCTGTTTGTTTGCAACATAACTCAAAAAGTTATGGACAGATTTTGATGGAATTTTCAGGAAATGTCCTTTCAGTGACAAGGAACAAATGATTAAATTTTGGAGGTGATCTGGAAATCTGCCATTACGGAAATGTCGATTTTTGGGTATAACTATTAAACAAAAAATGATATCAATGCGATTCCAGTTGCTAAGGGTGTGTTTTTATGGTCTAGGAATCTATTGAAATAGATCAATCAAAGGTAGGACTAATATTTTGGGGTGTAAGTTACAATAAGCTTGGGGAACTGTGCTGCTTGGTGGAGGTCTGCGCTCTCCGAGTGATTTTCTAGTTTATTAAATTTTTTAAAACATTTTATTTAGAACATTTTTAAGGAAATATTTACAGTACAAGGAACAGGGGAACCATCTTCCCAACATCAGCAAGATTAATAATGACAAGAGAATTAAGGTAAATAAAATGATTTTAAAATAATAATAACACTAGTAATAATACATTAAAAAAGGGTAAAAATAAATAATAAATTAATATATAAAGAAGGAGGGGGGTCTAGGAATGAATTACAGATCTGAGCATCACAGTGACAAGGTATCGCCATGTCAATGGCAGTTAATGTTTGTCTGTTTCTGTGACTAAATACACACACCATTTTCTCCATCATTTTTCTCCTTGGTCTTTTTGGAGTCTTATAGAGTTGGTCATTTGCTCTAGAGTATGTAGCTGCTCAACAATGTTGACAAAGAGGGCTGTCACAGGACAATTTTTCTGGAGCCAATGTTTTGTGATGTTTTTTTTTTTTTTTACTTGCTTCCAGCAAAATCATCTGCCGCTTGTACGGCGCTGTTATATATGATGAGGTGCCGGATTCAAAGAACACTCTCATCCGAGTTAACGGTGTCTTGAAACGTATGCCCTTCTCCTTCAGTGCTTTTTTAAATTGGTGCATATTCCTTCCTCCTATTCTGCACGTCTGTGGCGTAGTCATGGTCGAAGTACAACCGTCGGTTCTGAATGTAAAGCTCCTTTCTTCAGGCGGTGTGGAGAATCTTCTCCTTGACCGAGAACCAGAGAAAACATACCACCATTGAACACAGCCAGGGCTCGGTGTGCTCTTTCTATCTCCGGGTCGGGTCCAAACTCGTCTCTCAACTCTGACTTGACAAAGTGTTCTATAAATGCCCCCACCGAAGTGCCCTCTGCACCCTCCAGGACGCTATAAATCCTGATGTTGTTACACCGCGCCCAGCCCTCCATGTCCGTCGCTTTCTCCCATAGAGCCCGCTGGTTGGTGAGCAGCTGGGTGACTCCACTACTTCTTCTTTTTTATTAATGTCCTCCAGGAAACTAGTACGAAATTCGGAGAGGTCTCTCTTTAATTTGGCCTGGAATGTTGCCATTCCTACAGTCCAAACTTTACTCACTACCTTTCTGATTAAATCCAAAGTTTCTTGTTCTTTGTGTGAGTCCACACCTGCCGTAGTTTCTTTCTCAGCTTCTCGTTCATAATTGTTTCGTCATCTGTATCCTCCTTTCTTAACTTTGTCCTCACTCATTGTTGAATTGTTTCTTGTTTGTTTCAAAATCTGTTCTCAGCTGATTTAAGGGGAATTTAAGGCTGGTGCCTGGAGCCTCATGTTCTCGGCTGCCATGCTATTCAGCGCGCCACCGGAAGTCCCTTGAAACATTATTTATATAGTCTGTTTTTTCATGTATGCATGTTTTTAGTGGTTTTTTTTCTCTCTCTCTACTTAACAGTGCAATCTCCAATAAATTGTGAATTATTTGTAACAGTTGTAAGTGGCCCTATTAATTCATCCAAATGTATAAATGGTCACCAGTTATTCCTCTGTATGAGTCCAGAGTGTAACTCACCAGAAATGTACTTTTGAATGACCATCCCTGTCACACCAGGCTTTGCTGTTCAACCCATCCAAACCCTTCTGGAGGGGGACGAGCAGCCAAAATTCTGATGTGGAGCTCATGATGGACTGCTTCGTCTCCTGTTTCCGCATCAATCCTCACAACAACCAGCACTTTAAGGTGGACTGAAAAGAAATAATATTCATTTGTTGTTTGTAATGTTCTCCCCTATATAACTTGAAGCAGGTGCAGAATACCAGTAGCTTTAGTGAATTTTCATGTGTATTTCATCTTTGTCCCGAAGGTCTGTTTGGCCTCTTCCTCCCCCTCCACCTTTCACTTTGTCCTGGTCAACTCGTTGCACAGAATAATAACCAATGTAAGTCTGCAGAGCTCCTTCACACATAGTGATGATAGAATAATTTTATGCAATACTTAACATATCTCATGCTGTGTTTTCTGCTTTCAGTCACATCTGGACTGGTGGCCTAAGATCGATGCAGTGTACTGCCACTCTGGAGAGCTTCGCTTTATGTTCTCAGACACCCTCAACAGAGTGATCCAAGGCATTGGCACACATGCTCCACTACGCATGACACCGGTGAGAGGACAGCAACACGTTACATTTCTTTACTGCATTAAAAGTGCAAAATCCTAGTCAGTCTGAGACTGAGGGGTAAGTCCTCAACCTGAAAATTCATAGTATGGATCAAAAAAGTATTCTAGATTGCACTTTATCAGAATATTCTTCTGAAATGTGTCTCGTGCTCCAAGAGGCACACTGTTTTCCCATTAATAACTGAACATGACATTTAACCAAAACATATATTACATCTGACATTACAATGCGATGATCACTGAGTTCCTTGGGACATATAAGATTTTTCTCATTTCAGGAATTATGTGAGTGTGGAAAACTAGGTTGCCACCAGGTGCAAGCTCAGCTGCAAATCATTTCAGAAAAAATTAGGTTATCTGATCCTTCTTTTTCTACATGCTTAAATTCTCTTTTGTCCCTTTTTTTTAAAGACACTCTTCCTCAAATACATTGTATACTTCCTATGATCCTGAGTTGTGTATATCTTGTTATTTTAATAGATTTTTATGTCCTTAGTTGGTATCACAAACTGCACACAAACTGTATCTGTATCTGTTATTAATTTTGGTGTTTCATTCAAGGAGCCATGATGAAACTGCTCTCTCTTAGTATAAACAAAACATGCACGTTTTTCTATCCTGTCAGATGGTCAAACTCATATATGCTCATACACTCCCTCCACATTAACAAATTCCAACATCCAAAATCCAGCCTATTATTTTTTTGTACTCGTTATTTCTTGTTTGTCCCTTCACTTATTGACTAAATCCCGGCATTGTTAGGTCAAATTTCAATAGTTTATGTTACCAGTAACAATTGCTGGCGTCTCTGGTCTGAACATAGTCTGCAACAGTAGCTGCTGCTTGCATAGCTTTGCAACTGGGAGGTGCATTAACAGCAAACAGCAGCATGCATCCAAAATCCCTGGGCATTTAGAATGGTCTCAGAGTCAGGCACAGGATCTCAACATCTTTGTCCCAAATCCCGGCATTCCCAATCATTTATGTAGGCACAGATCCCACCACCTTTGTTCTCACCAGACTAAATCCATCAATTTCACATTTTGAGTCTGGTACTGAAGAGTGTAGCCATACATTTCTATAAAGTGTGACCATGATGCTTCCCAAAAATCTCAGCAGTACCTGCAAACCTTTCATCTTGTCCACTATGTTGTTTAATTACCTCAAGTTTGTGAGGATCATACAGTGGTGTGAAAAAGTGTTTGATGCTCTGGCGTGACCTTAAAAGGGCGGTTCATGCTCGAAAACCCTCCAATGTGGCTGAATCACAACAATTTTGCAAAGATGAGTTTGCCAAATTTCCTCCACAGTTCTGTAAAAGACTCATTGCAAGTTATCACAAACACTTGATTGCAGTTGTTGCTGCTAAATGCTGCTGATGTGAAACATTTAAGTGTGACAAACATGCAAAAAAAAAAAAAGAAAATCAGGAAGCGGGCAAACACTTTTCACATTACTTATGATGGGAGCTTTACCTTTCTCTCAGGCATCTATGGGCACCACCTCTTCCTCTTTTTCTTTCGTCAACCTGAGTCACAATCCCCTGCATTCTCCTGAGCTGCCAAATATCTTACTTCAAGAAGGGTCTCTCTGCTGTATACGAGAGCAGGGAGAACATCCCCCACATGCTGGTCTATATTGACCTCACGGCATGTCTGTTGCCCTTGCAACCATTGTCTGCCTTACAGAAAACCAGAAATCCATGTGTACGTAAGTTTGACTGTGGGGAAAAAAGACATTTCCCTGTGCTCACGTAAGACAAAAAATGGCAAACATTAAACAAAGAAAGAAGCAATGCCTGAACGCAATTTGCAGCCATGCTGCACACTTATGTTGCTCATAGTCTTGGCCTTGTAGTTTTGTCTTGTAGTTTCAGCCATCATATTTATCAGTAATGTTGTATTAACTGTTAACTGGTATTGATGAACACAGTGACCTACAATGAATACGATATCAAGTCCTCTTGCATCCGTAGCTTAGTATGAAGGCAAATACCACTTTCAGTGGATCTGCTGAATGCATTCTAGTTCTCAAATTGCTGCAGTTATTTTAGTGACTATGATAATATTGCTGAGAGAAATGATGACTAAACTAAACTAAAATAAGACTCATGTTGTTATAGGATAGGATATATTCAGTGTTGAAAAATATAGAATATATATCTGTGACATTTTCTTCTTTCAGCAAGCAGTTCCTAAATCATCGAATTTGTAACCATTTTAAATGATAATCTACTCAGAACTTCATTTGACTGCATTCATTAACACCTTGAATTTGTTCACTCTTTGTCAACATATTTTTTGGATGCTCTATTGTAGTTCGAACACAGTGTGCCTAAATCTAAGCAGAGTCCTCCATGTTGTCTGTTGCCCTTCCACAGAGTCTGACATTTAAAGGGAAGATGACTACCAGCCTTAAATTCAAAGAGAAAGCCACAGAACTTGACACTCGAAGTTACAAGTGCCTCCTTCTTGCTCTGGTCAAACTCATCCATGCTGACCCCAAACTCATGTTGCATGTGAGTCCGCCACAACATTCATGTCTGAATTACTCAACAGCTAAAAACAACTTTAATGAATTTCTTATACGTTTCTACATTGACAACTTTTCTTGCATGCAGGTTTTGAGATGATAGATAGATAGATGATTTTGGTTCTACTTATTTAATGTCAGTGTTATTTAATTGTTTTTGGGGTTTTTTTATTACTGGAACCAAAAAGATTTTTTAAAAATTTGAACTCCTAATTGTTTTTGTGTGTTTGTTGCTGTGTGTTAGAACCCAGTGAAGCAAGCTCCAGAGATGCAGAGCAGCACAGCAGAGCTCATCACTGGCCTGGTGCAGCTAGTGCCTCTAACAAACACCACCCAGCTCTCACAAGAAGCCATGGAGGTCAGAGAACAGTCTTTGCATGCCTAGTGCTTCTTATTTTTATGGCAGTTTGTGGAATCCTGACTTGAAGAGGAATTGTTTGCTTATCCCCTTTTTTTTCAATAAAAATTAAGGACATTAATAACATAATTGTTCATTCAGACATCAAAGTGAACTCTAGAAATGTAGCATTGGGCTCCCATTAAGTCAGTAGACTCACAAGAAACAGCTATATAAAGAAGATAACGAAAAAGACTGATAAAGATATTCTGACTTTCATTCAACATATTCTAAAGATCTTTTAACTGAAGAGCCTATTAGGAATGGGAGGAATTGTGCCCTTTAAACTGGTGGAATTATCTTGATGCGGAACATCTGTGCTATACATTTTAAGTTTCATTCAGTGTTTAGTTTCATTGAGCTCAACAACAGCTGAAAAATTGAAAAATGGAGGAAACTGGAAATACTAACAAAGCGAAAGCAGTACTTGTGTTACATTGTAAGCGTTCACAAAAGAGTGATGGTTATAAGCTGAAAAATACTTATAAAGCTACAAATTCGAAAAAAAAGGTGTGTCTGATATAAATGGAGATTAAGTTCTCGGCAATTGAGGTAAATAACTGCACACTTTATGTATTTGAGACATTACAAGTCTAAGATTAAATTTGAAAAGCAATTTAAAGCATTTAATTTTTGTATTTCTGTTGTTTTTCTTTTGCCTTTACTTTTTTGTGTTAATTTACTTTTTACTGTAAAACCTCTACTAAGCAGAAACCATTGTTTCTGTCTCCTCTTCCTTGTTTCTTCTCTACATCTTCTCTTGTCTGCTGTCATCTGCCCTATATATTTCCAGGCTCTCTTAGTTCTGCACCAGCCAGAGACCATAGAGCTGTGGAATCCTGATTCTCCCATAGAGACATTCTGGGACATCAGGTACTCAAATATCTTCTTGATTTACATGAAGAAATACTCGAATCCACAGTCCTACCCATGGAGCCACAGATATTTGCTGTCACTTGACCACGATGTGCTAGTTTGGGTGACACGGAAGCTTTAAGGAGTGTTCAGATCCATTTTTTAATATTTTTTTTCATTACATGAGCTTTAAGAGAGACAATCTGTGGGAAAAGAAGTTTCTGGGATTGAAGTCAGGAACCTATTTAGACTTGATCAATTGCCCTGCACTGTGCTGTGTGGTCTGCTGTGTGTACAGCAAAGAGGGCGGAGTAAGTCACTGCAACTGATGTGAAATTGTTACTGGTACTGGTGCATGATACTGGAGGGCTTTTACTTGATTTTGGTATGTGAAAATATATACTTGGTGTGAGTTTTTTTTTTTTACTTAAAGTGAGCTAACTCTGTGGTGGACAGACTTCACTGGTATTGTCAACCAGAGTAGGTGTGATTTGAGTGACTGATTTCTCAGTAGCATTATGGTCATGATTTGTGTTTATGATAAATCACCACCCAACATATTAACATGATTTGGTTGTTACATGGATTGTTCTCAATGTATTGTAAAGAATGAAAACAAATTATCAGCATTTTCTGAGTGATTTGAGAAGTTGTAGTAAATATTCCTTTCTCAGTGATACAACCTTTTTCTCACATTAAATGTCATGATTGTTTGACAGACAGCAAATCTTCATGATCCTTCATATTAAACTTAGTGTTCAAGTTTATAGGATAATGGCTTCTCTTTTTTTCTCACCTTATCTTTCTTTCTTTTTTTAGTTCACAGGTCCTCTTTCTAATCTGCCGCAAACTCATTGGCCAGCAAATGGTTAATGGGACAGAAGTTCTGAAATGGCTGAGAGAGATCCTCATTTGCAGGAACAAATTTCTGCTCAAGAACAAGGTACAGTCCCATTTCAGGTGGAAGAAATGACAGACAAGCCAACAGCTGAACAAATGAGTCTTTCTTTGGGCCAATGTTGCAAATCAGTGAAAATTGCATTGGCATAGGCTACTTGCACACTCTGCCTACAGTCTTTGCTGGTTGAGAAGCAGTTTTTTTTGGTGGTGTTGGTGATGTGAATGTCCAAAAAGGTTTAAGATTTAGTGTCACATCCCGTCTGTTTGTAAACTGCATATTTAATCCACAATCGTTCCAGGAGTGTGCCACTGTGGGTGGTGGTATTCCCATCTGCCGACAGGCACAGACAAAGCTGGAGGTGTGTCTCTACATGTTTCTGTGGAGTCCGGACACTGAGGCGGTCCTCGTGGCCATGTCATGTTTCCGCCACCTCTGTGAGGAGGCTGATATCCGCAGTGCCACTGACGAGGTGCCTGTCCAGAACATTCTGCCCAACTACGCCACCTTCAGCGAACTGGCCTCTGTCAGCAACATGATGGGAACAGGTCAGTACTGTTAGTCCTAGCCTCTTCAACCTAAGGTGATAAAATTTCTCACCTTGAATGCTACAACTTAGCTCAGCACTGCACATCACTTTCTGACAAATGGTACGTTATTCTATTATTGACTGATTTTATTGCATTGTTGTAGTATCAATCAACAATCAAACCATTGTCACAGATTTTTTGATCACACATATAAACATTAACAAATGCCTAGGTTCACATCTATGAAGAAACAGCTTATGGTAAAGTGGAGGGGAAGGAACAATGTAATAATAGATGGGGAACAATATAATTATGTCAATAGAGATAGTATCCAGTTTTGAAAAATGTTTCCATATCTTATAGACTTGATCGTTGAACTGAGTGGTGAGATTGAGTTACTGGACGTGCCGTTATATTCTCTGTTAAGCATTGATTAGATGGTGGTGCTTTCTTTTCTATCTGAGAATCAGTTATTGAGTAAGCAATGTGGAGAAGGCCACAGCTTAGGGCAGGGCGATATACCGAAAATGTACTGATACCGAAATGTATGACTATAACCGACGTCACTTTGCTCATGTCGGTATGTTCGGTATTTAAAAAAAACAAAATAAAAGTCGTTTTTGTCTTTTTTTGGCTGTGTGTGTAGGTAGACATGTTCATGTCCATTTAAGATGCTGTACCACGTGTATGGTGTGTATAGTCACGTGAGTCCATCCCATCTAGTCTGCAACAAGAAGGGAAAGAGATGATGAGGAAATGAAGGTCGGTTCAAAAGTAGAAGCGGCTGCAGCTGCAGCTGAGATAGTTGAAGTAGATTTAGTCAAGGAGGACGAGCAGCTTATCCCAAAAATAAATGCTTCCACTCAGAGTGCAAAATACAGGGGGATCCGCCCCCCCCCACCAAAGTGTTTGGGGGTGAGATGAAGCCTGTGAAGTAGAGGTCTGCACCTGAACCCAGCCTGGAGACACAGAGCCAAACAGCACAGATTTTACAGATGATTGTTCGTAATAAGTTAATGTTAATTTACAAGTTGTGAAGACAAAACTTTGTGTCACATAATGTAACGTTAGTAGTGAGCTCCTATGTGCCTGGCTGTGAAGCATATAATCCATCCTCCTTGCCAAGAAAGTTGGTAAAGTACATCTGGGTTTTTTTGTTAGCTCATATCCTCTCATGCTGATTGAAACAGCATCCCTAACAAGTCACTTATCATTTCCCTGAGACCCTATTGGCCGTATATAGCGCTGGATCTGAAGCCGTAAGGGTCCCAGGGTCAATCTTATGTCCGAGGGTTTGTGTGGACCTGTGAAGACCTCTACTCTGAATTACTAATTGTTCACAGCCATAACATTCCTGATATTTGTCACCTTAGTTCCTCTTCCCACTGCAGCTTGACGTGATCTAAGGAAGGAAGTTGTCTGACATTGCATGCAGTGGGTCAGTGTTCAAGCTGTTCTTCAGGGATACCAAAGATGGAGAAATCTCTTTTTGCAGATACCAAGAGGAGTTAGACCAGAGAATGTCAAACTCTTTCTGCAATTACTGAAAGGACATAAAACTATTATGACTAAAAAGGACTCATCTTATCCTTTGACAGATAACAGAGGCAGAGAACCAAAATAGGATCCCTAGGAAGGGGTTGTCTGCAGTTAAAATGAGAGCCCCACTGTCACCTGGATGCTTTTAGAAATGATGCATTTCCAGTGATAGAGAAGCACAGATCAGAGAGCTCCGTTGTACGAAATTGCAAAAATGCTATTCCAAATGCCCAAAGAGGAATATCATCATCCAAACTAACGGAGATTAGGTAATACAGTGGATAATAAAGAAGTGAAACATATTCTGCTTTGTTAAATCTATGTGTAAATGGCTCCAAATACCCAGTTAAACCACAAAGCAATAATGTACTTCCTCTGTCCGGAAATTCTACAGGGGGGTGTCCACTTGTACATGTACTTGCCTTAAACGATTACTTACCATAAACTGTTTTGTTCTGCAGGCCGGTCCACCTTGCAGAAGAGGGTAATGGCCCTGCTAAGGAGGATAGAGCACCCCACACCAGGAAACATTGAGGTAACATTAAGTTCAAATTCTGGTGGATTTTACTCTTACCTTAAATGACTTGCTTTCACTGATTCTGTTGGATGAGATCACATGGCATCAAAATGTACCTTTTTAATAGATAAAACTAAATATATAAATAAATGTATATATAAGATGTAGAAATATTTGTTATAAAAATGAATTAGCAAAATAGAATACAAAAGTGTTCTAAGAAATAGAAGACATTTCTATGAAAAATCTCCACTTCAAAACTCAAATTGAATTTTTGTTAAAAGACAAATTTGCAAACACATTTTTGTTTACCAACCCATACATAGCGTATTAACCAAACAGTATAATTGAAACCCACATACTTCAATTTATATAATGTCTGCTTAGCATTTTTAATTACTCAGTTTTCTATCACCTCTGCTAATTAGGAGTTCATTATTGTAAAAAAATATTAATGTACTAATGTTTGTTGTCTGTTGGTTCCACCTTCAGGCATGGGAGGACACATATGCTAAATGGGACCAGGCCACCAAACAGATTCTCATCTCCCCCAAAAACAAGGCAGATGATGGACAGGTAAGCATGTTACAGAAGGGATGTCTCCTCTGTGCACCATTTTTGAGCGATGAAGTTATGATTAAATGTGATATCTCAAATGGCACTGGTGTGATTTAGATGAAACTTAGTGGATTGTTTAATGATGATTTATATTATAAATTATATGTGTTATATTGTTAATTTAATAGCACTCCTAAAGAATGAAATAGATATTGAGAGACATACCAAGGTGCAAAGTCATACAAAATATATACATAGAGATGACACAGACCAGGAAGCCCTGCAGTTATGAGGTCAGCAGGTAAATCTGAGGTGCAGTGAGGTAAACGTAGTATAAAATTATCATATGAACGCAGTTGCAGCCTCTAGTGATATTAAGTTAGAAACTATAAGTTAGAATTCAAGGTAATTACTACAAAAACCACAGCTCCCTCCCCCCGTGTTTGATTTTACTATTAGACAGAGTTTTTTCTCTGGTTCTTTCTAAGAATTGTTTTGTTTATTTATTTTTATTAGTTTATTTATAAATTAAGTATATTGCTCTTTGGATAATTGTGTGATATTCTCATTTTACTTGTCATGTTATTGCTATTCCTATAGATTAACAGATACAGTCTCTCTGGTGTTCAGTGTCTGTATGTTTCCCCACAGCAGGAGTGGATCAACATGACAGGCTTCCTGTGTGCTCTGGGCGGTGTATGTCTCCAGCAACGCAGCACTCCCGGCCCAGCCACCTACAGCCCACCTATGGGTCCAATGAGTGAACGCAAACATTCCATGATCTCCATGGGCCCCTGCGATGTGTCCAACCCAGTGGCCTCATCCCCATCTTGTACCTCATCAGCTTCCAGCGAGACACCCGTCAGCCGCTTCCTGGACCGGTTGCTGGCTTTACTGGTGTGTGGCCATGACAGGGTTGGCCTCCACATTCGCACCAATGTGAAAGACCTGCTGGGTTTGGAGCTCAGCCCTGCCCTCTACCCCATGCTCTTCAATAAGTTGAGGAACAGCATTGGCAAGTTCTTTGACACACAGGGACCGGTAAGTAGCGCCCTGGAAGTTATTGCAATAATGTAGCAAATCTTGAAACATACAGCTTGGCTTTTAAGTATGTGTGTGTAAGTAGACTGCAGGCAACTTAAATATAAAGTCAAATTCCTTGTACATCCCCGATAATAAAAAGAAGTTTGGACACTGTGTAAAATACATCTGAATTGATTTTCACCAGCAACATGTTTCATGTCTGGGACGCTTCGTAAATCCGCTGTTAGTTAACACAGTTTATTGGCAAATGATTGCATTCTATTTTTATTTGTTTTACACAGCATCTCACTTTTTGGAAAGGGGGGTCTATGTGTACAGATACTTAGCCAATAAAGCTGATTTTGTAACAGCACATCTTCTAAAATTGAAAGCGGGTTAGGGAGCCTGCTGTATGTTTGTAATGTTTAGTATTTTTGGTGGGTGGTGTGTTGAAGTTGTGTACAGTTTTCAGTATTTTGGCTCTGTACACCAATACAATGGATTTGAAGTGAAACAATCAAGATGTGCTTTATGTGCAGACTTTCAGTTTTAATTTGAGGGTATTTACATCCAAATCCAGTGAACGATGTAGGAATTACAACACATTTTATATTTGCCCTCCTCCGTAATAGACCAAAAGTAGTTGGACAATTGGCTGCTCACCTCTTCCATGGCCCAGTGTGTGTTATTTCATTTCAAACCTATTTTGGTGGTATACAGAGCCAACATGCTGAAAATTGTGTCAATGTCCAAACATTTATGGACCTGACTGTATAGTACTTCAGTTATATTTCTATCTGAAATGTACACTCACTTTCTCCTGCTTCCAGGTTCCCATAAATGACACTAACACCCAGTTTGTAGAGCAGACCATAGCTATCATGAAGAACCTCCTGGATAACCACACAGAGGGCAGCTCTGAACACCTGGGACAGGCCAGCATCGAGACCATGATGCTAAACCTGGTTAGGTCAGTACTCTCTGCTTGTCCTTTGGCCCAGTAACTGACTCAGAGTAGAGTTTGCAGCACTGAATGCCACTTATACAACTTGAGTTCACTGATATTAAATAGTCTTACCATCTCTCAGTTCCTACAAAAATTGTGCAAAAACCCTTAAATATTTAGAATGATAGAACAGGGATTAGGGAAAAAAAAGAAAAATAACCTGGCAAAGAATGCAATAACATTTGTATGTTCTGAGGTGTTTTGATCTGTGTTTCATCCCTCAGATATGTGCGCATCCTAGGCAATGTGGTCCATGCGATCCAGATTAAAACCAAGCTCTGCCAGCTGGTGGAGGTGATGATGGAGAGACGAGATGACCTGTCTTTCTGCCAGGAGATGAAGTTCAGGTGGGTGACAACAGCTGATTGTTAGGCGTACATACAACCCCTCTGAATCTTTGCAGGTCAATGACAAAGACGCCTCTACAATTCCACACCAGCTACTGTACTTGTGGCACTTTTTTACATATCAGTGCATTTATTATACCTTGAAAACTCTTATTAGGATGTAAACATATTAATTAAACAAATTCAAAGGATGAGATAGTGTTGATAAAACCAAAATCTGGTGTAAGGTTTTTTTTGTATTCCTCTTCTTGTCCTTCAGATGCTAATTTATTTCCCCCTTGCCCACCCACTGGAACGTTTCATTTAAACTGTTTTCTTCTTTCTGTTTGTAGAAACAAGATGGTGGAGTACCTAACTGACTGGGTGATGGGAACTTCGAACCAAGCTGCTGATGATGACATCAAGTGTCTGACTAGGTCCTGCTCTTTTACATGTTTACGTACACTCAACTGATATACTGTCTGGAATTGAGAGAGCTCCCTCCTCAATATTGTCTCATTGTTTGTGTGTGGTTGTGTGTGCACGATTTTGCGTGATGTGCAGGGACCTGGACCAGGCCAGTATGGAGGCAGTAGTGTCTCTGTTAGCTGGTCTTCCCCTGCAGCCAGAAGAGGGAGATGGAGTGGAACTGATGGAGGCTAAATCTCAGCTCTTCCTCAAGTGAGAACACACTTGCACTCAACCTTAAGAAATGTTCATTTGATGAAGCACACCCTCATTTTTTATCAGGATACTTCCTTCCCACAATTGAAAAAATGCTGTGCAGGAGTGAAAGTCAATGTATAATAATTAACGACAGCTCTCAAAGTCATGGAGAGGCTTCCGCTGCCTACACAGCACTAAGACTGCTCTGGTCAAGAATAACCTGCTGCTTGCAGCCGACACTTTATTCCATTTAAATTTGCCTGATACCTCATTATCTAAGTCTAATTCTGATGTCTCGTCTCATCCTTTGATCAGCTCTTCTGATCAATCTTTTCTGATAATGAGCTGTTGTTTGTGGTGGTGTGCAGGTACTTCACCCTGTTCATGAACCTACTGAATGACTGCAGTGAGGTTGAGGATGAAGGTCAAGCAGTGGGCGGACGAAAGAGAGGAATGTCCCGCCGCCTGGCCTCTCTCCGCCACTGCACCGTCCTGGCCATGTCCAACCTCCTCAATGCTAATGTTGACAGTGGACTCATGCATTCTATCGGTAGGTCAGCAACAGCATTACTGGTTGCAACATTTGAAAAATGTTGCTTTCTACATAGAAGTTACCAACAGAGTTTTCCTATGATGACCAGTCCTCATTCTTTCCTTCCCAGGTCTGGGTTACCACAAGGACCTGCAGACTCGAGCCACCTTCATGGAAGTGCTGACCAAGATCCTGCAGCAGGGAACAGAGTTCGACACCCTGGCTGAGACAGTTCTGGCAGACCGCTTTGAGAGGCTTGTGGAGCTGGTCACCATGATGGGAGACCAGGGAGAGCTGCCCATCGCCATGGCCCTGGCCAATGTGGTTCCTGGGTCCCAGTGGGTGTGTACCTCTTCTTGATTCACTGTGGGCAGTATGTGCTCAGACTTGTAGAAAATCTTGAAGTTTTTCATGAATGCTCAGCACGTGTATATTAGAATATAAAGGCCATGCAATATGGATGGAATAAAGAAAGTATAAAATGTTCCATAAAGTTTGTTTTCAGCAGTGATATGTTTGTTGCGTTTCCAGGATGAGCTAGCCCGAGTCCTGGTGACACTTTTTGACTCCCGCCACCTACTTTACCAGCTGCTGTGGAACATGTTCTCTAAAGAGGTGGAACTGGCTGACTCTATGCAGACTCTCTTCAGAGGAAACAGCCTGGCAAGCAAAATAATGACCTTCTGTTTCAAGGTGGAAAGCACACCACATCTCCTGTCCTGAAATGATAAGACAAATGTCTGATATAAAATATCTGCTTAAAAGGACATGTTGTATGTACATTATTGACAGTATTTTATGTTGTTTTATGTCAGGTATATGGAGCAGCATACCTGCAGAAGCTACTGGAGCCCTTATTAAGAGGGGTTATCACCACGCCTGAACACATCAGCTTTGAGGTGGATCCTACCAGGTGAGTACCTGCGTCTCAGGTCTGACAACATCTAGTACTAATTTTGTCAAAGATCGTGTCACAAATAAATAATCCAGACAATAACTTATTCAAAAAATTTGATTTTGAATTTTGAAAATTTTGAATTTATACCTGAGCATTAGAGGATATCCCACTGTAAGATACAAAATGCCCACATATATGGTACAATTCTCAATATGAACAGTTATCTTTAACAATTAATAACACATTTGACTGCAATGTAAATAAATCCAATAAATAAATCAATTTCATCCAAATCTTTTTAGAGGACCCATGTATCAAACAAACCAGTCTAGTATTGAGTTGTTGATGAGTTTGTGCCACTTGCATGCATCATGTAGAAGCAGCGAGTCAGCCATTGGGTTGGAGTAGTTGAAAGCTTCAAAGAAGAACAACAATGAACATTGACTTTTTTTTTCTGCATGAATACCTTTGCCAGTATATTTTTCTTAACTTTGTAAGGAGTTGCTTCTTAATTTATTACATTTTTAGGTCAACCCTTGTGTTTCCACGTCTTTAACCTATTTGATTTACAGTACATGAAGAACATCCTATAATATGCCCGATTACAGAAATATCCTCTAAGCCCTAGTACCTTTAGGCATATGTAATGCTGGTTACAATGCATATAGAGGGTAGTCTGAATCATGACATGGTTTGTCATGACTGATGTGATGCAGCCAGACACATCACCTTTGGAGTCCTGCTATTAGCTGAGTCAGTGCTTGAGGGAGGGTGTTGTGGGTAGACAAAGTTGTAGTCACTGCATTACAGCACTGATGAATCTTATTGAGACTGTGATCATAATTACCTTTAGCCTGTGTATACCGATTAACTCAAACTTGTTACTAAAATTATTTGACTCATAAGTTAATGCATTTTTAAGACCATTTCATAAATGTTTTTTTTAATCTTTGCTCAGATGTCTTTTGAAAGTAAGAGCTGAAAGCCTCATTTACAGAAGCTCCTTTTCTGTCTCACCAGGCTGGAACAAGGTGAGAACCTGGAGGAGAACCAGAGGAACCTACTGCAGATCACCGAACGGTTCTTTCAGGCCATCATTGGTTCATCCAGCGAGTTCCCCCCACAGCTGCGCAGTGTCTGCCACTGTCTTTACCAGGTAGACCCCCCTCCTCCACCTCCCAACAATTCACCATGCCCCCCAAGCTGCACACCCAGCCTCTCTGCCCTTACCTGTGTGTGAAATGTCAATTACACATTTTGAGCTCCTGCTGCTTCTGAGGTCTTCTGATGCTGCTCGACTCACTGATCTCTACATCACATGAATCAGTGCACAGCTGTACATACCTTTCAACTATATACATTCTGCTGGACCAATACATCAAGGCGTTTCTGTCCGATCATTCACATGTCTTGGAACTTCAACATACTCAGTGTTTTCTCCCCAAGATTTTATGTATGGTATGTCAGAAAATGAGACACTAAACGAGATAGCTGTAAAATTCTAAAACAGGGTCTTGTTTTCCTAGCTTTTGCCATCGTGAGTCAATTGTTCACTGACTGCTTTCGAGACGCATCAAAAACCCATACAATATAAGCAACAGCAGCTTGAATACTATGCATATAGGGCTGCAGCTAAGAAAGATTTTCATTATCCAATAAGCCGACAAATATCCTTGCAAATAATTATCATTTGGTCTTTAAAATAACAGAAGATATTGCCCATTACCATTTCTTGAAGTCCAGGATGATATATGGAAATTTTATACAAATAGCTATGAATCATTCATTCATTCATTTCAACACAGTGTGTGTGTGACCATGTAACCCAGATTTAATTTAATATAGAAATATTGACTTCCAATGACTTATCAGTTAAATGGCACAACACAGTAATTTCAAACACTATTTTGACCCCTAAAGCTGTATACTAATGCATATGGTAGATACATATATACCATAGGCTTTATAAGATATACACACTGTAAAATTGGCAGTTAAAAAAAAATAACTGAATGATGTAATGATCTCTTACATAATACTGTACATGTGAACATAATGCCTACTAGGTTGTAGACTGTACACTGCTGTCTAAATAACAGACAGATGTTGTCGTCATTTATGTAAACTCAGATGGCGGACTGACGAAACAAAACGTAGTCACAAAACAACAAAACAATTTTAAAAATGAAAGTAGTATTCACAGGTTAGTGATAACGTTTTTAATATATGGCTCACTGTTCCCAATCAACAATAAAAATAAAAACACTAAACACTAAAATAATACCAAAAGAAAAAGCTTGCTGGTGCTGTAAGAGGTACATTGCATTCAGTAAATGCTAACAACAGGCATTACAATATTCTTGACACAGGCTCGTCTAAATACTGGTACAGCTCAACTTTGTGCAAAAAATGTTTTGGGTATGGTGATGGAGTTTCTAGATGGCTTAGATGCTGTGGTTGTGGTGGAGGGACCTTCGTCATGGAATTTGGTGGTCCTTAGTTTAAAAAATCCTATTTGACTAAAAGCTATGCATTTTTACATGATATTGCACAATTATCATTACAGTAGAAAAAAAAACACAGGTTGTGGTTTTTCACATTGCACTGAGACATTAGGAGCAAAAATCTGAAACAAATATGCTCACTGATGAAATAAGGATGTTGCCGTGAAGTAATCCTTCACATATTTGGTGGATGAAAAGAGTAATACTCACAAAGTAGCATTGGTTAAACAAGGCTTGAAGTAAATGGATTTGAACAGCAAATTTCTCTTTATCTGAAAGTCAGAGTAAAGCCACTAACCAGCTGTAGGTGTGGGTATTGGAAGAATTTTATCTTCATCTTATCCATTATCTTATCTGGTCTTATCCAGCCTGGTTCATTGTCAGTAATTTTACCTTTTTTTCATGACTAAAGAATTAAATTAGCATTTTAAAAAAATCATAAGAAGATTAGAATCTATTTAAATGTAATTAATTTTTTAAATAACTAATTTTAAATGTAGCTACGTTTTGTTTCTAGAGCAGCAACATTAAAGTTTACAGCATCAAAATCACTATATACAATAAATAATATCTCACTGGAAAAATCTTAATTGACAGTCAAATATGTAATGTTTGTGACTTAAAAATACTGAGTGGAGTTTACAAAGAATGAAGAACAGACATCAATCTGTATCAGTCCTTCCTCCAGTCGTCGTCCCTCTGCTGCAGGTGTGATTCACTGCCTGCAAGAAAAGTTGTTGGAGAGAGGTGGGGCTGGGTTGGAGAGGGGCTGTGGTCTCAGCCAGTAGTTTACAAGAATTTGCCTCATTTTAAGATGTGTGGCAAACTAATGTAAACCATTAAGTTACATACAGACATCTGTTGTTTTGGCTTGTTTTTAGCAATTCCCTATTAGCTTAACAAGAGAACTATGTTTGTGTAATACAAACACCTGTGGACAAAGGTGGTGGAAATGCATCTGCTCTGCTGCCCTGTGTGCCTGTGTAGGGTGGGATTGTGGGGTGGTGAGGTGAGGTGAGCTAAGCCTCGCCTGCAGTCAAACATGCAGAGGAGAGGACAGAGAAGCTAAGATGAGCATAACGAAAGCAAAGTGTCGTAGAAAACTCGTTTTTTTTTTTTTTCCTTTTCATTTGCGAAGGCAATGTGAAAAATGCTGAGACACCTTCAGCACTCTGCCTAAGTGTTTTAATGGTAGGGACAACCCTAAGTTATTTAGTCATTTATGTAATCAGATATACAATTAGGTGTAAATGCACAGGTCCGTGATCAGATGCTATTATCTAGTTAACATATCCAGATACAGATCACTTGTTGGAGGTGAGGCCTTACTGATGATGGCAAAAGTTAGCAAAGGGGCTCTGGTTAAAGAAAAATTCTGATAGTCTAAGACAGGCTTCTTTGCTTCTTTATAACTTATTGGGTACCATTCTTCCAGACCACACTGTCAGACATGTGATAGTGAAAAAACGTCAAAGCTGCCATCACACCTAATCCTTTGCATTGTCATGGTGACTCGGCTGATCGTTATTAGGATCTCAGATGCCTGCAGAAAGATTGTTCTGGGTGGCATTTTGTACCATTATTTTTTGATTGCCGACATTAGAGAGATGACAGGGAATGAGCTGAGAGAAACAACTTGCACAAACCTGTCTGGCTGGTACTGTGGTACCTTAACCCCATGGCCAGAGGAGTGCTCCCTGGGGAAAGATTACCAAGGTATATTGTCATTAGATATAATGACAAAAATTAAAAACAGTCCTTACGCAAAAAATTAGACACACATTTACAGTGAACTGCATAGGCTACACACATGAATTACGCTTTGTTCAGTTTGTAAACAGCGATACAAATTGAAGTGTGTAGGTTTGTTTTTAATTTTTGACTTTGGGTATTTTACAAAAGGATGCGATGTCTTCCATTTGCAGTGTTCTGGGGTATTTTCACCTACAATGATAAAATTTCTTGATGTTATGAACACAAACGAGTTAACACTTCATCACTGAAATGTGACTGATGAGGCTTTATGTTCAGTCTGTGATTAAGCTTTTCAACTATCAGTATCATCTACTTCCAATCTGCTACTGTACATTCATCTAACAAACATCATATTACAGCCAGAAGGTTGCTAGATCAGGTCAGGTACCCCTCATATCTCGCTCTTTCGCCTTCCATCAAGTCACTTACTTTTTGCTGGAAACTGCCAAGCCTGGCAGCTCTGTATACACCTTTCCAGTTAACCCCATGTGGAATAAAACAAAATTGTCTCATCTAAAAAGGTCCCGACTATCCATGCCAAAATTTAATGATGGATTAGGTGTGATCAAAGCATAGGAAGATAACAACTGGTGGACCACCAAATATATCTAAGTAATATTAGAGTCTAACCTCAACATACAGAAACTTTTTCTACTAACACTTATCCTCCTGAATGAAAAGCAGCTTCACACTATTGCTGCTGCTGCTGCTGCCGCTGCTGCTGCTGCTGCTGCTGCTGCTTCGCCTCCTACAGTGAAAAAGAATATCCACCACTCCGTCTACTCACACTCATCAAGTGAAGGAATACACTTTGTTGTTCTTTTTTTTATAGTTATCACTAATTTATAATGCTTTATACCCACATCCATAAAAAGCGGTCTGGCTTTTTGATCACATATTTTGTATTTTCCATGTGTTTACATGTGATTTCTCATTCTCCAACTTGGATTTCCTTTAGCAACTGTGTGCACACACACACTCACACTAATATAGTCTGCTGAAGTCAAACCATGCCAGCGCATGCACTGACACGCTTTATTCTCCTGAGCAGTAATATACACTTTTGTAATAGCAGTTTTGATTTTTCTGTGTTTTACTAGATTGAATATGTATATCCCTCGAGGGGTTAGGGCTGTGTGTGTGTGTGCGGCTGTGTGTGTGTGTTTGCGCGTAGCTGGTGTTGTGTGTGTGTAGCAGGTGCTGTGACCATGATTGTGCTCATCTCTGTTCTGTAGGCTACTTGCCACTCTCTACTGAATAAAGCAACAGTAAAAGAAAAAAAGGAAAACAAAAAAGCAGTAAGTTTGGAGAATCTACTTTCCCTCAGACACTTTCCCCCTAAAGCAAAAAAGCTTTTTTTTTTTTGCATTTTTTTCATTTAATTTTTTTATTTCTTCATTTTTTTTAAAATTTGGTTTTAATTTGGTGTTTTTTCTGGAAATGTATTATTATTTTCTCCATATTCAATTTTGTGTACAACCCTTTCTTAAAATCATTCTACTAATATTGGCGCCATGTGATGTATTTTCGATTAACAGTTCCCAGGAAACTGTGGCATTCTGTCCTCTTTTCTTTCTGATCTCTTTTTGCACTTTGGGAGACATTTTCTCAGAACATTTCATCTGCACTCAAATCATGTTTCCCATTTTATATGACTCACTTTAATAAATCAACCCACACACATCTGCACACCTCACCTGCTTTAGCAGATATGTCTTCATGAAATACATAAGTCATGAATCTTTAGATGAAATATTCTGATAAACTGGCCTCCGTCTATCATGGGTTGGATTCCTAAGCTGTTTGGTCTCATTTTTCCCCACTATATATGAAGAGCAATGTCTTTAAATTTGAGAGTGTGATTTTCCCTATTCCCATTTTTTCCCCAGTGCCCTCCCATAGAACCATGTCACTTGCACTCAAATATAGCTGATCATGGGTTGATATCCCCTGTTCTTGCTCAAACTGTTTTGTTTTATTGTTAGCGCCCACCACCTTGAAATGGACTAAGGATCAAATTTAGGTCTTTTTTGGCTTACTTGCAGAAATTGCATTAATTAGCCACAGGTGATGTAATCTACTGCCAGACATGTTCATCCATTTTTATTTCAACCAATGAAAGTTATGGTCAACACCAGCTAAAAGTGAGAAACCTGATAATGTTACCTAAATGACTTGCACGTGATTTTTGCGCATGAAAAAAGAACAAGGACAGATTCTAATAAGAGATTCATAGCACAATTAGAATAAGAACTTTTCGGATATTCCAAATTGGAATTGGATCCATAATGGAACTGGCTATTGGAACCCAACCCGTTACGCAAGCTGCATTGATCATGCACTTGCATGCTTTATGTATACCTTTTAAATGGATTGAACAGTATATCCACTGGGGGGCAGATCAGTCCTGAATACTTCCTGGCCAACATCAGTGTATCATCTCTGAGAACTTAATATTTAAGTAAACATACATGGAGACACTCACAGAGTCCTATACTGTTGATGTTCAGATTATGCAAGTAAAAGCAGTGTTGACATGCTTTATTAGTTTGTCTTCAAATTTTTTTGCCTTTATGCTGTAACCCACTGTCAGAGCACACAAAGCCAAGCTATAAAGGAAGCCTGGTTAGCCATCATGTGTGTGCAAATGAGGTATAAGCAAGTTTATCAGAGGCACTCAGTTATGAGCCGGCGCTCTTCCTTGAAAGGAGTTCACCTGCCATCCAGGATGTCCTCACCTACTTTGGGTGCTTCATGTATTTTTATGTAAGTATAGAAGTTGAAGCATGCATCAGTTCACCTTGATATCAGGCTTGTTCCAGCCAATGCCTCTTTTACTTCATGCACAAAAGCAAAAAATAAGGACACTTGTGTCCCTCACTCAGATCAGTGAGAAAATGTTTTGCTTCATTTGCTTTATTTTGCTACATTAAAAGAATGTGGATGTCAGTGTTACACGTACTTATCATTGCTTCTGTGACATCTATTCAAATCTGCTTCTGTTTCTTTTTTGTCTTTCCATTGTCTGAATGTTAGCACTCAAGCTACTTCTTAATATGCATCTGAATGGCAGCATGCACTACATGTGCTTTTGTGGCTATATAAATTATTCAGATGTTAGGCCATTCTTATTTTGAAGTAATTGTTCTCTGGGGTAGTTTTTAGTATTTCATTTGAAAAAAAAAGATATGGAGGGGGTGACTGTAACTGATGGAAGAGTAGCTGCCTGTGAGCGACACACTAAGTTGAAAAAGCAAGCATGGTACACTGTCCTGAAGAGAGAAAAAAAACATTGTTCATGTTCCTGCAATTAGCAGGATTTTTGACAGTCTGAGCTGGAAGAGATATTTCAGCAGCACTGTAGTTTAAACCCCAAACATGCACATTTTTTATAATAGCAGAATGTATTCGAGTGCAATGGTATGGTCTATGGAGACAAATCAGTCTCAATAGTAATGAATGCACACAGAAACCTGAAATGTGTTTAGGGATTTGAAGTTTGGAGATGGAGTTTGAAGAATACAGTTTGGACACCCCTGGTCATAATTTCTGTTACTGTGCTTAGTTAAGTGAGTAGAACATGAACCTGAAATTTGTAAATTTGATTCTATTTTATTTAGCTTGTTTAAGTTTTAATAGTTATTAGTGCAATTGTTAATACTTTTTAAACCTCTCTGTTCATATTGTTATATCTTGTTGTATATCTTATCTTGCCTCCAAAAGGCACAATGTTAAAGAAAAATTTTTAAGCAAGATTATTAAATTGTTTTTGTTTCGTACGGTTTTAGAGTGAAAAATTATAAATGAGAAACATGCAAATTTGGGATTTGACTTTTCAGATAACTTTTACCAAGGTCAAAAGTGGCTTGTTAACAAATCTTTGTTTGAAAATCCCAAGTGATGCAAAGTCCATGTTTTATAAATACTTTGACTCAAACTTTGTCGCAACTATGAACAGCCATGGATTCCTCTAAGCACCTGCCCAGCGCTCTGAAAATTCAAATAATTGATGCTCACAAAGCAGGAGAAGGGTCTAAGAAGCTAGCCATGTGTTTTAAGTGAGCTGTTTCCTCAGTTTGTAACATAATTAAAGAAAGCAGGAATGGTGGAGATCAAATAGACGCCTGAAAGACCAAGACAGCTCATAGAGAGGACTGCTCGTAGGATTGCTAAAGGCAAATCAGAACCCTTGTTTGACTGAAAAAAACAGAGTGGTGGTGCACTGTCCTGAGTGCAGTGACACCTGGACAAATGTGAAGAGTCATCAGAAGATGAAATGTTTTGTCCTGTGGACTGATAAAAGTTAAAGTACGTTTGGCAAGGGTGCAGAAATAAAAAAAAAAGAATAACTCAAGATGAAAGGAGCATGGCTTCTACAATAGGACAATGATTCTGAACGCACCTCAAAATTAACAATGCATACCTCAAAGAGGCACAAGCTGAATGAGTTGCCCTGGACCTAAACAGCATTTAAAATCTGTCAACCTTGAAAGAGCAATGCATGCAAGAAGGCCCAAGAATTTCAGAAATAGAAGCCTTCTGCAAGGAAGAATAGGTGAAAAATCCCCCAAACAAGAATTGAAAATGCTTACAAGTTGTGATACTTGCCAAAGAGAGCGTTACTTGGTACTGACCATGTAGGGTGCCCAGACCGTTGTTTTGTGCCAGTTTTTTCTTTTGTTATTTTGATGCCATAAAAGATAGAAATAAAACGGAATATTGCTTAAATTATCAAACAAATATGTCATCTTTAACTTCATGCATTTGGAAATGAGGTCATCTTTTTCTTGCTTAGCTATTCAAACTAACACAAATTTGACTGGGGAGCTCCAACTTTTGCATGCCACTGTAAATGTAACTTCACTGTATTTTTGTGTATTTTTTTGAGACTTTCCTGTCATTTTTTAAAATAGGGAATTATCTGTAGGCAATCAGTCGTCTCCTTCTCCTTCAGCCAATCACATGAGCAGAAAACTGAGGGCATGATTTACTGATGTCATGTGGCATTATCTTCCCACAGGTCCACTTCAACATCTCTGGTCTGGTAGCTGCTCTCCACAGGCAATTAATAACTCTAATCTCATGCATGATTAAATATGTTTAGATTATGAATATGATTATGAATTATGAATGCATGGGATAACAAGCTAAAGGATGACTGTCTATCACAGGGTTTTTCAAAGTGTGGGATAGCGAGCCTCCCTAAAGAGAACTCAAAAGCATGCCGCCCCCCCCCCTTTACCCCCCCCTAATTCTTATTACTATTATTACTGTTATTGTTGTCGCTTTGTATGTTCCACACAGGCTTAAGAAAGGTTTAAAACAATAACTGCTATACACATCTTTATTTTTGTAAACGTCTTAAACATGTTTGTATGTTCTAAAAAATATTTTTAAAACATTTTAATCATCTTTATCTCTCTGTGTGGACAAATATCTTTCTTTTTTTAAACACATTTTAACATCTGCATGTTTTCAGCATCTTTTTAAAGCACATTTTGAACATCTGTATGTTTTTAACATCTTTTTAAAACACATTTTTAACATCTGTATGTTTTTAATATTTTAAAAACACATTTTAACATCTTTATGTTTTAACATCTGTTTTTAAACACATTTTAGCATCTGTTTTTNAGATGTTTACACTTTTTTTTCTTTTCAGGTTTATTTTTTCACTCGCCGCGCCTCCCCTGAAGCCCTCTGGCGCCCCCCAGGGGAGGCGCGCCTCACACTTTGAAAACCGCTGGTCTATCCGCATGTCAGATTAGTAACCTAGTAAACGCTTAGCACACACATATTTATTATTGCACGACAGGAGAGTTATCGCTTACCTAGTTATCGCTTACCTGTGTGGAGCAGCTTCCAGACTCCATGTTGAGGTTGACCTGCAAGCAGTTGTTACCTCCGCCAAGGAGGTTAAGTTTTGCCGGCGTTGGTTTGTTTGTTTGTTTTTTTGTTTGCAACATAACTCAAAAAGTTATGGACAGATTTTGATGAAATGTCCTTTCTGGGACAAGGAACAAATGATTAAATTTTGGAGGTGATCCGGAAACCCGCCATTACGGAAATGTGGATTATATAACTATTAAACTGAAAATGATATCAAAGTGATTCCAATTGCTATGGGTATGTATTTATGGTCCAGGAATCCATTGAAATAGATAAATCAAAGGTGGGACTAATATTTTGGGGTGTAAGTCACAATAAGCTGGGGGAACTGTGCTGCTTGGTGGAGGTCTGCGCTCTCAGAGTGCTTTTCTAGTTTGACCTTTGCTCTCGCTAATTCATAATTGCGGACCTAGATGTAAAGCTATGTGATTACATCAAATCAAACCCGCAAATCTACCTCTCTACCCCTTTGCTAAAAAGGAAGCAGACATCTGATTGGCTACTGATAACTCCTTGTTGAATTAAAGGCATTTCTGAATCAAACTGAGGCAGGGGATTCTCAACAGCCTAACGCAAATACACAAGTTCACACATGATAGCAGTTTCTAAATTCAGGTCCAACAGTTATTATATAAATGTAATAACATCCAAATATGTTTTTGATTAAAATTACTTCAAGATAAATGTATTTTTATATTTCGATTACATTTACTTTAAAACATATTATTTGTGTGTGCATGAGAAAAACATTTTTAACCTTATGTTTTTATTTGTATTCATTTATATACAACAATAACTATTTTGTGTGCACTGAAACATTTTCATGTGGCATTTCTTTACAAATCTGGAAATACATTTGTGAATTATGTGTGCATTTATTGGTATTGAGATTGATCTCACTCCGTAACGTCCAATCCTGTTCAATCAATTTTTGATATATTCAAGATTTTCTTAGCCAACACATTAACTTTTGGAAGTAATCATAATGTGACATCCAGCTAAGAAAAACAACTGTATTTTCAGCAGTTAAAGGAGCAGTCTGATATTTTGGTATATTTTCTACCATCCTACCAGCAAGATGAGGAGATTGACATATCATCAGTTTCTGAAATAGAATAATAGATCAGACCATCTGGCATCAGCAACCACGTCACACTCAAAGTCACTTAAATCACATTTCTTCCCCATTCTGATGCTCAGTGTGAACTTCAGCAGGCCATCTTGACAATATGTACATGCCTAAAAGCAGTGAGTGGCTGCCATGTGATTGGCTGATTAGATATTTGCGTTAATGAGCCGTTGAACAGGTGTACCTAATAAAGTGGCTGGTGAGTGTATATGTGTGTGTGTGTATATATGCATATATATATATATATATATGTATATACACACACACACACACACACACACACACACACATACATAAATACATATATTTTAAGTGTATATCTATATATATATAAATGGTGAAAAGATTTGTAATTGTTTGTGTAGGAAGCAGCTCCAGCCTGGATGCTGATGCTTATATTTACAATGGATTCCAATGGCAGCCCAGGGCCAACTGAAAAATGTCAATCAGTATTAGAACATCCCTAGAAACATCTCAAAACATTTCTGTGGAATCATCTTTTTATTCATCATTTATCTGTGTTTTCAGTGTGTTCCACGCAAAGTACTGTATATTGCCTACTGGTGTAAGGGATCTACTATATATTCTTTAGATGCTAAAGAATCACTTATTGCTCTAACATCAGCAGTTTTAGTATCAGTGAATCAATGTAGTATCAATATAAGAATCAAGTGTTAATGCTACTTCAGACACATCAGATGATTGAGATCTCACACATTGGAAGCCAAAACAACAGCAAGAGCATAGCTTAACTGATATGGCTGGTGCAATATTGTGTACCCACATTTAGGGCTGTAACTAGTGGTATTTTCATCATGACAAATCTGATGATTAGAAAACAGACAAAAATATCACAGATGTTCACATCTAACATCAATCCAAACCCAAAGACATTTACTATAACACAAAAGAAAAGCAGCAGATTAGTAGTAGTTGATTAGTTGATCAAAGTAGTTGCTGATTAATTTTCTCTTGCTCAGCCAATTGTAACTAATAATTGCAGCTCTAACTATAGCTGTGTTATGCAGATCTGTTATTGTGTATCTAAGCCAACGTGTAATTAGAAGTATTTGCAGTACAGGACTTCCAAAGATTTGTTTAAGCTGAGTACATTGTCTCCCAGAATACACTGTCAAGTTTATTATCTATCAATTATCTATCAATTGCAATTCTTAAACTAATTTCGCAAAAAAATAATTTCTTTAAAAAAAGGAATGAATTTTGATGAAGGCATTATGGTATTTTTTTAAGTATAAAATTTTGATCACCATCACCCCCAAAAATCCAGCACCAGTTAGGGTCATTGTATCCAGTGATGAAAATAATTTCATTGTTCTGTTTCTTTTCTTTCTAGGCTAAGCACTCTGATTACTCTGTGGATTAAATCTCTGTAAAGTAATTGCATATATGTCAGATTTTGCACCATTACAGTAATTAGGTTCTTTGTTATCACCACTCAGTCTGACAGTGTATGAGCCTACCTGGTTAAATGTTTCCACTGTGTACCTGTAATCACTTAAGAATTTCTTTTCTACTATTAATAAGTCAATGAAAACACAAGTGATATAACTGCAAATTACATGTTGCAAAAGGAGAACATATCAACAGGTTTACACTCTCAGCCAAAGATAATAGAGCTTATTTTTTATTACCAAAACAGAACTGGCCTAGGATATTGTATTGTTTGACACTGATAAAAAGAGAGTATTTTGGGAATGTAGTATATACAACCCAGAGGCTCAGGAAAAACATAACATCATTCAAACATCTGATTTATGGTTGACGAGGCTGCAGGTTGAAGCTGTTGTGTTAGTGATGATATAAATTATTGAGTGATGTGACAAATTTTTGAGGCTAGAGGAGGTAAGACCCTCAGGAGATGAGCTTAAGATAATGGAATTCATGGATAAGGAAGTCAGTTATGAAGTCAGTTATAAGTTCATTCTGTGAGGCCTCGTTTTTGTTTGAAGCTATTCCATTTATAGTCATTTACATTTACAAATGTAGAAATCCTTCATTTCCTAATTGATTTATGAGGGCATCATTCTAAATCTGACAGAAAACACCTAGTTCATGCCACTTATACCATGCAATTTTTAATGTTTGCTTAGATCCATATAGGTTCAAATTATGATGACCCGGTGACAAAGTTAAGCTACTGAATGAACCAAGGTCTCATAAAAACTGCTTCTGTGCATAACACCTGCACCTGACTGACAGGTACAGGTGCAAACATACTTGTACTGACCATGATCTCCACACCAGCATCTGTATGGAATCTAATTAGGTTATTGACAAATTTTTGTGTCATGTATTCTGTCAACTGAACTCAAGTATTCTTCCTACTTTATCAGTACAGAAATCTAGTTTCTGTAACTGAAAATGCATTGGAAAAATTAGTTAAGTCTATGTTGGTAGAACTCTGGTTTGCTAGACAGTAAATGTATGTGTGTGCTCATGCATGCAGATACAGTATGTGTTGTGTGGGTTAACGTCAGTACTCTCTTTATCGGACCCCTTCTGATTGTGATTCTTAGTCTCCATTTTTTTTACCAACATGCCCTTCATTTGCAGGTCAGTAACTGATACTCCACCCAAAATGGCCATATTTTGGCTTTATACTGATTATACAGGTTGACAGAGAACCAGCAAAGGAATGATTAATAAGCTTCTGTGGACATTTTAGGCATTTCAATTCATTGAAACCAGTGTAATTCAAACTTGCCACAGCTGCTGTCACTTAACTTGCAGTGGTTGAGCATTCGATGGATTGGGTGATGTATAGCTTTAAGACTGAAGGATTAGATATTCGCACGTTATGGTGTTTTGTGCTGTTACTTCAGTTTCTAGCTGTCTAAATCTTGCATTAAAAAATAATTGCAGTTTATTACAACGTGGGTCTTCTCCTAGTTTTGGCCAAGATCTCTATGAGGTATGATAACATTATATTCCTGAGATCTAGGTATTGGTATGTTGACATTGTTAGAATGAAATCTGACAGGTTGGTAACACGAAGCATTCAAATGATCAGACAGATTGGACACAAACCTCAGGTTAGATGGGCCTACTGCAAGCTTCTTCAAATATTGCTCTCTTTGATTGCATGTCAAATCTTGTTGACTGTTGTCTGTGGTGCACCCCAGTGAATCACCTCTGTTGCCACCTCTTTCAAAATCCCACCAGCAAACTGCAGGTGTATTTTGAAAGATGAAGACGGAAAAAAAGAGCATGCATGTTGCCCAATGGTGACATGCAGCCATTAGAAAAAACACTTCAAGAGTGTTCCTTCTGTGTGCTGCTGTAGATTTGTCTGCATTGCCCACTGCAGTGTCAGAGAGGGACCATGCTGAGACCTACAAACACTTTTGGAGGTCAAACCAAAAAAAAGGGTTTTGTTTGTAACAATCCCTCTGTGTGTAGGAAAAATGTGTGCACATGTTTACTTAAGATACATTAGGTTTAAGCTGGAGCAGGAACTTGGTCTGTAAAATGTCTTGGATGTTTATAAGATACCCTTTGGGCAATACTTTTACAGTTTACCTTCATCATTTTATTCAATTCAAGTTCAAGTTCGTCTAACCTGAAGGTGTGTTTTCAATCTGTCTGATCATGATTGCCATCTGACTGCTTGGGTACCATTTGATTTTTCCCCCCCCAATTTTATGTTATTTAAAATCTTAGAAACTAACATGGCAAGAGTAGTTTATTATATGTATTATTTTTACTGATATGAATGATGACTAAAACCACAAAATAGTCCCAAATTTACCCTTCTCATCAGGTTACAACTACATAATGGTCCCTCTATGGCTGCAGATCTGATAATCTATATTGGACATTTGCTTAGCAATCATGCTTTAATTTTATCAATTGGTTGCAAGCTTGTTGAGGGACAGACTGAACTGTCAGCAGCACCAACTGTGTCCGATTCTGGAATCTGTGACCCTTTAGAATGTGCCATGCACAGCCCTGCTTTGCTTTAAAGCAAGATGTGATGTGCAGGTTGTCATTTTTTTGGATGATCATCCACTACTTCACACGACAACTCATCGCTCATCTGTCATCATGGCCTGCCATTTTTTCTGTGATGGCTTCTAATACTTATTCTTCAACAGTGAGGACTTGGTCCGGTTTCCTGTCTTATCCTTCCTCTCTCTTCTTTTCCTTGGGCTGTAACTGGAGTAAGAACCTCTCTTGCTCTCGTTATGGCCCAAAATGAACTGAGATTGTGTGTAAGTCTCTCTTTCCATATTTTCCCCCACTGTTCCTCCTGCTGAACCTGACATCTTTCACTGTTTGTGCAATGGCTCACCTTACTCTGCTCTGTTACATGTATTGTTACATGTATATTTTATTATTCCCATCATTCCCTTCTTTGCTCTTTAATGGACTGAACCTATATTCAATATTTTCTCCTTCCCTATACTCAAACCTGGCCCCTTTTTCAAACCTTTCTGTTCTTTTTCATTTGTTCCACATTTCCCCCATGTCTTCTCCTGCTCCCTTCATCCTCCTTCACACAGGTGGTGAGTCAGCGGTTCCCACAGAACAGCATTGGTGCGGTGGGCAGTGCCATGTTTCTGCGCTTTGTCAACCCAGCTATTGTGTCTCCTTATGAGGCTGGCATCCTGGACAAGAAGCCCCTCCCCAGAATAGAACGCGGCCTTAAACTCATGTCCAAGGTAAGGCTGTTGAATATGATGGTTTTAATGCCTCGACTGGACAGGTTGAAAGAAAGTGAGAGCCAGAGAGAGAGGTTGAGGAGGGGAGCAGGACGATAGAGAGAACATGCAGTAGTGCAAAGCAAGTTCCACAAATCAAATAATAACAAAAGCAGCAGCAGGTGTTGAGCAAGAACATTAGGTAGGCGGTAGGTGACTTGCAATCACAGGTCCAGACTCTACTGCTCTGGTGACAGATATACTTACACAAAGCGACAAGAGGAGAGAGCTTAAGTGAGGTAAGATGTTGAGTTTATGGGATACAGAGAGAGAGAGAAAAGCTCAGTTCATCATGGGAATCCCCTAGCACTCTAGGCCTATAGATGCATAACTAAGAGATGGTTCGGGGCTCATCTGGGCCAACCCCTACTATAGGCTTTATCAAAGAGGAAGGTTTTAAGCCTAGTCTTATGTGGTAATTGTGTCTGCCTCCCAAACTTATATTTGTATCTGCCTCCACAGAGGAGGAGCTTGATAACTGAAGGCTCTGGCTCCAGTTCTATTTTTGGAGGCTCTAGGAACCAAATATGGAGCACAGTGCTCCATTAGGGTAATACGATCCAATGAGCTCTCAAAGATATGTATATTTCTGTCTTTTCCTTCAGATTCTGCAGAGCATTGCAAACCATGTCTTGTTTACAAAGGAAGAGCATATGAGGCCTTTTAATGACTTTGTGAAGAGCAACTTTGATTCAGCCAGGAGGTAAGACTCATCAGTCTGGGTTTTTTTTCACACGTAACAGTTAATAAACTATGGACATGTGCCACCTTTACCTGTTCACCATTTATATTGTATTACAGTTTTGAGTCATGAAACGAGTCATTTTTCAGATACACAAAAAAGGGTTAGGTTTAAATTAGTTTAAAAATGCGTCTTTAGCATGGATGTATTATGATATGTATGTATTATGATCTTATGATACATCCATGGTCTGTAGTAAGCACCATTTAGTCCCACTCAAAGTCCCGCCCGCATGATTGGTTATCAACACCAAAGGCTACTGTGTGGCCGATATTCCCAGATATGTGTTGGCTTTTAAAATCAGTGTCTTGTCTGACTTTTCACTCTGCGGATATAGGAAATGTATTACTTTTAAAAGTAAGAGCGGCAGTAAGACTGTATTTCACACTATGATGGTTTACTTTTTCCGTGCGGGTCATGGATCAGGTACGTTGATCTACAGCGTCTGTAGCACCACTGGTGTATAAAACCCACTCACAGAGTATCTAACTAAAGCAGTGAAGTGCTTGGTGTAGAGTGTATTCTGTCCATAGATTGAATGTGTGCTCTCCTCACTCCACCACAGGTTTTTTTTGGACATAGCATCTGACTCTCCACCCAGCGACTCAGTCAACCACAGTCTGTCCTTTATCAGTGACGGCAATGTGCTGGCCCTCCACCGCCTACTCTGGAACAACCAGGAGAGGATTGGCCAGTACCTCTCCAGTAACAGGTAAGAAAAGATTATTTGATGAAGCACAACACTATTCAGTGCTGTGTTCTGCTATAAAACCTCAGTACTGAAACAATTTTTAATGCTACTTCATTATGATCTTATTTCCAGGGATCACAAGGCCGTAGGCAGGCGACCTTTTGACAAGATGGCGACCCTGCTTGCCTACCTGGGACCTCCAGAACACAAACCTGTAGCAGACACTCACTGGTCCAGTCTCAACCTGACCAGCTCAAAGTTTGAGGAGTTCATGACCAGGTAGGAGTCCTACAGACCTTTAACTTAACCAGTGTTGTTTTCGTCGGCGATGACGAAATTATTTTATTGATGCCCCTTTTTTTCATAACGATAACAAGACGGTGACAAGCTAAACATGGCTCTTTGATGACTAAAACATGACAAGTCGTGTGTGAGTTTTCGTTGATGAGACGAGACTGGACGAAAATGGCAGTGGGTGGTCTGACAGGTGTACACCGGCACCTCGGACCTGAGCTCCGCCTCCCCAGAGCCTTGAGAAATTATTCAATTCAAACTGACAGTAGCACCGCGGAGTAGAGATCATTCCCGCACCGAGTCAGCACAACACAGTGTGCGACAGGGTCATTGACGTGCCTGCCCCCCCCTTTGAATTCCACTTTAACCACTGCTTGTAATCTGTCAGTCAAAAGCTAAAAAGCATCAGCAATCCTGCTGCATCCCATCTTTGTTTAGCCATGCCCACCACCTGGCTTGCAGCGCACATCCATGCACAACTCACCGGTCACTAGTCACACACACAGACGCGCAATTTAGTTTATTAATGCATTGATTTACCATCCGTGGCGGCAGCGTCAACAAAGGTGATAAGGAATCTGGTTATAATGCAAAAGTGTTAAGGTTAACAGTTGTTTTATAAATTGCAACAACCTGAATACTTACTGAAATAATTTAATTTGTTAAAAGACTAATACATTATTATTTTTATTTATTTATTTATTTTTACCAAAACTAGACTAAACCTACCTTTTTGAGTTTTCGTTGACTAAATCTGGACTAAAATTATCACATATAGAAATTACTAAAATGTGACTAAAACTATTAAGTATTTTTGTCCGAAAGACTAAGACTAAAACTAAAATGGTACTTCCTTAGAGTGCATTAGAATTGGATTTGTTGTGTCGCTCCGCTGAAATAACTTCTCCTTTGGACTAAATGGTGAACATAACTCATTTTCAATTTCTATCCAGTCTAGCCTGTTATCTGTCAGTTTACAGTATTTAACCAATTTAGCCATTTCAAAAGATATAGCATATAGCCTTGGGTCTGATAAACCTACTCCCCTCTTCTTGTTAGGAGCACAAAGTTTGCTTAGTTTATTCTGAGTTTTCTTCTCCTCCCATAAAAAGTGTTTAACCATGTCATCATATTTTTTTAAAAACGGCAGGTGGTATTGTGATTGGCAGCATCATGACCAAGTAATTAAATTGAGGAGCCATTATCATTATTATTATCAAATTATACCATCTAAAACATTCTGTATATTCGGCTCACAGTTCATCAAATGCTATGGACAGATTTCCCCACTGGTATTAAAAAATAATCTAATGGCAAAACAATATAATTTAAAAAAATGTAAAAGTCATACACCAATACAACCTGAACTGTATAACAACAGTACCAAGTCATGAACCCTGTCCAATAACTAAATGTGTGACTGATCCTCAGTTCTCTGTTATGTTCCTTAGACACCAGGTCCATGAGAAGGAGGAGTTCAAAGCCTTAAAGACCCTTAACATCTTCTACCAGGCAGGAACCTCCAAGACCGGCAACCCAGTTTTCTACTATGTGGCCCGCAGGTAGGATCTGGGAGTCCATGTTCCTTTTAAAACATGCAAAGCTAATACGACTGTTAAATTGCTAATTAGAGGTAGAAGAGGACTATTGATAGAGTAGTAATTACTCTAAACTCTAAAAGGCTTTTCTGCCTCAGGAAGCCAATTTAGAATTTGTTTGTGTCTCTGCATTCTAAATATTGTACTGAGGTACAATGGTAGCAGTGTCTGAGGTGTTTTTAATATTTTTGATTCATCAATTTTCATGAGCTCCTTGATCTAAATAAAGAATGTCCTCATTCATACAATGTTTATACATTAAATATATATATATATATATATTAAAATTATTGACCTGATATGGTTTAACTGGTTTAATACGTTTACCTGGAGAATGTGACTCCTGAAACTGTCATGATGTGACCAGCTAGAGTGAGAACATCTCATTTGGAGTTATTAGAACTTTTAAAGACTTAACATTAATTAGAGCAACCTGATATAACTTGGTCTTTTAACCACTGAAAGTGATGGTCAGTGCCAGCTAAGAATGAGAAGCTGTTACCTGAAAATTTTATATATTGAGTTTTGCTAATAAGACAGAGAAATGAGAGATAAGACTTGCATGGCATGGCATGGCCATTTAGCAGATTTGCATTTTGCCAGCTACTGTATCTGAACTCACTGTCTCTCACTGCTGTATCCCAAATACATTTTTACATTCACACACTCAAATTTTCACTACGATTTGCAGCAATTTTTTTTTTGCAATATAGGCTGACTCACATGAAAGAGAGCACCAAAAGTGTTTATTTTTCCACATGTTCCCATTCAGTTCTCAATTCTGCCTTCAAAAACATTTGCTCTCTAAGTTGTAGTGCTTACTTGTTGGACATGCTTTATTGGAGAGAGCAAAGGGTAAGGAAATGGAGATGGCAGTGTGACAGACTGAGATGGACAAAGCACAGAGTACAGTAAATAAAGGATCAACATTTTATTGGCTTTGTTTTAGTAGATACCAATTCATTAAAATGTGTGCAGACCTTCCCAGATAGGGTTAGGGTTAGGGTTAGGGTTACCATTACTACTGTCACAGTTTTCGTCAGCTATGGATTTTGCTTAGTTGTTGAGGAAATGCATCTGTTGATTTCAATAGATGTCAACATATAAACAGCATGTTAACTGAGCCATGTTGAACTGGAAAAGCTGCCAAGTGGACCTTGGGTTGGGATTAATATTGTTTAACTAAATTTGAAAGTTTCAACAAAACTTATTGCATTACATCATACAGGTGTGTCTATTTTTAAAGGTCATTCAGTGTACAGACTTTGCAGTTTTTCTTTTTCTTTGTTTGAAGGAAAAAATGTATGTTCATGTTTGTCCCAAGGTTGCTGCCTACTGTAAAAGCCAATTTTCATCACCAGGAAGCCCCTCAGGATTACAGTTAAAAACGTAGTCCAACATATTTTTTAATATGTAGGAAGGAAGGCACTGCATAGCTGTGCCTTTTTCTTTTTTGCTGAATGCTGGCAAGGTCGCCATACAACTCCTGATCCCAACCAGACCGCTTCCTTTACTGCTGTCTAGTGTAATTGCCACTGCAACTGAAAACTCTGCCAGGAGCCATGTAGGAGGGGTGTTCTTTATGAGGATTTGTCAGTTAGGGAATGTTGAATGTGTTGTCAGCCCACCTTTCTATTGACTGTTTAATAACTTACAATAAAAAAACAGCACCAACATTATGATTAAGAAACACAGTCACAGCTTACTGAACATGACGCAGAATGAAAGAATTTGATCTCATAACTTTTTCTGTTTGACAGGAATACAAAACAGGTCTTACCTTTCCTAAAATGTTGATGGACCATCTTACTTGTGATCAACGTGATCATTTGTTTCTTTTGCTTTGTTTTTTCTTGAACTTTCTTTTGTCGCATACTGTATTGTATTACATCACAGAGGATTCACTGCATTGTAATGTTGTAATTCATAGAATTTCTGGGTTTTTTTTAGGAACAAATATAAATATTCTAATTTTTTTTTTTCAATTTTTTCCATTTCTCGAGCCTTTTGTTGGCAACCTTTTTCTATTTTGTTGCGTAGACATTTTTGGCTCCTCACTACTCACTGTCAGACTCAGTCAGGTTTTCAAATTGTGACTATGGAATGTTTATTGTCAATCCTGTTGTGAAAAGCTCAGTTGAACTAAGTGCAGCACAAGTGTCACTATTATGAAGCATAAAGCAAAGCAGTCTGTCAGTGCAAGCATTATACTGAGAGTTCAGCTTTGACATTAACACGCCAGTTGAACCACATATTCAGATACTTTGAGTAGTTTTCTGTCTTTCTCTATGTTTATATAGTTCATCTTTGTGTACATGATATTGAGAGACATTGTAACGTTGTACAAGTTGAGCTAGTTGAAAAGATGATGATAAACTTGATGATAGGAGAAGGCAGTAACTGTGGCAACAGTTTTTACAAGGGAAATGAAAATGGAGGTGCTATGTGGAGTTACTTCATCATACATTCACTATCCAAAATTATTCCGTAAGTAGTATTTTGTAACTATCAGATGGTTCAGAAGGTGTTGAAAGCTGCTGTCAAAATTAAAATAGTCAAGGTTACAGTTTTGTGAGTGTTGTTGAGGAGTTGCTGAACGTTATTTCGTAAATTTGTTACTTTGGGCTTTATCGTTGAAGACTGTGGGCTTGCTGTTGTGCTTGTGTGTGTGGAGGCAATGTCAAAACCTGTGGAAGATGTCCAGACATACACCATTTGGTCCTCAGATTCATTCACCCCTCTTTTGTCCTGATATATGTCTGTTTCGATGAGTGCAGATTTCGCCTGGTAACTAGACGTGACCTCTGCAGTTCTTTCAGGCGATTCACCATCATGTGCTTCACCTCTGCTGCTAACCCAGAGTGGTGGCTCTGGAAGTGCAGAGTGCCACTCCATTCCCGATGTTGCCAGATGGCTTTGTCCACAGATGGGTCTTGTATAACAGGGGCAGCCTAAGACAGTTGCGCGGGTCTGTTCAGCCCATTTCAGAAGCCTTGTCATGTTTTCTTCTTCTTCACAAGCCCAGGGGTTATCCCCAAGAGTCATAACTTCTAGCACCTTCAGCTTATCAAAGATCCCCTCAGACAACCAGGAGAAGCGATTAGCATGCAAATAGAACTGGGCCAGCCTTTGTAGCCGATCCAGCGATCCAGGGAGGATCTGCGCCAGATAGTTATGTGACAAATCAATGCTCTCTAAGTTGTGCGGCATATTTGTGGGCACGGTCCAAAACCTATTGTGACTGAGGTTGAGAGCTTTGAGACTGGGCAGCGTGTTGTTGATGAAGACTACTCTCTCCAGCTGATTGTCCGACAGGTCCAGTACTTTAAGGTTCCAGTGGTAAGCTGTGTCGTTTTTGTCCAGTGAGCGTAGATGGTTTCCTGCAGCTCGGATGTCCCACAGGGAGCGTGGCAGCGAGGGTGGCAGGCTCTCCAGGCGGTTGTAGGACAGGTCCAGGGATCGCAGGTGGGCATAGTGGCTGAGCTGGTTGTCCAGACCCTGCAAGCTGTCAGACCAGTGTAGTATTTAAAAAAAAAAAACAACTAATTTTGATATCTGTTCAGTTAACAATTTTTTTTCTGATACTTTATTCATGTTTTGTTTAGAGCGCTCCTACAAAATTACCTCCCCCCCCCAAAAAATCACATTTTATTACCAGATTAATCATATGAGGTAAACCGTAACTTTTCCTGAACAGTGGCCACTATGGTCATAAGTCAGAATTAGAGGATAATGGTAAATGCTAAAATGTATTACAACTGCAAAGAGTGACAGAGTCAGCAAAGTGACTCAGCAATACACAGCATTGTCTATTTAGCCACCATAAACTAATGCTTGTTATTATTACTGTATTATTACTTATGAGTTCAACTTTTTATTTGCAAAACTGAGAATGATTCATGTTTGAGCTTCAGACAGATCATATATGTTACAGCAGGGAGCTGCATGCTGTGACCTTGTGACCACAGTATTTGATAATATTAATTTATAGCTAGCTTGCTCAACAGCCATGAGGAAGTGTTGATAAAAGAACAAATGGAGAAAAAGACTATTATATGCAATTGTCCTTAAATATTTTGTTGGTAAGGAGGCAAGGAAAACTGCCAGTATATTTGTCTGTTGGTGGCCTGTAATCTTAAAAAGTTTGGCTTTTTTAGATGATGAGCTGTTTTCACTGCTGCCATTTACACACTCGCCAATTATCTCTTCTTCCTAAACCTAACTCTCTCCTCTATAAGAAAGAATAGATTTTTGTGGACCTGCTTTATGATTATAGAACTTTGTACCTCATGTTATCTCTTACGTATACAGAAATGCAATAATTAATGTTTGAAGACCAGGCCTGGAACCAAATAACATTGCAGAGGTGCATCTACTCACCTATTAAAAGAGAGGTTGAGGACGCGGATGTTGTGCTGAAGACCAGGTGGTAGCTTGGTTAGGCCCCGTGAGGAGCAATCCACCACGCGGTGTCCCCGACTGCAGGAGCACACAGAGGGGCAGATAGACAGCACCCAACCTCCCAGCAGCAGCAGGAGGAGGCAGAGCAGAGAGGCTGAGCAGGCAAACATGGTCAGGGCTCTAGAGAGAGAGAGAGAGAGAGAGAGAGAAATGTTTGATGGAAAATCATTTCACACACTATTTCATGTGCAATGGATTCGATTTGCCATATGTTTATGGTAACTCCCAATACTATAGTTTGTGTCATTCACATTCTGCCCTGTTCCTAGAGTAGAGTCTTCTGTGAAGAGAAAATGCCTTTGCTCATTGTGGCCAAAAAGGCCACAGTCCACATAATTATTTCCAAAATGCATCAGGCCTATGTAGATATTCCTTTGCATACTTGCAAACTCCTTTGCACTTTTTTGGGGAGGTTTAGGTTTTCTTCTGATGTCCCTTCCATTAAGGTCATGTTTGTGCAGGTGTTGCCACTCCAGAGTCTGCTAAATCTTCATGAAGGTTTCAATTTACTTTTCCAGCAATCCTATGAGCAGTTCTCTCTGAGGGTTTTCTTGGTCTTCTAGACCTCAATTTAATGTACGCCCTTCTTTTCATGTCACAACTGCCATTTTTTAATTACATTATGGGCTGAGAAAGCAGCTTATTGGTATCAGTGCCATTCTCCTACTTTGTGGACATCAATTTTTTTAATAGTGCTGGGTAGCTGCTTATCCCAGCCCATGGCTGCTGAGTATTGTGGAGATCAGTTAATCATCTACTCCCTTACCAATTCACAGTAAAAGAAATTTTGAACAGGGGTACTTAGACTTTTTTTTTATAACACTAGTATTCATGTTTAAAATGTATGCTTACATTGCTTCAAATATGCTGTGATTCTATTCATAGCACATTACATTGCTAGTGTACATTCATGTTCATGCTAATTCAGAAATTTCATTGACCCAAAGTACGAATTAGGATTGAATGTCAGAATATCTCCATACATCATTGTTGAAGAACATATTGCATTTCTGCAAATTTTGTTCATGCCCAATATTAATGACTTTTCATCTTTGCATCATCCTATATAAGGAATCCTAATGATTGCCCTAATACATAATGTTTTTGTTTATGTTTAAATACCTGCAAAACCTATATTCCCTGCCAGCTTCAGTTGTACTGCCAAACTGCATCATGTTAAGATTGTCATTGTGAGAATATTAGAATGATAATATTAGGATGATTAGATGAGCCATAGTGGTGTAGTATTGATGTTGTAGACTGTTAGAAATATAGTTTGCAATCTTTGTTTCTTTAGTAAAATGTGACTACAGCATGTAGCTAGCTGCCTAGCAGGCCAGCCCAAGTTTTTTTCCGTTTTTGCAAATTTTTCTTCTGCAGTGTTCGTGTTTAAAGTTAGCTTAGATTTATGGTATCTACTAATTTTAATGGTCTTGTCTTTGGGAATCTCAAGTGACAACAAACTTTTTTCAGCATTATTTGTTCATTACACATGCTCAAGTTTATTGTGCCCTCACACTGAAAGAACCAGGGTCACAAACTTTAACTCACCCTTCACTTTGCTTTCAATCTTACCATACTTCCAGTCACCATGTAATACCATTGTGTTATTGAATTAACAGTTTTTGAACAATTATCCTGTGATGCATGTAATCTGCACCATACATGGTCAACACATTGCTTCAAACCCAGACTATCCCTCTGACTTTACAATCATGCTCTGAAGTTGGACAGATGGTTTAGCTATCTGCTTCTCATGCATTTTATAAGGGTGCTAGTCATCCTTAGTGCCAACCGGTTTGAAGCTCTGCCAGTGGGAATGGAGCTCAGAGTGCTGCATTGAGACTCCGTTCATTCAGGATGATATACTAACTGTGTCTGCAGCTTGAGCTGACTCAAGGTGTGATTGTCTTTTCAAAGACAGTACACCCTTGAAATTTATTCCAGAAATTTCCTCACGCAGTTTCATTATTTGGTTGATGGCAACATTCTATGTGTTTATTTAAATGCTGTAATGTTGCTTTTGTCAGTGTCTCCATGGAATACTAAAAGAAGAAATCTGCATAGTAACAGAGCAGTGAGTAGTTTCCTCATGAGCCAGCACAACATTACACTGTAGTTTACTGCATTAGCAGGATTCAGAATGAAATGGCTCACTGCACTTCCCATCAGGTATATATGGGTCATATACTTTTCCTTATCTTTCAATTTCAAGTGACTCACCTCATCCTTTCTAGTGTTGGTCTGTCATCTCTCCTTTTCTTTCTTTTTTCCTGTTGTCTCCTCCCCCAGTTCCAGACGTTTTTTTTCCGCCTTTGTGCTTTATTGGTTCTCCGCCGTTGGAAGGTATTAGTCTCAATCTCCTTTTTCTGGCTGTTGTGGCCTGGCAGTAAACATGTTGCCTGCTAGCACCAGCCTCGTTCTGCTTACCACTCTGCAGGCTCCAGATGCAGCTGGAGGTGTGGGTAAAGAGAACAAGATGCATAGAGGAGAGGAGGAGAGATAGAGACGAAAGAGAATTGCAGCAGCGAGCCAACCCACTCTGCTGCTGATGAGGCAGGAAGCAGGAGCAGGAATTGTGTGTGTGTGTTCGTGTGTGTGTGCTGACAACAGCATGCTTCAGCAGCTCTCTCTCTCTCTCTCTCTCTCTCTCTCTGTTTCTGTCGTGCATATGCCTTTGTATACACATAAGATTTTATCCATCTAACCGTGGATAAAATGACTGTGTCATGTCACTCGTATCACATAGTTGACAGAATATTATCACCAACTATGCAGCTCCTCTTACTTCTGCTGAGCCTTTTAGCTTTAATTACAGCATCATATACTGTATTAGTTCAGTGTCTCTGCTTTAAACTGACTTGTTTCCAGTGATTGACCTGTGCAAAGTTATCAGCTGAATCTGCACCTCCCATCTGCTTTATGTTTTGATAGAGTTTTCATAGTGAGTTTAGTTTAGCTCATTGTTAACGTTAACGTTTTGGTTCACTCTCACGACTCTCATAGTGCTGTTTAATGCTGCAGCAGGCAGCTGTTTTTCAAAGAAAAAGCTCAAAAGCCCACTCTACGCTTCCTGCTCAGCAACAGCAGTAGCTAACTGTTTGCCATTTCAACTGAGTAAATTTATACTATGTCAGTATGATTGATGCAAGCAGTTAGATGATGGTGCGGTTGTGTATTTCCACACACTACTGTGGCAGTTTACAAAAGTATGTATCTTCATCGGGGGGCCACCATAAAAATAAACATTAAAAGCCAGCCGAGGCTACCACACTATCTAATGTGTTCTATTTAGTAATGAAAAGGCACTATACAAGTTTTCCAGTATTTAATGAAAATTAACTTAAATTGAAAATTATTGTTATTGTATGTGACAGAAACTAATTTTACTGTACTTTTTTCTTTGCCTAACAATTATCTTTAGGTACAACAAAATAAACACAAAACAAATTTAAAAATATACAAATATACATTTAGAGACTTTATGATCAGGATTATTGCCAATTTGAAAAGCAAGAAAATGACCAATCAACTAGATTGGTCCCCAAAGTACTCTTCCCATGAATCATAGCCTAGAAATGTAACATTATGAAAACCACATGACCACACTGAAAAGATATAAAACATATAGAACACATATAACATCAAATTATTAACCTATAACAGCACTAGCCAGTTTTATGATGGTAGTACCCACACTTCCAAACAAGAATAGCAAAACTCTCTTGTAAGCAAACAGTATGTAATGCCATTTTTTATTAGACTTCTTACACAACCCTGACAGAACAACGCCATTTATGATTTACCTAATCTCAATCTTTTGTTAATAAAGTTTTGAAAAATGATTGAAGCATCAAAATTTGTAGACTCCATTGTCAGTGGAATTGCAGCTTCTTCCATGTCAACTGTGCATGCCACATGTAGGGAATCTACATATGGGTAGTTTGGCTATTGATAATAATAAACAATTATCAGAAATAGTTATTAAATATATCAAATAATAGAATCTGATATACATCATATCACCTCGAGGCACCACCCCTAAAAGGGAAAATAATAGCCAATTAATTGATTCAGTCTCATAAAATTTACTAAACGATCAATTTAGAACCCTAATTAATAATTACCTTAAAAAAACTATAATCAAAGTTACCATATTAATTGAAGCTGAAGGACTTCAGAGTTCTTGGCAGAGTAGAGGTCCGGCACTATTCACTTTTGTACCACATTAAAGACACAGCATGTATATTCCCAAGCATTTATTAAAGGATAATAAAAGCAAAACACATAACTAATCTGACAACATGTACTTTATACAAGTGTGTGTGTGTGTGTGTGTGTGTGTGTGTGAGTGTGAGTGTGAGAGAGAGAGAGAACAACAGACACTGGAAAGATAGCTGTTCTAAAAGGTGTCAAGACTGCCCACAAGATGGTGGACCCGAAGTTGGCTGCCAGTGGAGGAGTTCTTTGTTTGCCAATGTGTCTAGGTGTGATGTGTGTAGGATAGAGGGTGCCTGGTTAGTAAAGATGCCTGAGTGAAGCACAACTAACTGTTTGGCAAACTAATCCTAGGTCATCACAACAAGGAAACTCCATTACAAGTTGTCAAATCAACACATATTAATTAAAGTCCAACAGTCCTTTGCTTGGTTGTGTTTAGCTTAGCTTATCTAACAATCCATGCCCAGTAGAGTTACCAGTCCTTTTAGGAAGAGGGATAGCTTTCTTGTACTTCGTTTCCATTCACTTCTTGACCAAATATACTTTCTTGATGTTTATCTCCAAATGTAGTACCTGGTGCCACGTCTTCTAACTCCTCATCTGTTTCTGGATGCAAGGACAACCTTTTGGACAGCCTCTGAGGCAGGAAGCTGGAGAGAGAAATTTGGTTTGATGACCTTAGTGTTACCTGTCCATTGTCAGCTCCACTCTCTAGAAATGGTGAAGGACCGGCCCAGTTTCTAGTTGTTATCTGCTGCCTTTGAAGATTTAATTTCTTTATATAGATGACCAGGAATCCTGCCATCATCAATACCAAGGCTCCACCTATCAGCCCTGCCACTGCTTTACTGTAGTTTGTTCCATTTTCAGACTTTGGGTTTTCTGGGGGATCTTGTCTTTCCTTTGTTTTAGTGATTTGGATGAATGGGGTCTTTGTTGTGGCCAGTGAAGTTTTGTTGAAACCTGTGGACTGCGTTGCATTACCACCTGTGACTGGGCTAATAATTGTGGACTTGTTTTCAACAGACTTGGTAGCTGTAGGGACAGGTTTTGTAGACCATGTTGGACGTGCAGATGGATGGGGAATTTTATCACTGGTGATTTTGGTGGTCAATGTCTTTTCTTTGTCTTGGCTTTGGGTGGAGCTCCTTAATACTGAAGGTATCCTTCTGGTTGGGTTGCTGGCTTGACGGGTTCCCACCATTGTTGCTGATGTTGTGACTTTAAATTTTACTTCTGTGATGAACTTCATGCCAACTGTTGAGCTGTATAACTGAGGCAATATGGAATTGGTTGGGGTTGGTGCTGTTTGAATATTTGTTAAGGATGTTTTAGAAGGCATTGTTTCGGTTTTTTGCCGTGAAGGTTTCATGCCAGGTTTAGTAGTTGTTTCCTCTGAATGATTGACATCACCCATGATAGAAATGATAGATGTGACGTTATGACCTGAGACCTCTGAGAGTGGATTTAAGACGAGTGCCTCCTGTGTTGTCGTCTGGTTGGGACTTAATTTATTTCCTCCCTCACTTGAAATCACATGAGAGAAGTTGTGATTCTGGCCAGATGTCAGCATATTGCTTGCTGTCAGGGGCAGCAACCATATGAAAATTAGATTTACGAAATTGAAGGCCATTGTTTTCTTCAGGCTCCTGGCAGGTTGCTTTGTCTTTATAGCTAGAACAGAGAGCATTATTTTGTCAGAGATGCATGGCTTACAGTCTGAAGCAATGGCCTCTGATGAGGAAATGGTTACAGGGAATTTGAGCAAAAAACTGAAAGTGTTGGGAAATGTGACCTTTCAGAATTCCTCAGAATGCAACTCTAGATAGACATTTGTTTGAAGGATATATGCAGAGTATAAAGCACTACAGTTTCACCTGACTTACATTCATCTCCCCCCCCCCCCATTTTACAATATACAGCAATATCTTAAACTAAAGGATGTTTTCAGTTTAATCAAATCAGTAGAATTTGCTATAACTTCTTTTTATCAACTTTGTAATTACTTTGCAATTTCTCAATCACAAATCTTTTAAAGGCTACAAAGGCTCTTTAGTTGTGATTGATTAAGCTGTAGTACTGTGACTGTTTCATTCAATCAATCAATATTGCAAGTTTTCTGTAGACAGATTTGATTGATAAATTTAAATACACTTTTTTGTGGATACACCCACTTGTGAACCTAAGGCCACATTAATAATTCAAATAATTAGAATGTACTTACCAATTGCTTTACACAGGTAAATTCTGTAACCCATTCACTCGTCAATCCAGGATGTATTAAAGCTAAATAGTTACACTTTCGTTGGTTTGACAGGGTGTCTCTTGAGTGGGAGCTAGGGGCATGGATGGCTCGTCTCTGCTGAAATGTTGAAACTGACTCTTGCCTCACTTACAGGAAGTGTGATAAGTGAAACAGATGACAACCCTGTGCATTCTCATTCTGTTGTGCTAAACATAGTAGTTCGTGTTTCACACCAAAGCCTTCTTTAAAAGCCTAATAAAACATTGAATTGACATGAATTAACACCTGTAAGAGTCCAGTATGTCCAAAATAATTTCAATTTGTAATGAACATAGCTTGGTTGATAGCTTGCACATACTATTAAAGTCATTGCAGCCATTGCATTTAGCTCCCACAGTGCTCTTTATTCTGTTGAGTCGACACTCTGATGAGGCCACACCCACAGTCTTAAGGCCAGAGGAGACTGTTTATCTTTCATATATCCATATTTAGTCATGCACAGTAAATAATAGTTCACCATAATAATTGTCATAAAAAATATTTTTTTCTGCTTACCACACCTCCAGTACTTCACTATATACCATCTGACTAATAGTTTCCTACACTTATGCTTCAGTGTTTTTATTACTATACACACCCTAAAGAAGATGATATAAATATAGATATAGTAATTTGAATTATGAATATTAATACAAAGCACAAGACATTGTCACAATGCAAAATCCATTTATTTCAAACCTGATATGTTACCACTCAGTTATGTTGTAAAAAGGTCAAATCAAGCAGAACTTAGAAGTAAATGCTGAATTTGTCACAGAAATGTGTACAAAATATTTAGAATATCATGTTATATGTTTAAAAGTTATGCTTAATTACTTTTATATACTGTTTTCAAAACGATATAGATATTTTGAATAAATTCCACTGGTAGCATCAGACATCAAAATATGTACATATTACTAGGACTGCATAGTGAACCATAATGCTCAATTGGTACCGTTCAAAATATCTGTAGTGCCGAGTCCTAAAAATGTCATTGACTGCACTGATATCAGATTTGTAAACTTGTTCACTTATTGTTTTATCAAATAGCTGAATAAAAGCAGGATTTAGATGGATTTAGACTACATACTACAAGATATAGATCCTTTGAGAACTGGTTTTAAGGTATTGATTAATTTTCCCTTTTGGTATGGGTACCAAAACTTTAGTATTATATCGGCACTAATGTTCCATTCCATTTCAAATGATGCCTTGGCAGCCCTAATATTAATAAGGTTTCAATTAACTTATGTGAGGTAAAATAAACTGGAAAGACCGTGAATGAAATATGTTGTAAGCTGAACCACAACACAGTTGAACTGAGGTTGCTGTTTGTCTTGAGTGAAGTGTCTGGGGCTGGAGTTTAATGAGGTCGGGTTATCTCCTCACACAACAAGGGGCATGTCCTCTAGATTCCTGGGAACCTCCAGACAGGAGTCCCTGGAGCTGGAGCTTGGCATATAACAGGCCTCCTCAGGATCAAAAGAAATTGGCATGGTCCCTTCCTCAAGTCCTGCCCCAGCCTCCTCCCTTGCCTTTTGTAGTTCAGCCTGTCTGTCTTCCTCCGTCTTACTGTCTGCTCTCACCTCCTCTAGCATGACACTGGCATCACATGGGCCAACAAGTCCCCCAATCTCTGGCCGGTCAATGCCCCAGAAGCCTGCACTGCTAACCAAGTCCATGTTGGACCGGGAGGTTCGAGGGGCATAAACCCGCCGCTGAATGTTGTGAACCTGGCATGCCAATACCACAGTGGCAATTAACAGGCAGACAATCAGCCCCCCTGCTGAACCTATAGCAATCAAACCCATCTCAGTGTTAATCAAGCAGTCGCCACGAGTGCCATTGGTGTCTGCATCAAGAGAGTATATCCGGTCAATGGTAGTGAGATTGGACTCCTCAGCAGGGGTTGAGCTGTCACGATGATCTTCTGTTTTGTATAGATTAGGCTGTGTGGTCGAAAGGTCTTGGTCTGCATCAGCAGGACATAATGGCAGCTGGCTGAGCAGGAGAAACAGCCAAAGAGATGTTCTGGTGCTTTCCATTGTACTCTGAATTTCTGAAATAAAGTGTTTAGAAAGACAAAATCAAATTCAGAAAAGTAGTACTTCTGCATTACTGACAGCCTGCAACTAAACTGTTAAAGCTTGCACTGTAAGCCCTGATGAAGCTGCTCCTTAAGTACTTACAAATGTATTGTTGCAAAAAATTCAGACCAGAAAGTTGATTTTACAATTGAGTTTACAACTTAATGATTTTTGTGGTATCTACTCAAATGTTTCACTTTTAATTTGATCGGAATCATGATGTGTTGATAATACTTACTTGAAGTAGTCTTATTTGGAGGTCTTGGTGGAGGGATGCAATGAGACGCCTGCTGCCGTCAGACTCTTGAGATGCTCTGAACTCACTTCCTGACCTTCTTTCTGGGTCTTTTTCTAGTCTGTTTATTTCAGGTCCTCTGGTTTGATACCACAGATGCTTAAGAACTTACAAGAAATGAGAGACAAAAAAAGAAATGTACCTTATCAGAAACCAAAATGGCTTTTGTTAATTATGCTATGAACAATTTTAGGCACACTGTGTACAAAAGTAACCTCAAACACAATAACGCACGATTTACTATAGAAGGCCTGCATTTCAATCTGACCATATTTTTTTTTATTTCTTTCTTTAGGTTCAAAACAGGCCAGATCAACGGTGACCTTCTAATCTACCATGTCCTTCTCACTCTCAAACCCTATTATGCTAAGCCCTATGAGATTGTAGTAGACTTAACACATGTAGGACCCAGCAATCGGTTTAAGACGGACTTCCTATCCAAGTGGTTTGTGGTCTTTCCTGGCTTTGCATATGAGAACGTAGCAGCTGTCTATGTCTACAACTGCAACACCTGGGTGAGGGAGTACACCAAGTACCATGAGCGACTGCTAACGGGACTGAAGGGCAGTAAACGGCTTCAGTTCATCGACTCTCCTGCTAAGCTGGCTGAACACATTGAACCTGACCAACAGAAGCTGCCTGCAGCCACGCTGACCCTGGAGGAAGACCTTAAAGTGTTCCACAATGCCCTTAAACTGGCCCACAAAGACACCAAGGTTTCAATAAAGGTGAGGATGCAGCCCCAGTCATTTGTACTAAAAGATCTGCTGAATACTTACAACCCCAAGTCCAGAAAAGTTGAGACACTGTGTAAAATATAATTAAATAGGTTTCCTAAAACAATGCATGTTTTCTTGCTGATCAGGTGGGCTCGACAGCAGTTCAGGTGACCTCAGCCGAGCGGACCCGTGTCCTCGGTCAGCCAGTTTTCCTGAATGACGTCTACTACGCTTCAGAGATTGAAGAGATCTGCCTGGTCGATGAGAGCCAGTTCACCCTCACCATGGCCAACCAGGGCACACCACTGACATTCATGCATCAGGAGTGTGATGCCATCGTCCAGTCCATAATCCATATCCGGACACGCTGGGAACTGTCACAGCCTGATTCCATCCCACAGCACACCAAGATCCGACCAAAAGATGTTCCCGGCACTCTGCTCAACATTGCTCTGTTGAATCTGGGCAGTTCTGACCCCAGCCTCAGGTCAGTCCTGTGGGAAATTTAGAATTATTCTCGAAAGATTCTTTAATAAAAATGGTGTGACTATAAGAAAAAGGGGTCTGATCAAAGTAATTGAGAGAGCAAGAATTTTTATTTTTAACTAACAAGTTGTAATTGCAAGCAAGGGGGGATCAGGATTTGGTAGATACCAGAATTTCACATATCTTCTGTTTGAGGCTACAAATGTAAAATTAACTTGTATGGGTTTAATATTGTAGACATACAGATTGAGGTAAATTATGCTACATGGAAAAGCTATTAGGCCCAAAACTATTAGGGGAAATATGCAATTGATACAAAATACAAATACAACTTTGTCCAGTACTCTTGCCAGGGCTAACACCTCTGATTTGTTGTCCATACCACCTCCAGGTCTGCAGCTTACAATCTATTGTGTGCTTTGACCTGCACCTTCAACTTAAAAATAGAGGGTCAGCTGCTGGAGACGTCTGGCCTCTGCATCCCAGCCAACAACACCCTTTTCATCGTCTCCATCAGCAAGACTCTGGCTGCCAATGAGCCCCACCTGACACTTGAGTTTCTGGAGGAGTGCATTTCAGGCTTCAGCAAGTCCAGTAAGTCCACTTAACGGCTGCTAGAAGACATACACATGCTCTTACGTACAAATATACAAACAGCCCTATCGATTTAGAACTTGGACCGTTTTACTCTTTCTGAACCTAATCAGTCTTTGTCAGTCATGTGTCCTAACTAGCACACATGCCCCCCCCCCCCCCAGGCGCCATTTTAGGTGTACCGCGAATGTAAACACCACAGAGCATAACATAGATCCACAGGACTGCAACATCACCAACACTAGTTCTTTATGTGCTTATGAGAGGCAAAGAGTCCAGAAGACTTGAGAAATGTCACATACTTTATTATTCATGTTTAAGTCATGTACAAAAACGTATAAAAACTTTGATTGTACAAATAGGACAAAAAGAACAGAAAACTTCCAAGTGTCTAACTCTCTGGTTATTGGAGTGTTTGTTTGTGTAACAGTTGTGTGTCCCAGATGTAGGGACTGTGTCCAGTCTAGGTCAGCAAACCTGCAATCACATTTAGGTTTTATTTAGAAAGCTAGTTAACATTGGATGCTTGCATGGCATTTCATGATCATAATCACTTAATCAGACATGCTAACAGTTAACCATCCCATCGGAAATCTTGGATAAATAACGCATGCATTGTTATGCATTTTTGCTGTTTATCTTTATCTTTAAATTCATTCACTTTGTAATGTTTTGATATACAATGATGAAATAAAATAAACACTGATTAATCACGAACAGATTAACCCATTTCTACTGCCCTCCCTCTTTGCCTGTAGTTTACAAGTGAGACTAGCTAGCAACCTAGCTAAGGTTAGCCAATGGGGAAATAGCAGCAAAACACAGCATATTCAGTAACATTACTTACACAAAAAACTCTCTTACTTGCCTTTATGCAAAAAGGGAAATATGGTATCGAAAGTGATGCCCTTCCGTCTCACTGCAGCAACCCAGGCCATCCGACGCCTCTTTGTTATTTCCTCAACCTGATGTCCATAACCTCATAACCTTTTCCAAGTGGGAAAAAAAAATCTTACGTTGTGATCAACCTTTCTGCCATTTCTGTCATGTGACTTAGTATGGCAGCCTTTCACACAACACGAGTGTTGCATTTTATCAAAGATAACGATATGCCGCATGCAAAGACGGAGCACACATCGAGTTGTTTACATCGCGTGACCCTCCAAAATGACGATTCGACCCACAACGCACTGCGGTTGTCGCAAGCGTTACGTCACTTGACAAAGACCGATTGATGATGCAAATGGATCATATGGGTTTCTTAATTTATGCTAGTCACTGCAAATCATTAGGTTGTGTTTGCACAAAACTGCCTTTTCCAGGGTTCATACAAGATATGCTGTTTGGCAAGGCAGTATCTTTTACTAGTAGGCCACCCATTCATTAAGATGGTTGTTTAGTCGGGTGGAGTGGAAACTAGACTAGTCTCTCCATGAGTTAGTGCCTTTTAAATTATGTGAGATAAGAGGAGAAGATAATTTTGTCTTCCACCCCAGCTTTTTAATGTGTTGCTAGTGTTTCTGGTATTGCCTCTGTGGTGGTCCAGTTTGATTCCTGGCCAGGGTATGCTCACACACCTGCATGAGCATGTTGGCAGCTTGTAGAAGCAGCTTGAACGGAAATATCCGCATTGTGGGACTCATAAATAAATAATTATTTTTTTAAAATACTATGTCATACCACACACTCAAGAAACGTGTAATAACGCTAAAATAAACTAGAACAAGCATAATAACCTCAAAATCAAAATTAGTAATATGTGGTATATTGATTATAACTTTTAAGCACTGTGTGGGTTAAATGGGATCATACTTGTCCCATAATGCAACTAATAGCATAATTTTGTTAGACCCTCCCTGCCAGGTAAATACACGGTAAATATACACCTTTCAAACTCCCCACCTCCAATTTGTAATGCTAAATTCCTGTCATAAAATTATATGCTTCTAAGTCTGATGAAATTACCCTAATGAGGTCAGGGTTATTTCATCAGACTTACCATAACATTATACAGCTGTTTTTACAGGCTGAGTGAGTATTCTCAGGAAACTGATTTTCATTTGGAACATCACTGAGTGCCCCTTTAAGATGAACAGATGTCAAGATGGTGCTTTATTTACAAAAAAAAAAACAAGTTTAATAGTATGAACTACTGTAAGTCACAGATGATAATAAAATCTCATTAATTTCTCACTGTTTTCAACATTGACCCAACAATTAACTGGCTGCACCTGTAATTAAACTGGTAAACCAAATGGATGTGTTAAGAAGTGTTGTTTTTCTATTGCAGGTATTGAGCTGAAGCATCTCTGCCTGGAGTACATGACACCCTGGCTGCTGAACCTGGTTCGCTTCTGTAAGCACAATGACGACGCCAAGCGCCAGCGTGTTACTGCCATTTTGGACAAACTCATCACCATGACGATCAATGAAAAACAGATGTATCCCTCTATCCAGGCAAAGATCTGGGGTAGTCTGGGTCAGGTGAGTCTACCACACAGCAGCTTTATAAGTAAAAATATGTTGTGGATTTGACCTCTAGCTTTCTCAATGTCTTCAGATAACAGACCTGTTGGATGTGGTGTTAGACAGCTTCATCAAGACCAGTGCCACAGGAGGCCTGGGTTCCATCAAAGCAGAGGTCATGGCTGATACGGCAGTGGCTCTGGCTTCAGGGAATGTCAAACTGGTCTCCAGCAAGGTGAGACTCTCTACTCTGAGCTTTTATATGCTGGAATAATGTCTGCAGTGTTACCTGTATTCAGGATGTATGTTATCCTGGACATATTTAGTTTATTGAGGTCTGAAGATGTTGAAGCCATGTTAATGCACTAATAACTCACAGAGCATGGTATTAGTGCCCTCTGTCAGAGGAGAAATCATGCATCTGTGTAGTTTTTTACCCAGCGTGCAGAGCAGTGCATTTATGAGCAGATAGTCAACCTGTCATACAGTCATTTAATTCATCCATTTTTCAAACCCTCTCTAAGATGTTACCACTGTAAAAGTTTGGTCATCTCCCTCCACACTCAACCTGAGCAAATTACACACGCATCTGAACTTGGTGTAGGATACTGCTGGACTGTATGTTTAGGTACTTTGCAAGTAGGCTGAGCGGTATGTACAAAAATTGATCATGGTATTTTGTTTGTAAAAAAAAATATGTTTATGTAGGGTTGGGTTGAGAGAGAGACAGAGAGACTGAAAAATGCCTCATGTTTTTAGAATTAGGCTATTATTGATTTATGTGGTGATGACTATGACACCAGAATACCACCCAGTACTATTTGCAAATAACACAAACTGAGGTCAGCCCATTTTGTTTTTGTTCCTTCTACTTTAATTGCTGCTGTTTATCCGGGTTACAGCAGCATTGTCTTGTTCAAATCAACTGAATTTTGAAGTGAATTTTGGGTGACTTAATCTAACTGAATTTTCCCTCACTAATTCTGCTCGGATCATAAATGATTTGCTTCTCAAGGCATTGTAGCTGACAACACATCATGCTTGTCAAAACAATTAACTACTAAAAGACTAGAACTAGAACTAAAAGAGAATTAGAACTAAAAGACTCAGCACTCTTGCTCTCAAAGGTTGCATTTTTATCACATTTGCGATAAGCCGAGGCCAGTTTAGTTATATAGAAATTCAAAGTCTGCTATTATGCCTGGGCTACCTCTGCATGTGTAGAGTGTCGGGTATGTGCTGTGGGTGTCATTGACACAGTGTGTATGTTGTCCTAAAAGGATGGAGTTTCTCTTCCAGCCGCAGAGAAAAGTAGTTGAGGAAGAAAAATATATGCAACAACAACCACATACTAAAAAAACGAAATGCACTTGGACATAAAGCAGTGGAACTGTTTACTTACTCTATTCTAGTCAGTCTCTGCTGTGCCACTTATATTCTTTTGAACATTTGCAAGGTACCCACAGCAGCTAGAGCTGAAGCAGTTTGTTTTTACCTATGTTTTCATCTTGAAAATGCACCAGTAAACTCATCCCACTTGAGTTTACAGGCATGCAGACAAATACTACCATTCTCAGCTACCTTGGCCTCTTTGACACTGTATTTTAGGCAACACTACTTGTGATCCTTACTTGTATCTTATCTAATGTTTCTAACTTGACTCTGACTTGATACTTTGTTTAGTTTGAATAATACTTTTCTGTGTTGTAAAAGTGTTACACTCGATAATTACAGCATTGGCATTGTTTTATTAATTTTAGCTAAGGGACTAGCTAAATGAATTAATAAAACTTTTGTTATAGGTTTAGTTTCTCTACCAATTTGACATTGATCAATATTTAATGTAGTAATTACTTACTAATGGAAGAAATAAATCCAAAGCTGTAAATCACTTCTTAGAGTATCCAAAGAGACAACTTCATCCACTCACTATCCATCATCTGTGTGCTCTGGATCCAAATTCAGCCCGCTACTCAGATAAACAAACACAACATACACAGGCAGACACAATAGAAAAGCCAGGCCCTGGCTCCTATTATGGCAGACAACAGCACTGCACTGAATAGTGGCATTGTGAAGACTGACTTCTTTTGAGCCAGTTTAAGTTGAAGTGATGCTTCCCTCAGTGGTTTTCTGTAGTTTTACCAGAAGTGCTGTACTGAATTTTGGAATATCAAATTAACAAGTACATGGCTGTGGAACCATGCATGAGCATTTGTGCTGGTGTTTATCACAGGGTTGCTGTCTGATGTCATGGCAGGAGAACCTACTGAGCACAATGGAGCCTTGTCTGATACCCTTGAACTCTTTGTCACCCAATGGTTGAATAATGCTATTATCTAACTTGTTATAACCATAGCCATATTGTCATATCTTTAACCAAAAAGCCATGCACAGTGCTGGTCATCACTGTGGATTGCTTCATTTAAGTCATATTTTTCAGCAAGTCAATGATATGTTGGTAAAGATTTTGGCACAGATGCCAGATGATCAAAATTTGATTTAAGTTCCACTACAACTCCTTGATGGTATTTTTTATGAGTCATCAATGTTCGGAGAGCCAGAAGTTACTTCCAGCTTGTGTGGAGCTAAAGTAAGTCCCCAACATGAAGCTGAGGATAAACTAAAGCTATCTTCACCCACAGTCTCAAGGCTTTTTTGAAGGTTGGCTTTCAGTCACAAGCATGGAAGGTGAGTGCTGCTCTACTCAGTATTTTTAAATTAACAATGAATCAAATATTTATGTGTAATGTGAAAAGGGTGGCTGGTTGCAGTTTTCCTGAGGTCTACTGAGTGTTTTGATTTCTTTTGGCTAATTGTTTTTCTTTTTTTCACGGCTCACAAACTCAGCTTCCATCGTCAGTGAGTCAATCCAATAGCAGCAGGCAGCTGTTTTCAGTGAAAAACCCACTGTAAACTGTATTACTGCTTAACACAAATATCACACAGACACAGTTAAAGACTAGCTTGTGAACATTGTGAACACAGTGGAGTATTTAAGAGCTAAAGAGAGATTTAGTCAAGATAAAAAAAAAAACAAAACACATTACGTACACACAAACATGACTCCAAATTAATGCTAATTTTTTCAAAATTCCTTTATTAGTCCCACAATGGGGAAATTTACATATAGGCTGCCCCTTGTCAGGCGCCAACACGCTCACACAAGTGAGTGTACCCTGCCTGGGAATCAAACCACTCTTTTGTGTCAGCTGGATGTGTAAATATGCAGCTGTTCGCTATGTTCATTATAACTATAGCGATATCATTATAGCTTTACCGGTGAAACCTGACCTGAAAATGTTAATTATGTAAACTATTTAGATTAAATTAGCACAAATGTAAGGCCATAGTCACCATTGTAATGGAAGCAGGGCAGCTACAATACATATGTTGTTTTGATTTAGCTGAAATATGATAGCTATCTTCGGGTGACCGTATTTTCAAACCCCTTAACTGGCAAGTGTGTATGTGTAAATGTATGTGCGTAGGCGTTTCCATCAGGATGGGGGACAGTTATTTCAGCATGTAGCACACCTACTGAGTACATTTTTCAACACCATGAATGTGATGAAGGCAGCATTTTCATTCCTTGGTACTTTACAAAGGAAAGACTATTCTTCACGAGAAAAAGTAACTTATTTGCATCCAAGTTACAGCAGGTCCGTAACAGTCAACAACTTTAGCCAGTTAGCTAAACTGCGATAATCATTAAACTGTGATATTTACTTGAATGGAGTAATTCAGTTCCACTGCTTATGTCCAATAATAACTGAATTAACACTGTGACTGTTAATTAGTCTGGTGACCAGGCATTTTGTAGATTAGCCACAGCAGAGCACCAGACAAATGACCCAGGTTTTAATTGTATAATGGTTGAGATTACTTTATTCATAATTACAATGCATTCTTATTTAATGATCAGTTTGTTCTTAAAGGTTTTTCAGCCATAAAATGTTTGCCATTGTTGTTTTATATTTAAAGGTTAGTTTGTAGCCTATCATCAGTCAAAATCAGTGGTTTGTAAGCATTTCATTTGAGTATGTGGTACTCCCATAACATTATTAGCCCTGTCATACGGTCATTAGATGTAGATATGTTGCGTTTTAGTGTGCTCCTCCATGTCACTCCCAAAGGCTTCAAGAGAATTGCCAAAGTCTTGTAATAAGCAGAGCATTAAAATGTTAATATTGTGGTGTAATGACCGTTACTATTGTTTGCTTGTCCTGAGGCTCTCTTTCTCTTTCTGGCGCTGGCTTTCGCTTGAGCACAACAACTAACCATTAGCATACTGACAGGTTCTGTTAGAAAGAGTTGCAAGGGTCATATGGCACTTGCCTATCACTGTGGGCTAGCAGCAGCCTTCACAATGACACATTGATTTACACACATACAGACAAATCAGTCTTGATTTGTGGTATATTGTTTGTTTTAAAATTGGGTTAGGTAATGATGAGTGTGACAAAGCAGGATAAGTCTATTAAGCATGGGAAACAAGTATATTATTTTAATTGTGATTAAAATATAATTTGGCATTGAATGTTGAAAACTGACTCGGGTAGTCAGCTTGAAACCAGGACAATCCCTGACAAATCGGGACATCTGGTCACCGAATGCTAGCTGCTAACACTGGAGCAAACACATTCACACTCCAGTGTTGCTTAGTTTTCTATATTTTTAGGACTGTTAGCTGAAAACGATGTGACTCCTGAACAATGTTGCTTAGCGAGAGCAGATCTGTATGAGGTAAGATTTACAATGACTTTGGTGCACCAGCATGGCCATATTTGGTGCCATCAAGATGTATTCTAATGATCCTGTATGGGATTTGTCATGATAGCTGCCTGTATAGAGTTTGACTTATAGTCATTGATATCAAAGAACACTTAACTATTCACTGAGTAATGTTTTATTTGGAAAGTTTTGATTTTGTCTGTTGTGTTTCAATGTTGGTCTTATTCTTTGTGCCAGGTTATTGGTCGGATGTGTAAGATCATAGACAAGACATGCCTATCACCAACACCCACACTGGAGCAGCACTTAATGTGGGACGACATTGCCATCTTGGCACGCTACATGCTCATGTTGTCCTTCAACAACTCCCTGGATGTTGCAGCCCACTTGCCCTACCTGTTTCACGTGGTGACCCTGCTGGTAGCCACCGGACCACTTTCTCTCCGTGCCTCCACCCACGGTTTGGTTATCAACATCATCCACTCCCTTTGCACCTGCTCACAGCTCAACTTCAGTGGTAAGCACTTGCTTCAGCTGTTTGATTAGATTTGACTGCTGTCGTAGTATGGATACCCGTTTTGTTAAGTTTAGCAATGTGCATGGGAATGGTTTAGATGATTAATGTGAGAACAATCTGAAAGCTAATGCCGGGGTCACACTACATGATTGCAGCCCTGATTTTCCACTCACTGACAGTTTTTGGAGATTGCTAACACCCCCAGATCAGAGTCCCTTATAATTATGTGAACAATTCAAAGACACAATCCTAGAGCTCGCAGAGAGCTAATGAGCCAATGAGACCGAAGTGTACCTGAGCAGCAGCCAAATCAGTGCAGATCAGCGCACAAACAACTTGGGCCACTCGTTTCTTGCAGACATCCATTTTGGGAGAAACAAATTCACGATTTCATGCCATTTCCTGTATCACTTCTTCATGACAAAACATATTGTGGATTCAAAATGAGCTATTCCTTATGGTGAAAGAAAGTTGTGTAGTGTGAAATGTACCGTGATCTAACAACTTTGAAAGTCATGGAGTGTGACCAAGGCATGAAGGTGCTCAAACTAGTTTGCACTCACAGACAATTAAAGTCAACTTGAATACTAAATAAAATGAATGTTTGATGTTGTGTTCAATGATTTCAGAGGAGACAAAGCAGGTTCTGAGGCTGAGCCTAACGGAGTTCTCCCTGCCTAAGTTCTACTTGCTGTTCGGTATCAGTAAAGTCAAGTCGGCTGCAGTCATTGCCTTCCGCTCCAGCTACAGAGACCGCTCCTTCTCACCAGGCTCCTACGAGAGGGAGACATTCGCCCTGTCCTCCCTGGAGACTGTCACTGAGGCCTTACTGGAGATCATGGAGGTCAGGAGAGAAAATCAAGCTAACTAGTTTTTCCATTCCTTCTCTGTAACCCCAACATATTAATGTCATATAGGAAAACCCAGCAGGAGATGGCAGAAAATGTTATCAGAATAAAATTGTCTGTATCTTGCAATAACAGTATTTGTTACAATATATTCAGTTTGTTCAGTGCTTAATTAGATTAAAATTTGAACTGTAAAAGAAGTAGAACAAGGCTGAAATGCATCAAGCAAATATTAATCTTATCCATATAACTGTTGCTAAAATGTGGTGTTCTCTGTTCTGGTGGTTCCCGTATGTTGACAGATGATTGTGATAGATGTGCCAAATCTATCACAATAAAAACACAATTTACATGGAAGTTTGCACTGGTCTGCACCTTGCTGTATTTGCATTCTCAAACTAAGGGATTTGCCATGATCTTTCAGTGTCATTCAGTCTGTTTGCTTTCTGCTGTCTTTCCTTCAGGCTTGTATGAGGGACATCCCAGCTTGCAAGTGGTTAGACCAGTGGACAGAGCTTGCACAGAAGTATGAACCTCTGCCATCTTATTTTAATGCATCTATGTTTCTAAGAGCATGAATGTGCACTGTGGAACATATTTATTTGTGTGTCTTTGGATTTCAGGTTTGCTTTCCAGTACAATCCATCTCTCCAGCCCAGAGCACTGGTGGTATTTGGCTGCATCAGTAAGAGGGTGAGCCACGGCCAGATCAAGCAGATCATCCGAATCCTCAGCAAAGCCAGCCCTCTGTTGAGCATAGACAGGGTGAGAGCGGGCATTCAGTCATACAACCCTCTCTGTCAAACTTATCCTGTGAATGGTTTTCCATTGCATTCTTAATTTGCTATTACTGCACATGGCCATTTTTTCAGCAAATAATATAGTCACATAAATCTAAACTCAATCTGAACTGAAAAAACAAACTACAAATGCTAAAATGCTTCTCAATTTGCTTTTCAAATGTGTTTTATTACCAAAGTATTACATTCTTGTGAGGCTGCGGATGGAAAATCAACAGCAAATTTGGCAGGCAAAAGTGTTTTTTGTCGACAGCAAACTCCTGATTTCTTCTGTCATTGCATCAGTGGAGAATCTTCCTTGTCTACATTACAATGCATCTGGGAATTGAGAAATTTCCACACTGTTACTGAGACACACGTCCGCTTGTGGAAGAGGCACAATCAAGTGCAGATTTGCAGAACTCTCTTTTAGCCAATCAGCACCTATGCTTTGACAATACCTATTATGTAACAAGAGGGAGTCATGCCCTGGCGGTTTTAATTTCTTATTTTATTTATTTGTTTTATATTGCACTTCAGTTATTTTCAGGTTGTTTTCAGGAAAAGGAACGGTTAGCTTTTGTGCCAGATGTTTGTGTAGGTTAGGGGACATGAATTCATTACTACATCTGTAAAAGAAAAATGCAGCTGTATGTGGCTGTCAGACAGACCAATGATGATGAAACTCATGACAAAACCATGACAGTGTGAGACTGATAGCTGGTGCGGATCCTTCAGTACACACGGCTGCTTTATCAGGTCCACCATCGGCAGCAGCTTCTGCCAATGACAGCATTTGTTTCCTTCCCCGAGAGTATGCATTAGCCCTCATACACACTGAGACGGGGCTACTCCAGTTCACCAAAGACTCGAAAGTGCAGTGCTGTCTTGTCCCCCACTGCACCTGCCACTTTCCTGATCCTGCCAAGGATGAGGCAGTTGGGCTGTATCTTGTGCGGCATTCATGGTTTTCTGTGTGAAAGCTTGAATAAAATAGTTTTCTTCGCAGCACCAACTTCATATTTGGTACATATATCAATTAGACCTTGCTCGTTTCACTGATCTCATTTGTTTTCTGGTAGACCTTGTCAGATTTTTGTTATAAGCATTCACAATACAGACGCAACAAGCTTTTCCCTCCGAAGTGCTGGCTGTATGGTGTTGAAAGCACTGGAGAAATCAAAGAACATAAATCTCACAGTGCTCCCAGGATTCTCCAGGTGAGAGAGGGCTCTGTTCTGGAGGAAGATGATGGTGTCATCCACCCTGGTGCCAGGTTGATAGGCAAACTGAAGTGGGTGGAGATGAGCAAGGACCAGTTGCTCCAGGGTCTTCATCAGGTGAGATGTTAATGCCACCTGTAGCTGCTGAGGTCCTTGGTGTGCGGAGTCTTGGGGAGTCTTGGGTACCACACAGGATGTCTTCCACAGCTGTGGCACCCTCCCCAGCTTCAGGCTCAGGTTGAAGATGTGCTCAACTATCCTGCACAGCTGGTCTGCGCAGGACTTCAGGAGCCTGGAGCTGATGCTGTCCGGGCCCACAGCCTTCCTTGTCTTGGTCCTCCTGAGCTGATTTCTCACCTGGGATGTTGTGAGGGTCCGGTTGGAGCAGGAGGGCTGTGGGCTGGTGGGTGTGCATGGGTGGGTTGAGCTGATGAGCTGAGCAGTGTGGGGTGGCTGTGAGCAGAGAGTTGCAGGAGGGAAGGTGAGGGTGGAGCCGTCCACTTGAAATGCAGATGGAGGGGGTTGCAGCAGGAGGGGCTGGGCCAGGGGAATACAGCTGGTCCCTACTGTAAACAATAGGGCCTCAGCTGCACCCGGGTCCCCCAGACATGGATATAAACATAGTAAGAGTTGTATGAAAAAAGCCAGCTCACTTAGGCCAGTCACTTTGGTGGACATGTTGAAATGGGAATTCAGAAGCATAATTCCATGCGAAAGAATAAAAGACAAAACGAGAAAGAGAAAAGCTCAACGCTGAGCGAGAGCTACTGTAAGAGGCTTCCATTAGAGCGGCGCCATCTTATTAGATCACCATCTTATCAGTGTGGACTTTTATTATACAGCGTGAGGTAGGATTGATTCAAGTTGATACTCACACATTAGTTTCTGTTTTTGGCAAATATCAATAGTTCTGCCAGTACTAGATGAGTACTTGTACTAGTCAGTACTAGTTATGTTATGGCCTGATATGTGATCTGAAAACAGTGTTAGTTATCATTGGACAGTCACTTGCCAATACACCAGTGCAGTTCTTCACTGGTTCTCTTCACACCACAACACAATGTCTTTCCTCTGGCCATTATTTCTTGTAATCCACTCAGACCAGTATGTTTCTATGGCAATGGATCAGGAGTAGAACACAAAGCAATTTTTCTCCAAATTGACAAGATTATCGTTTATGCTAGAGAGAACACTGTCCGCTATGAATCTGCACTTGGTTGCTCTTCCTCAACGACTGACTGGATGTGTCTCACCAAACTGAAACTTAATTGTGAGCACTGAGAGAGATGAATATTCACTGAGGACCAAATACTTTCAAAGCAAATTAATTCAGTTTCATTGTTTGATAATTTTCAAAGTGTATTTTCAAAAAAACTTTTTGTGATTTTAATGAATGTTCATATATGGATTTGTGACAGATAATGAGTGCAGTAAATGCACAGTTGACATCTCTGCTATGTCCTCTAATGAAATTTTGCATAATGTATGACTGTCCTTCCTTGTCCTCCCTACCTCTTGTTCCTGTTCCTTTTCTTACTTCCTTCTTCATCACAGGGTCTGGAGAGCTGTCTGAAAGGGCCAGACAATTACAACAGCCAAGTATTAATAGAGGCCACAGTCATTGCTTTGACCAAGCTGCAGCCTCTACTCAGCAAGGTACACAGCCACTGTTGATCCATCTCTGGCTAGAGCAAAATGCCACCACTCTGTATAATTAATACTGAATATTGATACTAAAGACACAAGCCATTGGTTTTCAGATTTTTATTTTTATTTGTACCTTACCTGCAGCTGTTAGTTTAAGATAGAGGGGTAGTCTATCAACCTATGTTATTCATGTTTCTCAGTTTTATCAAATGAATGTCAATATCAATATAACCTTTTTCAGTTTTAAATTAGTTGAATAGCCAGCTGTTCATTATTGCCCAAGCCCCATCCTGTGTGTGTTTGCAGGAGTCTCCAATGCACAAAGCTCTGTTCTGGGTGGCAGTGGCTGTGCTACAGCTGGATGAAATCAACCTTTACTCTGCTGGAACTGCTCTTCTGGAGCAGAACCTCCACACTCTGGACACAATGCGCGTCTTCAATGACAAGGTAAAACGCACACTATACAACCCACAAGGTCTTCTGAGATCATTTATCCCCACAGTTTAATATTGTGTGAACTAAAAACCAGTACACATTTCATAATACAGACTCATTGGTGTCTGAACAGCTTACTTGGGCAGAGAGATTTTCAAGGACACATGTGATAGTATATTTAAAAAGTAATTTGGCACTAAATTCACATGTGCACTCTCATTCTTATACTGTCATTTGATTATTTTTTCTTGTTCTAGAGAAAGTAAAGTAATGCTGTGTAATAAACCCAACAAAGCTTGTTACAAATACTATCATGTCGCCTAGCACGTCATATCCCCAACTACAAAGCTTTCTATCAGTTTTTGGTTGCTACCACTAGTACTGGTACTGAGTGTATTTGAATGCATTCTTTGAATATGTGTAGAGGGCTGTTTAGATACTCTTTAATGTAGTATGTGTGTGTATATCATTGTCATTACAACTTGGATGTCAGTAAGAGTCCACTTCACTGGAGTATAAGTGCATATGGTACTATAAATCTGCCAAACACAGTTAAAGTGCTTTTGTTTAAAAACTCTATCAAGAGCTGAAGAACTGATCTGAAGAAGCATTTTGGATAAGAGGTGAAGGAAAGAGACCTTTGACTTACCACTTAGTACTGGAGCTACCATGATCTGGATGAATGAGAATTTTCACAGACATACTACTTTGACAAGCTTTTTCAGTGTGGTTTTGCAGTGAGGTACCAAACAGCCGTCTGAACTGTGTTCTCTAGTTGTATGAATGATTGCAGATAAGATAAACCTTTATTCATCCCTCAGTGGGGAAATTTTCAAAAACAGACTGTGTTTAGTGTCTAGTAAAAGAAAACAGAAAATGTACAGTCCCTTTTTGGCACGCTTAACACACAAGTAATTTAATTCAAAAGATACTTCAGAAGCACTAACTCATCATTGACTAACATGTGCACAAGTGAATGTTTTTAAAATGACAACCTGACCCAATCCTGCTCTTCTCCTCCTAATGTGCTCCTTCAGAGTCCAGAAGAAGTATTTATGGAGATCAGACGTCCTTTAGAATGGCACTGTAAGCAGATGGATCACTTTGTGGGCCTAAACTTTAGTGCCAACTTCAACTTTGCACTGGTGGGCCACTTACTCAAAGGTAAAGCAGCCGCTGATAGAGATACAGCACTCGCAGGCAGGCAGTCCATTAGTGTTCAATACAGTGTGGTCTTTGGTGGAACAGTGGATGTATATGTTCATATCAGTCATATATAGAGAGAAAACACTGACTAACAGTAAAAACACAGTTTATTAAACAGTCAGTGTGATTTAGCAATATGAAGCAAAGTATGCCCATAGTTCAGTTCATCTACAGTGTTTCAGGAAGGAAGTCAGAGTGCAGTTCAGGCTGAGTCATGCTAAGCATCACTATATGTAGTATTTTTGTTCTGTCTGGGTTTTTTGTTGTTTCTGTTTTAATGCAGGAGTATAGTATGTGCTAAAGACATTTTGATAAGTGTCTTGTCCTGACTGTCTGTCTCTAGGCTATAGACACCCATCACCCACCGCAGTAGCAAGGACAGTGAGAATCCTGCACACACTGTTGGCACTCATCAGCAAGCATCTGAAATGTGACAAGTTTGAGGTCAACACCCATAGTGTGGCCTATCTGGCTGGTATGTAATGCACTCAGTGACACTCACTGTGTTACAAATTATTATGCATATGCTATTTTTATTCATTTTTCCGAAATAGTCTATACAAATGACAGTACGATTTTTTTTAATCCTCAACAATTATATTGTACTCAGGATTTTATGAAACAAAACTTCTGATGGCAACAGTATTTTTTTCTAAATAACTCAAAATACAGTGTTCCAAATTAGTATGTGCAGAGTTTCAAAGCATTCAATAGGTTATAAAGAATTGAAAATGGAAATCTGTTGTATTTTCTGCATCAAGAGATATTTTTTCTCAAAATAAATGCTATTTCAATCAAAAGCATCTTTACAGGTCAAGTTGCATGTTAACATAGGAGCCCTTCCTGGATATCACCTTCACAACTCTCCCTTCCATTGAACTTATGAAACCATGTATAATTTCTGCCTGGATTTCATTTGCGTTTGCCAGAATTGCCTCTCAGAGCTGCTGTTTTGAGGTATACTGCTGCGCACCCTCATAGATCTTCCTTTTAGGAAGCTTCACAGGCTCTCAATAGGGTTGAGGTCAGGGCATGATGGTGGCCACACCATAATTTTCTCTCCCTTTATGCCCATAGCAGCCAAGGACTTGATGGTATTTTTTAGGGATGAGCCGGATACTCGTTTCAGACGATCATTGTGTAACTGACTGTCTTCGCACACTGTGATTGGCCAGTCACACACAGCGCCCGCCCTACACAGACACGTCTCTGCACATCTCTCGCAACATACACGCGGATGTATTTGACAAAATACAGCCGAAAACGGCTCGTGGCGCGTCGGTCACTGCCTGCGGTCCGGTCGTGTTTTTTTTTTTTCTCTACCGTCTGCTTGCTCTTAGTTTGGCTGTTGATATAAAGTCAGTTGGAAAACTTTGCTCGTACTGAACGCGGTGCCTTTGAAAAGAATACAGTGAACAAGACTGACATATTATTTCCCTGTTTGCCATCACTGGATGTTTGCATGAATCACCAACTTCACACAGATCATTAAAAATAAACAGTCTTACAGACCACTTACACACATACACACATAAAGCTGAACACACAAAGTAGACTATATTAATATTTTTATTGTATATGGCTGCATGCAGTATCTGACACTTTTTCACTGCAGTTCATAAAAAATAATATTATAAATATTCCAATTAAGATATACGGTATATAGGCTTTGAATACAGTAGATTAGCAACTTCTGATCAATCCATATCAATTTCAGACTTAGAATAATGTACCGTTTTAAGCCCCACCCATTCCTGCACCCACTTCCGGTTTATGCCCCGCCCACTCCGAGTACAGATACAGATAATATAGACGGTTGAGCAGATACAGATACAGATAGTGGTGTACTCACTCATCCCTAGTATTTTTTGAAGCATTGGCATGGTTGGCATTGTCTTGCATGAAAATGATTGTACTTAAAGACCTTAAAGGAGCCTCACCAGCTCACCCCCCATTATTCCAGCCCAAAACATCACTCCAGCCCAAAACATCACTCCAGCCCCTCCTTGCTGACGTTGCAGCCTTGTTGGGACGTGGTGGCCATCAACCAGCCATCCAGAACTCCACCTATCTGGACAGTCTAATGTAGCACGGCATTCATCAGTGAATAAAACTGTTTGAAAATTGGTCTTCATGTATTTCTGAGCCCTAAATACAGCTTCATGCACAACTGCAAGCCTCTGGACTCCAGAGGCACCAGCAGCTTCAAATACCTGTTTGCTGCTCAGCAGTGACTTTTTAACAGCTGCTCTCTTAATGCAATGTATTTGCTTGACAGAAATCTTCCCCAATACACCTTTATCTGAACAAACGCACCTGCGCTCTGAATCACACACACATCTTTTCACAGTACAATCTTTCATATGTTTTGCAAGGCCTTGCATTATTTCATGCTTTTCATCTGCAGAAAGATCTTTCTTTCTCCCCATATTGCATAAAACCTGTGACTTACTTAATAATGTGGAACAACCTCCTTAAGTAGTTTCCCTTTTATTTGACTCAACTGCCAAGTTAATTATCAAAGCTGTCTGAAATTGATATCAGTGTTTTAAACAGACAGGAGAAACAACACAAGCAAAATGTTTCATTGAAAAACAAATGTTGATTTAACTGAAATCCTACTTGCATAATAATTTGGAGCACAGTGTATACATCCTTATTTATGCATTGCAGCTCTACAATACACTTGCCCATCGCACCTTGTGAAATTTCTACCATGTACTAAAAGCTTATCCACATTATCATATGATGCTACTGAAAAAAATGATAAAAGAAAGAAAAGTTGAACATGGTTTAGACTTCTTGTCCAAATATTTGATTTTCTTAGGATAGATTTCCTATTTTGTAGATTTAATCGAAAAAATGAAATGTTGCATGTGAAAGTCAAGGCACTGAGTGAGTTGAGAATTATACTTGTTGAAGGCAGTATCCAATTATTTCTTACATCTTAGGACCTTTACTTAACAAACATAGAGCAAGTCCATGAGTCATTACCTGTTCTTGGTTATGATGATTTGGCTAGTTTGGGTTTGCCTTGCTATTGTTGATGACCATAATCCCTTCTTGTTGTTCTGTGCAGCACTGCTCACTGTATCTGAGGAAGTCCGAAGTCGCTGCAGCCTCAAACACAGGAAGTCACTACTTATTTCTGACCTCTCCATGGACCCAGTACCCATGGACACCTATTCCAGTCACATTACTGATCCCAGCTGCAGGTGAGGCAATGAACAGAGGGGAAACCCCAGGATGAAGTTGTATGATCCATCCACAACAAAATAAGCAGTCTTGTTGAAATTCAGCCTGATGAGCATGCACATGACCTTCCTTCCTGAAAGAAGCAGATTTGGGGTTTAGGGTACAGAATTTTGTTTCTAATATCTACAATCTTGTAAATAATAAAGTTAATGAAGCTTGAGTTGAAGATAGTAGCAACTCACCTTTTCAGCCAGAGCATGAAGTAATGTGAATATTAATATAGCTGGGTTGAGTGACTTCATTTAGGCGTAAAACATACTCTTCAGAACTCAGCCGGATTTCAGGAAGACAAAACAAATCTATATGATAATCTGATATTAAATCATTTACTAGTACAACTTTAGATGATGGAGATCTGATGTTTAAGAATCCACATTTAATTATCCTGTTTTGTTTTACTGTTTTGTGCAGAAGTGTTAACTTCTGTTAGATTTTTATGCACAACTACTCCTCCGTTTACATTTGATGGAATGCATTGAAGTTGAAGTTTCTATGAGGTTCTGGATGAGAAACTACTTTAATGGAAGTGCAGGGAAGTGTGTAGGACTGCAACTCGGGCCTCCTGGTCTCAACTCTGAGTTGTCATGGTTTTGGTCCACAATTAAACTGATTAGATTTCTAGATATGAGAGCTGCTCCATCCAAAGTGGGACGGTTTTCATTGGTTGTATCATCTATTGTCCAGGTTTCAGGGTTTCTTCTTCAAGTTTTCTTCTTTTACCTGACCGTTGTCCATTCACGTTCCTCTCAGAACTCTGCGAGAGACGCAGCCGTGGACATCGCCTCAGGTTTCAGAGCGCTTCCTTTCTGCCCATCATTACCCCACAGTAGGCCAGATTAGCCCACGAACACGCAAGTCCATGAGCCTGGACATGGGTCAGCCCTCACAGACCAACACCAAGAAGCTCCTGGGTATGATTTCTCCTTTTGTTATGTAGAGTACATGTTGATCTTTACTTTGGAAGAGCATCCAGAAATACAGTTTATCTATTAAAAGTCCAGGTTGGAAATGTTTTTGTGTGTTTGCCAGGAACCAGGAAGAGCTTTGATCATCTCATATCAGACTCTAAAGCACCAAAGAGACCAGAAATGGAGTCGGGTATGACCACCCCTCCCAAGATGAGGCGTGTAGCAGAGAATGATTACGAGATAGGTGAGAATATAATCTTTGCATTTCTTTCTGTGTCCAATATGATGCAGGTTGAAGAGATATTTAATGCCTCTATGTTATAATTACAGAGACACAAAGAATTGGAAACTCCCACCTTCGCAAGGTGTCTGTATCAGAGTCAAATGTTCTTCTGGATGAAGAGGTGCTGACCGACCCAAGGATCCAGGCTCTGCTGCTCACTGTGCTGGTGAGGAACCCACTACACGGTCATAGTTTACAAACTAGTGGAACATGGAACACAGATAGGAATCAAATGCTGCTATTTTTTGTCTTCTAGCTACTAACTGATTGTTAACAGACTGCTACTCTGATTTTCCAGGCCACCCAAGTCAAATACACCACTGATGATTTTGACCAGCGAATTCTGTACGAGTACTTGGCTGAAGCTAGCGTTGTCTTCCCAAAGGTTTTCCCAGTTGTGTAAGTAATCAGTTCAATTCATTTTTATTTGTATAGGGCCAAATCACAACACAAGTCATCTCATAGCACTTTACATACAGAGCAGGGCCCAACAGTTCCAACAGTTCATGAGCAAACACTTGACGACAGCAGCAATGAAAAACTCCCTTTTAACAGGCAGAAACTTCTGAACAGAACCAAGCTCTTGATGTGCTGCCATCTTTCTTGATCGATTCAATTGAGAGAAGGAGAGGCTTGGGGCGGGGGGATATGTGGGTAGTGGGAGACTTGTAAACACAGGTCCAGACTCTGTTGCTTCAGTGACACATGTACCTGCAGAAAGTGAGAAGAGAGAGGAGAGAAATGAGAGCACAAAACTAAGGGAGAGGGAGGAAGTCGCATTAGTAAGATGCATTTATGGGTTGTGAATAAATACAGGTGGAGGAGAGAGAAGGAGAGTTAAGCTCAGTGCATCATGGGAAGTTCCCCAGCAGTTTAGGCCTATTACAATTTGACTTCAGTGCAGCCAGTTTATTAACTGTGGCTACCATACCCTCCTGTTAGCATTGAAAGATTAGGAGTTTTAAAACATTCTGCAACATATTCCAGTCTGAGTTTGCGGAAAACTTAAAACCTTTTTCCCAATCTATGTACGAACATTTAGTCCAGACAACATACTAGTCCTTCACTGTCCATCACTCTTCTGTTAAATATGAATACAAAGATAGGATGAGAGCAGCTCAAGCGTTGCCTTATAGATAAGATATACCTTTATTTGTACCACAGTGGGGAAATTTACTATGTATTATGTATTAAAGTATATCAGTGTGTGTGCCTGTGGGTTGCCAGAGCAGGCTATCCTACCCAAGCATAAAGCTTCAAGTGGTGTGTCAGAGCAGGCTTTACAATTTGTGATGAATCTAAGGATACCATGGTAAGCTCTGTCATATGCAGTGCCTGAGCAGGGGCATGATCATATAAGCAATCACCGTCGGTAAAAAAATAACTCTTAACTTTAACTCTTAATTTATACAAAGAAGTTAAGAAAGAAAAACTCAACTTCTTATAAAAGAGATGTGTTGGGAGAGTAAATGGTAATTGACACTGAAATGCTGTTCAAAAGTTGAGACAAAAAGACATTCTGTCAAACATTTGAGTGTAAGTGTGATAGACTTCCTGTGAAGTCTGCAAATTTGTAGCTCTAACTATACACCCACTTTATGTACCTTGCTTTGGTATTAAAAGATCACTGTGGCTTCTCAGGCTGCTGCATCAATTTTAGATGTAAGATGAACCGTAAGTTGGAACTACCAGTAGATCATAATTTGAAAATATAAAAATACTTGTGCTGTTACATTAGGTGTATGTCCCATTTAGTCACAGCAACAGTAGCTACTGTAAACCTATGTTCATGTGTCATTTATAAAGACTTAACAATAGGTGTTTGTGTGCATATCTCCTCTTCAGCCACAACCTGCTGGACTCCAAGATCAACACTGTGCTGTCCATGTGCCAGGACACCAACCTCTTGAATCCTGTCCATGGCATTGTCCAGAGTGTGGTATACCACGAGGAGTCGCCCCCTCCGTACCAACCCTCCTATTTACAAAGTAATACATGTAACAATTTGTATAAGCAAAACATGTTAACCCCACTGGTCGTACACTTGGGACACAATTTGTTGCCTAAAATAAGAAATGTCCTAAAGCTGTGATAATTAATTTAAACAGATAACAGCTCTGTGCTCTTGTTAGTAAGCATTTTCACGCTGCCCCCCTGTCTTCCATGCCACCTTTCCCTCTCCCTCTTCATCTCACCCCTCCCTCCCTTTCATTTCACAGGCTTTGGCTTTAATGGACTTTGGAGGTTTGCTGGACCCTTCTCTAAGGTACAAATCATTCTTTCCTCCTGTTGTGTGTTTTTTTTTTTTTTTTTAATTTTCTCTGAAGCATCTTTGGCAGCTACACAGGAAATATTCAACTTACTTAGTAATTACATGAGAGTTTGGCAACCAGCCTGCCAATTGGTCTGGGGATATATTTAAAGCATCTGCCATGTGCAGACACGCAAACACACACACACACACACACACACACACAAACACACACACACACACACACACACACACCCTGATTGATACTGAATCTAGCTGCTCAAGAATTTAGAATACACAAATAAGAGTTGAGTGACATTGTCTCCAGCTCCTCAGCTCCTTTAGTTAAGCAGGAGGTTTCCTGTGATACATAGCTTTTACAAGAGAGTACTCAACACATAGCCCCATAAGAACACACACAGTTTACAGGATTCATAGTGAGCACAGTAAGGTAGTACCTGAGATGCAGGGAAGAGAAACTGTACTCAGGCAAAAACTTAAATTCTTCACAAAATGTGTAGAATGTAATTTATTCTAATCTCAGAGTGCAAGGAACAAAAATGCAGTTTTGCAGAGTTTTGAACAGACTAGAAATACTGGTAATGAAGGAATCCAATTTACTGATCTGACGACTGAAACAGGAGAAACCATTTTACAGAGGTGGATGGAAAGTTTACCAAGAGTGGATTTAAGGAAGTGGTTCATATGGGTTCTCAGTGGGGTCCATCCAGTTAAAAGTAAATATACAATGATCAGTTTGTCATTGAACATTCAAAGCTCATGAAGATCCACGAAGATGACAACATTATCTAAACAGCAAAACATGTGAACTAAACAAGAATTTTTCTTACTGCAAATGGAAAGCAGTTCTTCAAACCAAAATTAAACATAATTTGGGCATAGTTTGTTTACAAGGTTATGGATTTGTTTAATTAAAGTGAATAATTCACCCTGCCAAATCAGTGAGACTGTAGCAAACCTTTGAATTTTTTCTGGTAGTTGGTCAGCACACAGGCTTTTTTCTAATGTCAGCATGCTAACTCAGGCCTGGCTCCATGGGGGCATTCAGTTGGCTTAAGAAGTCCCTTTGTAGTTCCCTAGAGTAGCACTTTGCTTCATTTACAAATTCAGTGCATAGTGGCTTTAAGGTTTTAGAATAGAATAGAAAGTTAATGTGTTTCACAGTGACCCCAACTACCCATTTTTTTCATAATTACTTAAAAAAGTAAACTGAATGATTAACAATGAATAGAGAGTAAAGTCATCCTGATAAGGTGTTTATGTGTTAATGTTATGGTGTTGTGTTACAGTGAATTAGTGGTTTTTTACTGAACACATTTTTGATAATCACCATTGTTGGCACAATCAACATTGTTGGGCTTTATCACCCCCCATCAGTCTAACATGTTTCCTCTTCTGCCATCTATCCCCATCCCCACATATGCAACTAACCTTGCAGCAAACACAGATACCAGATTATGCTGAGCTGATCGTCAAGTTTCTGGAGGCATTAATTGACAGCTACCTGCCAGCGGCTGATGAGGAGCGAGGGGAGGAGCAATTGAGGACGCCCACCTCCCCCTACCCCCCCACCGGCCAGAGCCAGCTCAGCATCACTGCCAACCTCAACCTGTCCAACTCCATGACCTCACTGGCCACCTCGCAGCATTCACCAGGTCTCAAACACACACACACACACAGACACACACACACACACACACACGTTTGTTTCACTATACATGTGGGGACACTCCATTGACATAATGCATTCCCTAGCCCCTTACCCTAACCCTAATCATCACTAGTGAATGCTTTACCCTAACGCCAACCTTAATGTAATTGTGACCTTAATCCTAAAACCAGGTCTTAACCCTCACAAAGCAGTCTGGATATGTGGAGACCTCATTTTTTATCCACAATGACAGAAAGTCTCCATAGGATGGTGTGCAGTCAGATTCAAGTCCCTACTTGTCTGTAAAAACAAGCCTACACACATGCAGACACAGACCCTCTCTCTGACTCTCTAAACTAGGGGTATTCAACTAAAATTTAAAGAGGTCCAGTTGGAGAAAATTTCTTGAAGCAAAGGTCCAGTAGATCATAATGTCTCTATGTGATATAAGTAGCCTAGTTGTTGTATCAACATCTGCATGTATCCAATACCTGTCAAATCAAATGAATTCAGGACAGTTCAAAAACCTTTTGACAATATTTATTGTCAATTAAGATAGAACTAAACTTATATGTATGACTGCCGATATGTATAATGTTTGCTCATTTACTAAATAAAAGTAGGGCTGCATTTTACAATAAGAGAAAATAAATACAATGTGAATATTGTGCATGGTCAAACAAAGTGCTTAACTTCAGAAAAATAAAATAAAGGGAGGAAAGACTTGAATTTCCCCTTTTCTGAAATGAGTCTGTCCATTCCGGATTAAATGCTCTATTTTCGCTGTCCACTTTTCTTTTTCTTTGGAGAGCGCCATTTGTTCCTTTTTTTCCTCAACTTTCTCCTGCTCAGTCGTCTGTATCCCTCCCTTTGTTTTCTACATGTATCGCTATCTTTCTTTTTCTTTCTATCGTCTCTTCATGCGTAATGCTTGCCTCTAACTCTGTCTGCACTTGATTGGCTGAGTGGTATCACATGGAATGGCTAAACTTGCATGTAATTGGTTTGTGTGTTTCCTCATCCACTAAACCACTACCGTAAAGACTACAAAAGCTGCACCGCGATAAAATAGAAGCGACCCATCAGGTTCTAAATCATAGCCCTTTATTTTGGTTGTACTTCGGGTCCATATGGGACAATTTCTGGGTCCGGACTCGGACCACAGTCCACCTGAATGGTTGCTAGAGAATAAACACTGCACCACAGCTCCTTCTCCCAGGCTTTCATGTTCTCTGTCCCTGTTAAACCTTTTGACATCTAAACTTAGTAAAGGTTCAATTAAAATCTGCAGCGGATTTAGATCACCCACACAGTGGGAAATATATTTACCAGACTGCTATTGTTCAACTATTACTACTTTAATACTGTGGTATTATTGGAGCCTCAGCAGAGGTTGACTCCAAACATATGAAAAATAACGTTACTGTGCCTGGGCTGCAACAATGCAGGAAGGAAGCATGTCACCTGCTTATGCTACAGCGCCCTCCTTTTTTATATTGATAAATTGCACATCAGATGCAAGGCAAAAATTCAGTATTTGAAATGGCCAATAAATAAACAATTTAAATGATATAAACATGAGTAGACAATCACTTTATTCAGGACAGACTTAAGGTTAAAGTTAGTTCAATAAGAGTTTCTAGTAAGTAACGGAAGGAAAATCACTTCAATATGACATTCCTCTTTGGAGGCTTGACAGTAAGAAGCTGAAAACTGATTTGTAAAAAGTAATACCTATTAACCAATTAGTTTATAGCAATACTATAAACCACATTTTATAACAGTATAATTGACTATACACAGCAACATGTTGATGTTTAAAAACACAAATGGAAGACTTTCACATACAATAAGTGTTTCTCACAGATTATCATAGAACTTGTGTAGGCTGACACTGTGGGTTGTGCATTCATGATGTGCCACACTGATTCCAAAAAACTTGACACTGTGTAAAACGTGAAAACATATATAACACAATCATTGGCAAACATTTACAGTTTAACAAAGCCAATGTAGTAATATCCCTTGTACAGTATGTTTCACAAAGTGGTGAACCTCACCCCATCCTTGCATGTGATTGTAAATGACTGAATCCTTCAAGGATGCCCCCTTCACATCCAATCATGATACTATCACTTGTTGCCATTGCACATGTTTACCTGTGGAATGTTACAAACAGGTGTTTTTTTGAGCAAAACTTTCCCGGTCTTTTGTTGCTCCTGTCCCAACTTGTTTGAAAGGTGTTGCTGGCATCAATCTTAAAATGTGCATATACTTACAAAAATCAATTAACTAGATAGAGTAAAACATTATATATATTGTCTCATCACTGTTTGTGAGTGTATGTCAACATGATGGTCAAGTTATCACATTCTGTTTTATTAACATTTTGCTCAGCATCAGAGCTTATTTTTTATCCGGGTTGAAGGTGATAAACTTTTTCATGGAAGGTTTGCTAGAATAGCATTTATAACACTGACATATTAACTTTTTTAATAAATGAAAGACATATTAGTCTGTGTTGGTCTTAACATGAGAAATAGTCTTATGTACACATGTGCTACATGATCGTGTTTCAGAAAACTTCCGCAAACCCCCTACAATATTGACACAGAGAACAGTCCAATTTTCTGACAAGATTAAGAGAAGTTTTTTTTTTTTTTTTTTGCATTCACTAACTTTAACACTCATTCAGTTCTTTCAACAAGTACTTTCATGCCTACACAGTTGTTTTGTTTTTTCTTTTAAGTGAGTAAAACCAAGTATAAAATATTTATACTTCACCATGTTGTGGAGTTGCTTACTGCTTCTCCATCTCTGTGATGAGCTGCTTGAATGAACTGTGACAGTCAGTGGACATGCAGTCTGACAGGTCCAGCATCAATATGCTGCATGTACTGTAAATGTGGAAATCATACTCACTGTGCACTGGATAAGAGCTGCAGCAGATGAAGGACCACTGATTTAGGGGAAAGTCAGAGGAAATATTTGAGTCAGAATTTTGACTGTCCCAAAATTATTAAACAGGTAGAGAGATAATGATGTCATTCTTGTTTGAGAAAATGCTACACATGCAGCACTACTGTAAGTTTGTTGTATTGTAAACTAGATGTTTTTTGAATATGTTAATGAAGTGAGTTGCCTGTCCTCCCTGTGGTCTTCCAGGTGTGGATAAGGAGAATGTGCAGCTGTCCCCTAGCTCTGCTCTGTCCAGTGGGGTTCGCACTCGCCATGGTTCAGCCAGTCAGGTCCAGAAGCAGCGCAGTGCTGGCAGTTTCAAGAGACCTAGCATCAAGAAGATCGTCTGATCAACCAGAAAACAACCACCCCACCCCCTCCTTCTCCTCCTCCACCTCCTCCCCTTCTCTGCTCCTACCCCACCCTGCCAGGTCTCATGCTGCACTCTACTTTTTACTTCTTTTTATTTCTTCCTTCTTTTTCATGGTTGTTGCTTCGGCAGGAGAACAAGTGATTTTGTGTTTTTCATTGAGGAGGAATATTAGCAAGGGCAAACTTGAATTTCATGCTGCTTGAGTTTATTTTTAAATCTATAATTTAAAAAGCAGCATTCTGTGGTGCAGGAGGAGCTTCTTTTGTATTCTCTCTGTTCTCTTAAGTTGATGTTTAAACTCTTCTTTACAAATGATCAGCAGCAGACATGTGAAACTTTTGAAAAAAAATTGCTTCTGAGGCTGGAAGGAATATAGTCTGCACAACCAGATTCGGTGTGGACATGGACTGTGACATTTTTCAGACAGTTTATACATGGAGAAACCAGAAACTGAAATTCTCTCTTTACGCTGAAATTTGATCTGTAACACGTCCCCTTCCTTATCACTTAACACTCCTGTGTCAGCCAGATGGACCAAATGACAGCAGCGTGGAGAGGACGGCCTAAATTCTGGACCTGCTTGGACATCTCAGCTCGCCTCTCCAAGTCCTGTATATACTTTACATAGACAAATTATGTATAACTAGTCCTTAGTGCTAATTTAGATGTTGACGTTTTCTCCATGGTGTGCCTTTGTCAGGGTTTTTCAGTGTGTACAATTTGTAAAGTAAAGTCAAACCTTGCTAGGGACAAAGAACAGGTACTAATTATGGAGGCGAGTCGTCCATATCACCACGAGTTCACCCGAGCTGCCTCAAGACCGGCCTCCAATGATCGTCAAATATACAATCATCCATATACCCTGTTGCCTGAAAGTATTTATCCTGTACAGCTAGATAGTACAACACAGATTTTCTTCTTTTCACATACTTTCCAAAAATCTTATTATTTTCAAACACTTTCAGTGTACCAACATGAAGATTAAAAAACACTACCATGTCATGCCAAACTTAACCATGTAAATAACTCCAAGATTTTTTGGTTTGTTTTTTGGGGGGAATTTTGCTTTTATTTAGCTGTTTTTCATGAGTTATATTTAGTATGAAGTGTATTTTCAGCAGCCAAGCATTTTAATTTGTTTACACAGTGACAAGGAAAATTGTGTAATAGGCAATAATCCTCAACTCTCAAACTCCTTTGTCAACCACTGATTTTATTTGTACAGCAAACAGGGAGAATACATCACTATGTCAGATTGGTGCAATATGATGCCAACTCCTGAGTTGCCTGTTAACGTAGAGATTTAGCTCTTGATTACCTCCAATCACCTTTTGAATAGATAAGACGCAGTGGGCAGTGTGATGTTTGATTCCATCACACACAACTCAATTTGTTTCACCTCAACAGTGTAAGCTGGATCCTGGGAGCTCTTTAAGGGAAAAATCCATGAAACTTTGGTAATGTTTGTTAGGGCTATGTATCATTCCACAATTGTATGGACAATACCGTACCATTCTGTTCATATCGAGATGAAGGTATGCTGTTTTCTGCATCTTTTTATGCAGAGTCAAATTTGTATTTCAGAACAAAAGCCAATTTGACCACTTCCTAGTCAGTGCTGCGAGCAGTTTCATTTCGGGTCACAGCATAGAGACTGTGAAATGTGTTTTAATGCTCTGGAAACAGCTAGTAAGTGAATCTTGTTTTTTCAAACTGCTCTTTCCAAAGTCCTGAACACACTGTCACACTAAAGCCAAACTTCACAAAAGCGTCACGCTTTGATGTTGTCTCATCACAGTCTGCCTTAAATAAACTTAACTCGCGTAAGAAATTCTATGATTAAAGAAGTTAAGAAGACTGAACTAAATACATGGTGCCAACCTTTTACTGCTGGTAGCTACAGGCACAGTTCAGTCAGTGTTTCGGAAGAATTGAAGACCAGCTCCGTTGTTTGGTGTATTCTCTAGTTCCAACACAACACAGTGTCTGGTTGAGGGTTTTGCAGCAGTGAAGACATATTTAATGTGGTGAAATAAAGGCACATATTTAACAGAATTAAACATGAACATCTGGTTTTGGTCTCAGCCCCTCAGACTCAAACACAGATTCCAGAGATTCCGCTCTATACCATTATACAGGACGCAGGCTATCACACCACGTATCCAGTTGACATAAATTGAAGTGTTTTCTCAGTGGAAGAGTGTGATGGATTTTTCCTTCAAGAGCTTTAGTGATAATAATTCAGGTTAATACTGATGCAGAGACCAGCTCTGTAGTTATAAACCAACTCTGTACCACATCTGGGAACATCAGATTCTCTGCACGAAACACCCGCTCTGCACTGCACAAAGTGTCTGTTTTCAAAATCACATTTTGGGCACATTTGGAGAATGCTCTTACAAAATTTAGTTTCAACTCATTTACTATAAATCACCTCACCTATACATTACTGCTGACTTTTCCAGAGCATGCTGTAGTGTTTTACATAGTTTAATGTGTTTCACAAAATCAACAGAGCTGATATTTGCTTAAGGTATATAATACATCGCAGTGAACATCATGTCTGTTGAAAGTTTTTACTTATCATTGCTTGTGTTAATACAGTGCATCCTGACAAAACAATCTGCACAAGGAACCAACAGATACATATGCATGACTGACACCAATAGCCAATCTTAGTTCATTATAGATATGTCAGTATCTGTATATGTCAGGAAAAAGAAGAAATACCAGTAGAGAAATGTCAGATATGTTTGAGATCAGTGTCTTTCTGACCAGTTCGTTTTTATACTTGATACTAAAATGATCCATTCAATTCATATGTTGAATTGATTTAAACATTACAATCTCTATTGGTCTCACAAATCCAGTATATTGCTTAAGTTTGAATCTGCATTACCGTGCCACAAACATGCCCTTTTGACAATAAAAGCAGCCATGATGGTCATTGTGATAGACTAGTGCCTGCAGGTTGATTTGAATGCTGTACTGAAATGCATGGGAACCAATGGCTCCCTGAAGGTTAGAAAGACACAAATCTGAAACACTACTTGCTGTGGAAAGGGTCACATGGTCTGTAGTAAATGGGTTTAAATATACAGATGCTGTGACAGCAGCCATGTACGCATGTTGCCATTGATTGGATTATTTGGTTGAGCAAGGGTAGAATGAAACTTTGCTGATCAGTGCTCTACTAGCAGTATCGGTTCACAGCTCAGCAGGGTTGGTTTGCCAAAACGCTTCTATCCTGCCTTAACATCTATGCATGAGAATAGTTGAGTATTGTTGTACAACTCTGACTTTATTTTTGTCTTAGCAAAGTCTCTCCGTGGAATCTGGCACAGTTTCTTATGATTTTAAGTGCTCATGTTACCTCATGGATACATATGTGAATCAGTTCACTACTGTTATGCTTTGGTTTTTTTTCTTGGTTTGTAGTCAAGGTATGCTATTTTCTTCTGTCCATGGAGCTCATAGAGAAAACACATAATCATTGAATAAATTCCATGGAAAGGCACGTTTTCATTAGAGACAGTCTTAGAAATATTGCTTTGTAATTCAGCCTCAAAGAACGACATAAAGGGAAGACTGAGTTTACTAAAGAGAATGATTAACAACTGAATTCCCTAATCCAGTTTCAGTAGCAGATGAATGGGTCCATCAGATATTACTTTTCTAATTGCTCTCTATTGCTGACATGTTTTCATTAATAGATTTGCTCATGTGAAGGGAACTGGGACCAAACCAAAAAATGACAAATTGTCTGTTTCAGTGTTCAGTCTCCAAGTTAGTCAAATTTTCAGTCTGAGATTTACTGATTTCACTGTTGTAAAGGTGGTTTCAGACGCTGTTAGAAGGTCCAACAAGCACTTGGTTTGAAGCATACTGAGGCCTTCAGTCACTGATGTTATTGAACAAATAAATTAATATATGTCATAATCCCATTTAATGTTCAGTTTACAAAACTATCATTTTATTTTGATTGTCCAGCTGATGTGATTTAATGAAACATCAGCTCTCCTTCCCATGTAAATAGGCCTAACTAGTTAAAAGTCAAGCATGGAGTTTCATCACCTTTAAGTTGTTTGTTACATTTTCTAAAACACAAAATGTTTGGAGCGGTGATGGGTTGGTATGGAATGGCTATGAAGGACAGGTTGCAAAGATTTTAGGATCACAGCCACTGAAGCTGGAAAGATACATATTTATTCAGATTTCAGTGTCAGAGCCCACAGAAATATCTCATTGTATGACTCAATCCATCTTCTGTACTCAAAACCTTTCACTGTCTAACTCTTTGTAAAGCTACACCTGCTGATTTTCTTCTAAAAAGCGTCCACAAAACATGAATCTCAGAATCAGTGAGTGTATCTTTAACAAAATAAAACCAGGAAAAATCTGAAGGCAAGATTTATTTGAGCACCGTGTTCACAGATTGCCATTGTTTCCAGGTTTTAGTTTGACTTGTGTGTGTGAATGGAAATATTAAAGATTATGTATTCATAACCTCTTAAAGAAGTGGTTGACTTGCACTAATTTAAAAACAGTCATGGGTTTGTAAAGATGAAAAACCTCAAAGTGTGGCATGTTTTATTTGATGTTATGCAAAATCTAATGTCTGTAGAGTAACAGTCTGAGTTTTGTTTTTAATGCAGTCTGTGTGACAATTGTAAATACTTTGTGTACAATTTGAGATGGTATATTTACTACAGTGTACATACATGTGATATTGTATCATTTTGTTTTTGTAAAGCAGTTAGTTTCTGTACAATAATATACAAACTGAAATATTCCAGTGTTAGTAATAAAATGTTTTGCTCTCCACAATGTTTGAACCTACCTGAGAACATGGACCAGTGTTGATTTTACAGCACTTCAAGTTTAAGAAGAAGAATTTCTTTAGTAATTCCCCTTGGGGAAATACAATTTTGCTCTCCATTGTCATTATTAAACACTCACATGCGTGAAATACACACACACAGGACCATTGACTATGTAAAGATGGAAGACATGACAGCTCCATGAAAAGTGAGGTGAAAACATCTTGATCCCCCTGGTGGCAGGCTGCAGTATAGATCCCACCTCCTCCACATTAACAGATGGGACATGGGCCATACTAAGAACTCAAATACATATTCCCCAAATACAGTTTCAGGCATATTAGGTAGTTCTTAACACGCTGATGTATGTGCAAGTGTTTCTGAAAAGTTTGGTTTTAATTGGTTAAATTGGTTTCATGACTGATGGCATGTAATGCCCAGGAGGTGAACTGGCACCCGTCCAGAAACAAGTCCACGCTCCAATCCCCAACCTAAGGTTAAATAGGATGTCGATGGGGTGGAGGGTTGTTGTTTTGTTTTGTTTTTTTCAATGGTGTAAATACTGTTCTACAATTCAACATACAGCTACTGTACATTACTTTTAGTAAATAAAACTATATTAGTAAAGCTGGAGTACTCAAGTAGAATTATCAATGCAGTCTACTGCTGAAGGAGCTTACAGATCCATACTACATTTACATATCTTTGTAATTTCCCCACTCTGGGATGAATAAAGGTATATCTTATCTTACTACATCTGCCATTTAGAAAGTGTGAAATATTTCTCCAACTTTCTGTGCTCTTCTGTATGCAAGCAGAAGCTGAAGAGTGCCAACCTCATGTTGAAGATGGTACAGAGCAGAATGAAGAACTCAAACTCAAGGGCTGTTTTGAATCAACAAACTGGACAGTCTTTAAAGTGGATTCAAATATTGAGGACTACACTGATTCAGAAATACAGTCAGGTCCATAAATATTTGGACATTGACACAATTTTCAGCATGTCTGCTCTGTACTCTACCACAATGGATTTAAAATAAAACATCAAGTGTGATTTTATCAAGATGTGTTTTATGTGCAGCTTTAATTTGAGGGTATTTAAATCCAATAAGGTGAAAGAGTAGGAATTACAATTCATTTTATATGTGAACTCCACCTTTTTAATGGATCAAAAGTGTTGTAATTCCTACACTGTTCACCTGATTTGGATTTAAATACCCTCAAATTAAAGCTGAAAGTCTGCACTTAAAGCACATCTTGATGTTTTGTTTCAAATCCATTGTATTGGTGTACAGAGCCAAAATGTTAATAATTGTGTCAATGTCCAAATATTTATGTACCTGACAGAACATTCGGAAAGGATTCAGACCTTCATGGACCTCATGGTCCAGCTCCTTAATTGTGAGGATCTTCTGATTTGTCTGTTTAATATCACAAAAAACTGAATATCTTTGACTTTTGGTTGTACAAAAAAATCCACTCTAAATTCAGGAAGTTCAGCATGCCTCAGGAGCTGCTGATCTAGTTCTACTCTGCAATCCAGTCTCTGTTCACATCCATTACTGTCTGGTTTGGATCTGCCACCAAACAGGACATGAAAGGACTGCAATGGACTGCATAAATATATATGTATGTATGCCAGCCTGCCCTTCCCACAACACTTCTATGTGTCTAGAGTCAAGACAAAGGCAGGAAACATCTCTGCAAACCCATAACACCCTGGATTCAAATGTCATCACTATGATGAACAGTCATATATGGTCAACAATCCCTGTAACACCAAAACATCCACTGCGCACACAAATTATGATTTATATTTTTAAATTTAGCTTCATCACTATGGTGGACAGTCAACATCAGTCATATATTGTCATCAATCTCTGTTACACCAAAACATCCAATGTATATACAGATTATGAATTATATTTTGTAATTTAAAGTTTTTAACATGTTTATATCATTATTGCCAAATTAGTCCTTATTAATTTATATATTTATGTGTATATAAATATATATGTGTGTGTGTGTGTGTGTGTGTGTGTATATATATATATATATATATATATATATATATATATATATATATATACATAAATATATAAATATAAGGACTTTTTTGAGGATAGGATTACAATATATTGCAGATTGAACTCGAGATGCATAGATTGTGGTGATTTTATGTGGCTGTGTGGTATTGAGCTTTTTTTGTGGGTGATTGGTATCATTACGATATACTCTGTAAGTCTGATAAAATCACTACATGGCTACTATGTGCATGGCAACTTGCCATGCCAATTTGACACTGGCAAGATAAAGGGTATTTTCTGTCATTTGGGTGAATCAGCCCTTAAACTGATGTTTGTCCATCAATGAGCTTGGTTCTGTCTGAGGTTTCTGCCTGTTAAGAGGAAGTTTTTCCTCACCACTGTTGCCAAGTGGTTGCTCATGATGGGAAGTGTTGGGTCTCTATAAGTAATATTATAATATTATATAATTCTATTTGTAAAGCACCTAATCATAACAGAAGTCATCTCTAGGCACTTTACATACAGAGCAGGTCTAGACCATACTCTTCATGATATTACTTATAGAGACCCAACAGTTCCCATCATGAGCAAGCACTTAGTGACAGTGGTGAGGAAAACTGTCTGTTTTTCTGTTTTAACAGGCAGAAACCTCAGAACAGAATCAGGCTCTAGATGAGTGGCCATGTGCCTTGGCTGGTTGGGTTGAGCGAGATGGAGAGATAGAGAGAGAGAGAGGGACAGGCCTGGGGTGGGATGAATAGAATATGTAGTAGTATATGTATGTATATGTAGCATAATCCACAAATCTAACAATAATAATCCATCCATCCATCCATTATCTACCGCTTACTCCTTTGCAGGGTCGCGGGGCGGGCTGGAGCCTATCCAAGCCGACTTCGGGCGAAGGCAGGGGACACCCTGGACAGGTCGCCAGTCTGTCGCAGGGCACATATACACGAACAACATACACGACAGACAAGTCACAAGTCACAGTCACACCTACGGGCAATTTAGGGTAGTCAACCTCAGCATGTTTTTGGACTGTGGGAGGAAGACTGTGGGAGGACTGTGTGGTGAGAACCCGGTGAGAACCCACGCTGCACAGGAGAACATGCAAACTCCACACAGAAAGATCCCAAGCGCCCTGACCGGGATGCGAACCAGCGATCTTCTTGCTGTGAGGCGATGGTGCTAACCACTGAGCAGCCCTACAATAATAATAATTATTATTATAATGATAGCATTGATAAACAGAGACATGTGGGCAGTGGGTGACTTGTAAACATGGGTCCAGATTCTCCAGCTTCTCTGATCTGAACTAGCTTAGCACGGTTCCTTTAATGCGAATCAAATTTTCCAGTCTCTGCAACAGGATTTGATGATCAGCAGTATAAAATGTGGCTCTAAGATCAAGAACAAGCCGAGGACAGAGACAAGTCCTCTGTTTGATGCAATAAGAAGGTCATTTGTTTATTTTCACCACAGCTGTTTCTGTGAACTCTAAATCTTGAGGTCAATCTTGATTGAAAATTCTAAAATAGACTATTGTGGTGTATATAGTCACACAACTGACAACTGCTTTCTCAGGGATCTTTGAGAGAAAGGGAAGAGTAGTTATATGCCTATAGTTTGCCAATACCTCTGGTTCAAGAGTGGGCTTTTTGAGGAGAGGTTTTAGTACAGTCACTTTAAAAGAATGTGGAACATGGCCTTTTAATAAAGACAGATTGATCATATCAAGTAAACAAGTGCTAATAACAGGTAAAACCTCTTTAAGCTGAATAGCTTGGGATGCGATCTGGGAGACAAGCTGATGGCTTTGACGAAGAAAATCACTGAAGTTAGCTGGTGAAGGCCAATGGGAGAGAAGCAGTCCAAACATATATCAGCTTTTTGTACAGATCCCATATTTGAAGACAAACCTGTTGTCTTCTCTATTTGTCTCTCGAATGGTGGGAGGGGAAGAATTTCCTCTCTGATAGCTGGAATCATGCCATTAAAAAGTTTATGAAGTCATTGCTACTGAGGCTTATAGGAATTCATGGCTCAATACAGGTTAACTCTCTGTCAGCCTGGTTACAGTGCTTAAAAGAAACCTTGGGTTGTTGTTATTCTCCTCTATTAATTTCGGGTAATATGCTGAAAATCAATCAGCAATTAGATTCTTAGTTGAGGCTAATTTATTCACAGCCTAAACTGGACAGAATTGCAGTTTATAGAGTGCAACATAGAACCTGCAGAGAACTAAGAAAATTCTATAGGCTTTCATAGAGGCCTGTATAAGATATGTTGATTTCTATGTGTGCTGCACCATGCCTAACTCCATGTAAATTGGAATGAGCATAAATGTGTATGTGTATCAATGTCTATGTGTGTGTGAGTGACCAGATGAGAAATCAGTCTGTACAGTTGTGCAACAACACAAAGCTACATCTTAATCCTTAAATGGAAACCCAAATCTGGTGACCACCAGCTGTTGAGGTGATTACTAGAATCTTTGGGAGCCTAGGGCAGAGACACACAGGCATAACTAAAGCTTGATATGAAATGATTATGATAATGAAAACTAATACAAAACATGTTGAATGTGATTATCCAGGTCAGCATACAAAAAAAAAACACTTATCAGTGTATTACAAAGCCAAGTGACTTGAAAAATTTCACATTAGAAACAAATGGAATCATGCATAAATTGGAGCTTGACCACCTCTGTACATTGGCCCAAGGTTCAGCTGTTTGGTCAGGACCATGGTTCGGGGGAGGTTTGAGAGCTGTAATCTTGGTTTGGATCAAAGTCACAAGGTCCAGACCAAACAAGCTAGGTGTGAAAGGGCCCTTTGTTACAGTATATAGTATAAACCAAGGGAAGTAAACTGGAAACTATATCACCTCAGATACTGTTCAATTCAATTCAAAACTTTATATATACTATTGACTCATCAAACCTTGTCCCAACGATCAAAAGCCATGGGCCTCTCGAAGCAGCGGCCGTGCACCTTTCCTGTCACCTCACCACCAACTTTGCAAAGGAATATGTAAACAAACCTGATGTATTTTGGAAACAGACTGAAGACATGCGTCTTGCTAAAAGTTATACGGAAATGTTACTAGATACAACTTAGTGTGACTGGCGTCGTGACTTTTATGTAAAAGCGATCTCGGTGCATGTGTTAACTTGTCACCAGCTTGATGTAAAGGGGTGCATGTCCGAAATAGGTGCCTTTACTGCATTCTCAGTTGCCGCGAGACTACAGGCGGCTAGAAAGTCCAAGCATCGCGAGATTTCACCAGCTGTTTAGTCTGTATTTTTTTTTAGACTGGTGGTAGTCGGTCAACACGTGGGGAGGAGAGACTGACTTTCCACAGGGACACTTGAAATAACTCGCATTATAGTATTGCTCTCATCGTGGCGGCAGCGAGGACCCTAAAATACTGTAAGTAATCTAAAACCTACGGAATGGAAAGAGCGCATTTAATAACTAATGGGGAAGATCATACAAGGGGATAGCCATCTGCATCATGTTCACACAGCGTGACTTAGTTTAAAACAACGTACAGGGGCGCAACACACGCATAATATATATTAAAAACGCTCGTTTACCTTTTCACGTGTTTCAGCAAACTGTCTACAATTTACTGTGTCACCGTATGAGTGCAGTAATCCCATGTCATTGAAGAACTAGCCTACTCATCTTTCTGTAACTTCACAGCGCACTCCGGCTAGCATCTTTCTCTGTTGTGTAATTTAGATTACTCTAATTCCTTCTCCGGTCTATGCACTTATTAACTGCAGGGTCATCTGTCAAGAAGAAGCAAGAAGCAAATGCTTGTCGGTTTTCGGCAGTGATAATGCAGCTGGCTATCGCCAGGCCGGCTAGCAAGCTAACGTGAAGGTCTGAGGCCCATGTTAGACAGGAGCACTCTGGCTTAAAATGTCCTTTAACCCTGCGTCAGTATGGCAATGCTCCTCATTGGTGCATTTGGTTGCGTCTCAAGCGGTGTCATGCATTGCCTTTATGTTGTAGCCTTAATGCGTTCGTTAGTCGATGAAATTAAACTCTCAAGTTGCCTTAAACACGAGGCTTTATTGGTGTAACCGACACACAGTCATGGTCTTTGGGTCAAACATTTTCCAGTGCATTGCCATTGTAATTCCTGCTTATATTCATAGATGTTTTCGCACCATCACGAATGTGCTGGGCTAGCCTGCTAATTTCATGCTGCCCTGCACTGCGGCCTCCAAAGCAGCCATGCTTTACTCCCAATAGTGTTAGCATTAGGTCACAACCGCCTCCGGTACCGGATTTCATTCCAGGCAATATTTCATCCCGTTAATATTTCACAAATAACTGGCATAACATTGAGCATTGTAGTCCTCGACATAAGTTCTTCTGTGGATGTTTAATGTTTTCCAATAAATTGGCATTCAAAGGAAGCACCTGGCAGCACATATTAACTAAGTTTCAGTTTCTATAACTTGCTCTCATTGCTTGGTAGCTGACTCACCGCCCACTATTTCGCTTTTTTTTTTTCCAAATATGGGATGTCATGTGTTAGCTAGGGCACACGATTTTGCAGCAGTGTTCATTTGATTGTTATGAGACATGCAAAGAGAGTGTGAGCGTGTGAATTAGGAGGAAAACGATTTGTCTTACTCTGATAGACACAACGTGCCCTTCCTATCTTACGGTAAGGGAATACTACAGGCCAGAATTGTCAGTGCAAGTTTATAGTGTGAACTTGCTAGCTAACTATAGCTAATTCCATTAATCAGTCATTGATCTGTGTCGGGATGGAATGATCATACACCACGTTTTTTGTAAGTTGGTAGCCTTACTGAACTACACACAGCACGAGATAGTCAGGTTGTAGGTATTATTAGCACGTAACGTTAGCACGCTGAAGTTGTGTGGCATTAGCTAAGTGCTCGCTGGAAGGTGCTGTAATGACCCTCGTGTACAGGAGCGTCAGACAAACTCAGCGACTCAAGGTGCAACCATTCATCGTCGATTGTCGTTGGGCTTGGAACTGAATTGAAGGATTAGCCTGTTGTTTTAGCCAACAACAGTGCTATTTAAGTTAAAACTTGATTGTAGCAGCGAAGCCCCTTTAAGTTCCGTCCTTTGTTTTGGGCAGACTGCGTATTTTACGCGTAATTTTACAGCTTACTAATGCGTTATCGCCAGACACATACGATAATTATATTGCAGCGAGGGCCACTCTGCAGTTTCGTATACATGTTTCCTACATTAGTGTTAATGATTGCAGAATGTCACTCATACGAATGAAGTGACAGAATGTTACGTTGGTATATAGTGTTCATACGAGAGTTATAAGTGACTGAGGCTGCGCTGTAGTCATTGTGAAAGCTGTTTAGGTTGCCTGTGCTCAGCACGTTGTGTGGTTTGAAATACGTTGATACAGCCTGGCCACTGCCCAATCTGAACATCAAGGTCACAGTCTGAGTCTGGACATTAAGGTTAACACAAATTAACACTCCTCTGACCTGTAAGGAGGGCTCTGAATTTGTTTGCTTGTAACTCCTATTGTAACCTTGTCCAAGGTGAATGTAGTGTGGCCACCATTTCATAGGCACATGTGCACAGACTTATAAGTACCTTTCTCTTTAGATTCCCACATGGAAGGATTTCAGTTGTTGATTTAATATTGAATTGTATTGGAAATTAAATATTTCAGAATGAATACTTAATTACAATAGTTGTTTTTAACATTCCCATAGAAATTATTTCTAATAGATCTGGGCTTGGATGACTCCCACAACCCCCTTTGTTGAGACCCCACTTATTTGCTGTTAATGTTTGAACTCTTGAAATGATATAGATTCTTTATGTAATGCATAGGACATAGAAGATAAGCCTGGGTGTACTCAACATAAAGGTATAGGTTGGTTGCATGTTTTAATGTCAAAGTTAAAGTTAATTTCATGCAGTATATAGTTTAACTTGAATTGTAAACCCGCCTAAAGTAACCCAACAAATGTGCAAAGGTGGCACATAGTCCTATAACTGTGCCATGCGTACTGTACCATAATACCTTATGAATGCAAGATTAAAAGGCTTACGTACCATGATGATATGTTGGAAGTTTTAAAATCATCCACTCGGCTACAGCTCTTTGTCTCACCAGTTCATTGTTGATTCCTATCATATTATCCTTTGCAAAACTAAACTACAAACATATAATCAGTTAGGTGTTATCGTCAACTACTGCACATGGGACTCACCCTTGATCACTTATATTGCTATGATTATATTCTTGGAGCTCAGGTATTTATTATGCTCAATCAAGCATTGATCAACTATCAGCTTCAGTTAGAAGGAGCAACACTGTCACTCCTCTTTGTACATATACCCTTCTGCTACTGCCATAAATATCAAACTTAGATTCATCAGTCATTTCTGTCAAATGATGGTATTTCCTAGACTACCCCAAGTGTTTGTCTTTTTCACCTTTTGACATGATTTTTAGAAACTACCACTCATCCTCTGAAAGCACAACAAGACAGCCCTCTTTTACATTCTTTGTTAACCAAATTTTCTATCTGCGATAAAGTTTTTTATCTTTCAAGTAACAAAGCTTGATGTATAGATCTACTGATGGTCTGGTCACTTTTGGTATTCCTGATTGTACTTTGGGAACAACTGATCCAGTTTCTGTTAAGTGTTTTAGAGGTCCATGCATTGCCCCCTTAGCAATTATTAGCTAACAAGTTGACTTCTGACACTTGACTTAGTTCTGAAGCTGTGTTTCCCACTCTGAAAATGCTACTTAGGAAGCCATAATGTGCTGGAAGCTCAAGGCAGAGCCTTATTACTTAATAGTTGAACACTGGCTGTTACATGAACAAGCAACTAATGAGTAGATCACATCCATGTTAGTGTCAACTGAATGCATGCTTCAATGAAAGATACCTTTTGCACAAAGGATTTAAGTTGGTCAATGCACACAATTTGCTTAAATTTGAGTGAGGCCTAAAAATAGTGCTGAATCTTAAATATTTCTTCATTTTATGCCATACCTTCTTCAAACCTTCAGTCCACTTTATGACTATTTCCAGGTTTATGTGGAAATATTAAAGATTTTCAATGTGGTCTCAGACATTTTTAATATAATATTATATAAGATAATCCTCCTATAATCCTGTTCTCCTGCTGGAGACAGACATTGTATTATTTGTAAAGTAAAGGCGTGCGCATATGTTGTTATATATAGATGTTTTTATTATTTTAAATAAATATGGATGGGCTGCTTCATGTCTTCAGTTGGGGCTGATTTCCAAAATTGAGATGATCATTTTGCAACTCTTAAGACCTTCAACCCACTTTGTCTTCTCTGTTCTTTGTCTTTGTTTCATTGTTTTAGGTATATATTTGACTTTGACGTGAAAGGATTTGTCTTACTAGTTTAGCATTTTATACAGAATATAATTTAGTAGTCAAAAGGAGTGTCAAAACTTTAAATTAAACAAACTATCTAGTTGGAATTGCCAGCAGAGTTTTAGCAGACATTCACACCAGAAACAGCTTCTTTTTTTAGGTGGGGGCATCAAGCAGATGATGAAATGCGATCCGGGAAGTCCTGTTTGGGTAATAAGCAAATATAAGAGACAGAGACTTAACAATTTTTGGAACATTATCATGGGGAAATTTTCTTTATCTTTTATTGCAACGATTACAAGGCAGAAGTAGAAATATGGCATTCATGTTCCAAAGTAATCCATCAGGAATGGCGCATGACCATGGCAAACGCAGCATCTGGCTTGACTTTATTATTATTATTTGCAGTAGAGAGAGGAGAGGAAATGAGGGGACAGAGAGGATGAATGACATACAACAAAAGTCCTGGTTGGACCTGAACGGGCGATACTGCTGTTCAGGTCAGCATCACAACCTCAAATCCATGGGGCAACCCAGAGCTGCTGTTGTACTTCAAAACTACTTAGGAGTTAGAATTATTTGCTTCTCGATGGAGGAAGAGAGCTGTTAAAATCCTGTCACAAAGTTGACTGCCATAGACCCACAGCGACACATCTCTCTCAAAGGACAATAAGCATAACAGTTGGACTCCATGCAAAATGTTATAGGAAAATGTATATGTCATGTCAAACAAAGCTTGTGAACAGTCAAAACATCAAAAGTACTAAACTGAGTTAATATGTGTCTGCTGGAGGCAAATTGTGTCCTGTGTATTATGTTACACATCATGATTCTTTTGTTTCTGTAACATAGACATACTATATAAAATCACATGCTGTTTTTGGTTCAGAGTAAGAAAGCAAAATTGCTGTAATAATGGGCCATTTGGCATTTTAAAATGTGTTATTAAAGGTTTGGAATTGAGGGGAAAAAAAACTAACATCCATCCTGTAAAATATCCTATTGTTTTAGGAGTCTGTTGAAGGCTTTCTCAGTCTTGTGTGTGCCCCACTTTTAGGTTCTAAAAATGCCATGACCTCAACAATTAGAGTTGACAAGTTATCACGTGGATGTATAAAAGAAATGCATTTGTATTCATGTTTTTAAAGGATATTGGGAGAATTGATAAAATATTCCTTTATTAGTCCAACAATGGGGAAATTAATGATTTAGAACTGAAACATACATACATACGTCTGTCTTTGGGTCATATTGGATCTAGCACATTTCCCACAACTTGGGTTTAACGCTAAAATAAGCTTAATCTAATCAACCTGCAATCAATAGACAGATCCTGACCAGTTTCCCCTGAGTTGCTATATATTGTATTCGCTATGAAATGTCCTTGAACCAGTACAAATCTGTTTGTTTTTTTTTTTGTAACTTTTAGGTGTAGCTGTCCTGAGGAAATGCCACTGAGGTTTCGCTCTGTTGTGCCCTACACACTGCCTGGAGTCCTGGCACTTATCGGCTGGTGGTGGTACATTTCGCGGAAAAAAGAGCGGCTCATCAGCCATGACCGCCCAGATGGGCCTCCAACTGCTATGGGCCTTAGAACATCTTCAGCAGAGGGTAGCAATGGTTTGGTTGAGAAAGGCACTGTGTCACCAAAAAATGACACAGAAAGCCCCACCCACATACTTCCAAAGGTCCATAACCAGAGAACAGAAGATGAAAATATTTCCCAAGTTCATATTGAGGACACTGAAGCCGCACCTTTACTGGAAGTTTTTGAAGAAGCAACCCCTCACCTTGGTGTAATAAGACAAGAGCAGGTCCATATACCCTCAGTTTCCACTTTATCATCACCCAGCAAAGAGGATGGCCTGCAGGTATCATTGAAAAACCACAAAGACCCAGAGAAATGCTCACTACCTGCCTTGGTAGAAGAGCTGGGGAAACACCTAGTCACAGATCCAGCCACAGTTGAAGAAATCCTCTTGCCCTGTCAGCCTACCAAAATTAGGAGCTCCTCCCACAGAACAGCACACCTTTCTGATAGTGAGAGGCCTGACCCAGAGGGGGAAGTTGCAAAGAACCACAGCACTGTTAATACATGTGATGAGATGGTTGTTTGTGTAGTCACATCAGCCAAAGTGCAGAGTATGATCCCATCAGAGGCAGAGTCTCTAGAGACACCTTCTTCAGTGCAGGATTTCCATCAAAACATTCAAACCAGCACACCCGTCTTCTCTGCCACAGCCTCCACAGCCTTGACTATGGTCCAAGACTCCATCAACAGATCAGTGACCCCAGAGGACATCCAGGTGTACAGTGGAGAGGAGCAGAATCTGGAACTTCTGGCATCTGGACTCATAACTGAAGTCATCTCAGCAGCCACCCAGGAGGTCCTTGGTCTCACCAGCTGCCAGGTCACAGACAACAGTCAGCCCAGCTGCGGTAGCAGCACACCACTGGGTAGTGGCAGACTATGCCCTCAACAGGAACCAATCACAGCAGCACAGCAGAATCACCATCTCCTGACAAGTCCTTCTCAGATAGGCTGTGAATCTAGACAGGCAACAGAGAAAGAAGAGCTAGGGATGCCTAACGGATGCTCCGCCCTCAGTCACATGATTCATCAGACAATCAGTACACAGAGAGGCTCTTGGCCACCACCATCACACCAAGCAGCACAAAGTGCCCGTTTGCTAAATGTGAAACTGAAAGGTGATGAAGCGGCTGTGCTGGCTGAGGACTCAGCCTGCAGCACATGCCACTCTGAAGATGGCATTAGCAGTGAGGACCTCCAGAACAGCATGTTTGATAACCAAATGGATGTGATCCAGGTTACAGACTTGTCAGTAAGAGAAGCCACACAGCCACAATCAGTGCTTCAGACCAGCACAGAGGCAACAGTTTTGGTTGAAACTGAAGAAAATTCGGTGGAATCTGTGTGTGAGATAAAGAGGCTTAATGGAATGGGCCTGAGGAATGGAGCTCATGGGACATGTGAGGTGGAGACAGACCAGTCTGGAGGTGAGACATCCATCTGTTTAATCGGTTTATTAGTGTAAGTAGTATTGTTATTAGTTAAAGTGTTGCTGAGTATATAGCCAGACTGATACTGGATTTTTGAGACCAGTATTTCAGAGTTTAAAAATCTGATGAATATATGTTGGCCAATAGTAATTTTTTTGAACATCAACACAGCATAAATTGGATATAAATATTTACCAAGTCTTGTCTTACCTCACTACAAAACCGTGATGGAAACTGAGAGACAATGGAAACAGGGGGCAGTGTGACACTAAACTACTTTCTTCTGTTGCCTGTTCCAATGCTGTCAGCCACAGTGCTGAATGATATTGAAGTTGGATAAACTTCTTTTGAACTGGATGCTCTTACACCTCCTCTTTTACTCCCATTTTAATGTGTATAAGTGTATATTTGTCGGTTGTTATATTGCTTTTGTAAATTATTTTGTGATGTTCTCTTGAAAGGTGCTATATGAAAGTTCCTAATTACTCTACCGCAGGTCATTATGAATGAGTTCTGCTTTCAGCACCCTGGCAGGAGAGATGCTCTGTGGTGCTGATCTGAAATAAAATCGAGATGCACACTTTTTAACGCATATGTTAGAATTATATGTTTGAGAATTAAATAAAGTATTTATAAAGTTGATAAGAGATAATAGAAACTCAGCGGCAAAGCAGTGACGAGTATGACATGACAACACAATAATTGTTGGAAAAAAATTGGTCAAGCAGATCAGAAAACATCAAGGTTTCGTAACAAAATAGGAGAAAAGATTTGGGCTTCAAAGTTTATTCCTGAATGTAGGAACTAATGAAACTTAAAAGCTACTCTGTAGCTTTTTCTGGAGCTTTCAACTGCATCTTGTGGTTTTCATCTGAGTCTGCTCAGGTGTCTTATAGTTAATTCAGTTGCCATGTAAAGAACTACAGTCACATGAAATCTAGTGGTTCTGTGTAGGTTAGGATTAGTTAATAGCTTGAAAGATAACGAACAAGACAAAGGGCTTCAGAAAGCTTAAGGAAGTCATTCTTAAAATTTGTAGTTTAAATAATTCTGTATCCATGTTATGTAAAGCAGTAGTTAGTACATGGAAAGCTTTACGAATTTTGTAGCAGTAATAGAGATTTGTTATGTTTGTATTAACTAAATTGTCACAGCAACTCCATTGGAGAGTATGTGCCAACTCTGTTTATTAGTAACGTTCTACACTTGTTAAGGGGCACAATTTCAAATGGCATGTGTAGATGCTGTTCCAGAATCATGCTGCTGTCAAAAATCAACAACGTTGATGACTTCTGTTAAAGGATACACAAGGCACACTGTAAAGGGTAGGCTGCATGTGAAAAAATAGCTAAGGATGAGAAACATTTATATTGCTGGTAAAGATGATGATTTTGTGTTTGTGTATCATTGTCCATCCATCCAGGGTCTGATGTGAACAGTATGGACTCAGTGGACAGTGGCTGCACTATGGGTGCTAGAGAAAGCCAGAGCAACCACGCTGCCTCCTCAAGCTCTGAACTCATCATTTGGGAAATTGAGGTGCCAAAGGTGAGTCATTATCAAAATTTCTGTTTTTGTGAATGGTTAAGTGAGTAGAAGTTGAACTGGTCTCCAAAAGGCATAGAATTAAAGATGAAACATTCTTTTCAAAATTTTAAAAAAGATAAATGTTTTTTTTGTGGTTATTTATATATAAATGAAAAAAGGGAAGGCGCACCATACAATAGTTTAGGCACACAAAGACATTTGAGCCCTCATAGCTTACTCCAATGTCTCAGACCTAAATTGACTTTTTAGAGTTATGACTCAATCATTCATCATTAGGAAAGGCCAAGTACTCCAAATTTCAAAGCTCTGAAAATAGTCTGACTTCTCAAACCATGTCCCAACCATCAATGGCCATCGGCTACTCTACATAGCTGCAGGAAATGGCTGTAAAAAGATAGCAAACTGTAGGTAGGCATTCAGCACATAATGTAATTAAGAAATGGCAGTTGTGACATTACAAAAACAATGTAGATAAAAATTGGGGTCTGGAACACCAAGAAACCTCAGAGAACTGCTGGTAGGATTTCTGAAAAGGCAAATCAAAACCCCTGTTTGAGTGCAAATAGACCTTCATGAAGATTAAGCAGATTCTGAAGTGGTGGTGCACAGTTCCACTGTGCCGTGACACCTGGACAAGTATGACCTTAATGTATTCACAAAATTGTGGCTAATTGCAGTTTGTATGCAAGAAATTGATATTGGCATCACTCTTCATTCTCAGGGTAGGATTGGATGTGTAGGGTTTGAAGCTTTAAGCCTTTGGCGACTCCTGATGGTAGGATAGGGAACGATGCACACTGTTAAGGATATGCCTGTCAGGTCAATGGAGGCTTTTCAATTTTTAATGGTCACACACTCAACCAATTAATAATTTACAGTCTATGGTGGCCAGCAGGTTTCTCTTCCTTCACCTCCTTCCCTTTCTCCTCCTTATCATTTTCTGCTTCTTCTTCTTCTTTCTACTCTGCCCAAAAAGTGTTTTCCCTATTGAGGGAAATGCTAGAGAGGAGACAAAGTGGATGTGGATTCTGTTAAAGATTACAGTTCAAACTTAACTTTTTCATGTTCTAAGTTGGTAAGTTGCTGTCTAAAATTTGTATTCAGGACCAGGAAATCTAATGCACATCAAGCACTGGATCTTTTGGAAATGGCATGTTAAATCTTTACATGTGCTCTGTGTGTAGCATAAATTGGCTAAAACCTGCATTTCATTGTGCAACCCTATGCTGTAAAATGACAAATGTATGAATCTTAGTAATTTGCATATCACATGTAATCTGCTGCTGAAGATAGTACCCAAACAAATGTACTTTTTGTGAGCCGTTGCTGGTTTGGACAATAAGAAAAAATAAATAACTCTAACCTCATCTTGTTTTAAAAGTAGTCAAAAAAAAATTTCAGAAATATTTGTATACCTGTGTATCTGTGCATATGCTGACTCTTGATAAAATGTTTTACTTAGAAAATATATTTTGTCAGACTTCAAGGCTCTGGCTCAACACAGTGAATGTAGAGTGCTGTTTGTGAGTGCTTGAAATTTTCTATAGCCTACTATGTTTTTTTGTTTTCTAAAAGAGAGACAACTTTGTTCCCTGTCTTTAAACACAGGATTTGATTTTCAGTCATATTGGTGTATATTGTATCATTTCACAAGGACTTTGTGATGTCTTTGTTTTTTTCAGTTTAGAAAAGTCTGAAATGTTGCTATGCTGTGAGTTTTTTCACATTTTTATAAAATGTTTAACACTATTGATTTGTATGAATTACCTGCCATTTTGACATGTTATCGTTTCTTACGCCTGTCTTATTTTACCAGCATCTTGTAGGGCGATTAATAGGGAAGCAAGGGAGATATGTGAGTTTCCTGAAGCAGAACTCTGGTGCGAAGATTTACATCTCCACACTGCCTTATACACAGGAGTTTCAGATCTGTCACATAGAGGGTGAGTCAGGAGAAACAGGTCTCCACATCTCCTAATGTCTTAATGTACTTTGAAGGGGTTGGTAAATTTGAATATTTGAAAGAAACTTCATCTCTTTTTATCATTGTTGTTTGAAACCAGACATGAAACTTTGACTTTTGTCTTAAATTCCTTCCAGGTACGCAGCAGCAGGTTGACAAAGCCCTGTCCTTGATTGGGAAGAAGTTTAAAGATCTGGACCTGACCAACCTATATGCACCTCCGCCACCCCCGCTCACATTGCCATCACTTCCCATAACCTCCTGGGTGAGTATGGGCTCTCTGGCTGCTCTGTGCCTCTTGTATTTTGAGATTTGATTTTTACACCCTATGATATGCACAGTTGATAATACACATCTTCCAGTATATGTCAACCCAACAGAGAGGGAAAGGCTTCATGACTTGCTAGTTCTATTTTATTTATTGCATACTTGGGTCTGCAATGGTTTAAGGTTCAACATTCTCATTCCAGAGGTAATTTTCAGCTGTTTGTTTTTGTATCCCCTGATTTGTCTTTCTGTAGAGTGAATTTATGATCACATATGACAAGCATATTTTTGCTTTTATGGGGGGGGTGGGGGTGGGGTGG
>JBBMOC010000061.1:2211455-2299784 GCA_037975185.1 Centropyge bicolor | reverse complement strand
GGGTGGGGGTGGGGTGGGGGTGGGGGGGTAGAGTAATTTCCTCAGCCTCCACATTAATCCTGGTTGCATGGTAGTAATACAACATTTTTTTAGACTTAGAAAAACTGGCAATGTATGCTAACTCAGTGACACAGTTGGATAAATTTTAAATTTTCCAAAGTTTAGTACATTTCAATAACACCTCAGTATAGTGTCATAAGTGATGACTGTGCATAATTGTTGTTGACTGTGCAATATGTAATAATTTTATCATTGTCAGTGTAATATTATAACAAGTCTGTGCAATATTATTGCATTTTCTCGCATTCTGTTAATATAGGATGTCAAATACTTTTCTGGATGTCGAATACTTTTTTCCCCATGCTTATCCTTTGACAAGGAAAAACGTGTACATAATGTAAATACATTTCTAGTTTTCTAGTACTACTATTTTTGCTACAGTTATATTTATACTGCCACTTTTAATTGCCACTTTATTTCAGAGTATTTTATTCAGTTTTGAGTACTTTGTCAATTTCTCTGTTTTGCAAGCTGCTGTAACAAGTGAATTTCCTCTGAGGGGGCTCAATAAAGCTTAATTTATCTTGTCTTATTTCACTGTGGCAAAGGTTGAGCAACTTTTTTTTTGCTTCTCAGCTTTGTATTCTTTTTTTTTCTCCACAATTTTCTGTGCTGGTGTACTACTGGTATAATTTTAACAATTGCAAATCTTTTTTGGCTAAAGTGAGGTTTTAGCTATAGTGTCTGTAGACTGGCTTGACAAAGTCAGATACTGAAAGAGTAACAGTTCCTCTCCTGTCATTTTTTCCTCTCAGCTTCTGCTCCCCAGTGGAGTGACAGTTGAAGTGATAGTGGTTAACATCGTATCAGCTGGTCACGTGTTTGTCCAGCAGCACACCCATCCCACCTACCATGCTCTGAGAAGCCTCGACCAGCAGATGTTCCTATGCTACTCCCAGCCGGGCACCCCTGCTCTGCCATCACCTGCTGAAGGTAACCTTGGTCAATACACACAAAGAGAACTACTAAAAATCTATTGGTTCTGATTTTTTTTTCTTTTGCCAATTGTAGAAATTATAAAAATGTAAAATTGTACCAGTGTTGTATTTAACTGGTTTTAGTGTTCTCAGATGGTCTGTGCCACCCTGAAAGGGGGAAAAAAATCCCTTCAAAGTTGCGTTTACAATCAAAAACTCCAAACCAACACCATAGTTGAACCTTTTTTATCCACACTATAGTAACAGACCTGTGGTCGTAAATATATTTACGTATTCAAATACTTTGCCACGCTTTCTCTCTTTGTTTTATAACTGTGGCGATGTTGCCTTTCTTTTTTTTATTTGCTCCTTTACCTCTTCGTAAGCCTCCATGAGGATTTCTGCCTCCGACGGGAAAAGGACGCCGCTCTCGTTACCATGGTGAATCGGTGAATCTGTAATCAATGGACAGGGTCTGTCTGAGGAAGCCGCGTGCGCACACTTATCCAGGATTGGTTTCACCTGGCTTGTTGAATCCGTGTCTGCTCATCCTGGCTTGGTCTTTGTGCAACCAATTAAGCCTGGACGCTCTTGTTTTGGATTTGTTGAACTCATACCCACAACAACTCATATTTTGGAACACATGAGAGAGTAAGTCCATCATGGTCTGATTTCTATATCCGTGCTGCCAGACTTCATGAGGGAAATGCAGGTGGAGCTGCACTACTGACACCTCAACTAAGGAAGACAAAGTGCAAGTTATCAGAGTGTGTGTGGACTGAGCTAGCAGGCATAAGGAGTCACAGAGGAATTTCAGGGTTTTATTTTCCTTACACACATATAAAACGGTATTAAAAGCACTTTATGCAGCAAAAATTCTGGACCTTGGTCAAAATTTCTGCTACTGTGCATAGTAAAAAATGACCTAATTTCCAAAAGGCATAAAGACTCTTTTCTTTAATATTTTAAGCGAGATCACTTTTTATTTCCATGTTTTACATTTTCAAAATAACAAAACCGCACAAGAACCTGAAGCAAAGTTTTGGGCACACAGCATGGTCAGTACAGGGTGACACCCCCTTTGACAAATATCACAGCTTGTAAACTCTCTTTGTAGTTCGTCTAAGAGTCTTTCAATTCTCACCCAATTTTCCTTACAACAGGCCTCTAGTTCTGTGAGATACTTGGGCAATCTTGCATGCACTTCTGAAATCTATCCACAGATTTTCAATGATATTTCTCTAGCTTGTCCATTGTGTTTTTTGTACCACAAAATGATCTTATACATGTGTGTATAAGATCATTGCCCAATTGTAGATCTTTTCATCATCAGCTTTTTAACAGACTGTGTGAGGCTTGCTTCCAGAATTTGATCCCCACCGTTTCTGCCATTTCTTTATGGCAGGGGTTTTCAAAGTGTGGGATAGCGAGCCTCCCTAAAGAGAACTCAAAAGCATGCCGCCCCCCCTTTACCCCCCCTAATTCCTATTACTATTATTACTGTTATTGTTGTCGCTTTGTATGTTCCACACAGGCTTAAAAAAGGTTTTAAACAATAAATGCTATACACATCTTTATTTTTGTAAACATCTTAAACATGTTTGTATGTTCTTCAACATATTTTTAAAACATTTTAATCATCTTTATCTCTCTGTGTGTGGATAACTGAAGAAATTGCTTTGCTATCGTCTGATAGCCTTGTGCTGCTTTGTCGGCTTCACTTATTTTAATTTTCAGAGTGCTAGGCAGCTGCTTAGAGGACCCTTTCTTTGCCATTGCTAAAGAGCAACATCGTCATATCTCTGCTTGCTGTTTTTATAGTCTTTCTATCCCTGTCTGTCTCCAGTTGGTGTAATCTGTGCCGCTCCAGCGGTGGAAGGAGCCTGGTGGAGAGCTCAGGTCATCACCTTCTACAAAGAAACAAATGAAGTGGAGATTAGATACGTTGATTATGGAGGCTATGACAGAGTTAAGATCGACTCACTACGGCAAATAAGGTGAGTATCAGAGGTTTCATGTAATATAATGCTGTAATACAAATGAGCAATGCTATTTAGAATACAGTGGTTCAAGTTCTCTGGATATAGCTTCCTTCCAGTCCTGGTCAACGTTGCTCTGCCACCTGATGCAGTTTTTTGAACTGGAATTAAGACTAGTCTAATTTTATTGCCATTTATTAGTTGTTGTTTTTTTCTCAGTGCAATTGAAATAACTGTGACAAATATACTAATGTTGCTCTCTTGAACCATTAATGATTTTACACTAAATTCCTTTTCTTGTTTCCTCCTGAATTTTGTATGTGACCCATTTTTTTGTATTGACAGTCTTCCAGTAACTTAGAGCTGGACACATTAAAAACTGAAGAGCATTCTCTTTTTCTCTAGTATTCCCCCATTCTGCATTGCCCCCCCTTTTCCTTCTGGCAGCTGGCTGTGGAGCTGGTGCTGACATGTATTTACACTTTTACAACCATTTTCAAAGTGTTCAGTCCTGAGACTAAACAAATATTGAACCATTATAATACCCAATTTATTCATGTTATACAGTAACAATGGGTATTCATTGTTCTCAGAGGATGAATCTGTTTTGTTTGTTTTTTTACAGTGACCTTTGCCCTACTACCACCAGCTGGTTCAAGATTTCAGTTGTAATGCCATGTCTTACTATGGCGCCATCTTAGTGGTTGAAAGAAAAATCTTTTGAAAAAGCACTGATTGGACAGAGTGACTGGTGGTGGTGATAAGTTGTGACAGGCTGGTAAAGGCAGACCCCATAATAGTTACAGCAGTAATTACTCCTGCGGTGGTTCAACAGAATGCTGAACAATGAGTCTGTGTAAATTAAATGACTTTAAATTAGTAAAAACTTCTAAAATGTGTTTTCATTTTGACATTGAAAAACCACTTAAAATTGTCTGACTGCAATATGTGTATATAGTAAGCTATATTTCCAATTATTTTTTAAATGGCTTGATCTTTTTTTTTTCCAGGTCTGATTTTGTAACACTACCGTTTCAAGGTGCTGAAGTATTGCTTGATAACATCGCCCCACCTCCAGGTACAACATTGTGTTGACACATAATTTTAAAACTGACAGCTAAGAATGCAACACCAATTTGATTATAGCAGTGTCAGTTGGTCAGTATGATGACCACTTTCAGTATGTGAACTACTGGATAATCCACAAATTCAGTGTCAGTTTCCTCAATTGAGGCTTAATTTTAAATGGATCTGGAACAAAATTTAAATTTTGCTGTCTGAAAACAGCAGATATTTGGAACTATTCATATTTTACTCTGACGAGTAACATGTCATTCATCAGGAGAGGATCGTTTTTCAGCAGAGGCCACATCAGCTTTGGAGGAGATGACCAGAGGAGTGGCATTGCTTGCACAGGTAAATGTGCCTTCCTCACTAAACTACCAGAATGTGAAAATCAGCTATACCTAACTGGGTGTTTCTTTCTCTTTCTGTAAAGGTCTCAAACTATGATAACAACACAGGCCTCCCACTCGTCCACTTGTGGAACGTTGTTGGAGATGAGGTATGATGCTTGAATACGTCTGGTTAGCAAATTATCTTCATAATGCAATACTTTATGTGATATACACTTGCAGTTTTAGGGTAATATATGTTATATAGCTGTACTGGTCATTTCAAGGTTGTGTCTGTAGCCATGTGAAATAAACAATTAATACAAACATGTTAAGTAAACACTACAGCTTTGCCTAAAAAGCCAGTATATAGAAATCTGTTATGCTCACTGCAAATTCTCAGTTTTTGTAGACTTATATTGAACACAGGCCTGTATTCCTAATTTTGTTTTTAAAACTTTATTTTATCATATTTCAGGCAGACATCTGTTTTCAATGATGCTGTTTTCTGTCCATACAAACACCACTTCCTCTCTGTTTACCCATTTTTTTGATACTCAGGATAATGTACATTTCTACAGCACTAATTCCATCAGTATAACAACAGAGCAATGTCCTACTCGTCATTTCTTTTTTTCAGAAATAATGTACTTACTCACTAATTTAATATGGTCCTGTTTTTATGTTTTCATTTGCAATTAAGCTGCTGTCACTGAAACTCAACACATCCTGTACAGATGTTTGACATGAGAAACATTCCAATGCCTTAAAACACATAGTCTCCATCTGTCATATCATTAACATTGGCTTAACGGCGATCAAAAGAAAGTCGAGATGACTGACAATTAATTGTAAATTAAAACAGTGTTTCAATTGAAAGGAGAAACTCAAAGCAGTAGGTTGAGTATGACATGATTCTGTTTTTGTACTGTGGAAAGTGCAGAATTTAATTTGAACCATTGTAGTACTGGTAATTCTTGTTTGTTTTGTTGTTTGTACAGATCCAGCTGTCATTTGAATAATCTGAACGCTTCTCTTGCTCCTCCAGATAATATCAGTGAACCGTACACTGGCAGAGAGGGGCCTGGTTGTTTGGGTGGATGGTTTTTGAACTCCTAACGTGCGCTGACCTCGATCCCCCCTCCATTTTCTTTTGATCAGCAGTACAGGACCCAGGTTGTCCTGTGGTCCTAGCCCCACCAGACACACCACTGAATCTAAGAAGAATGTTGCCCCCCCCATCCCCCCACCGACAATTTCCTTTGAAAATAAATTAAAAATTGTTTGCAGCTATAATCTGAAGAACACAACACTGTTTCAAAATGAGACAGTCGTCCCCCTTGCTCTTGTACACACAAACAGCTTAAAGAAGGAAGAGGTACTTGTAAAATTTTTCAAAAGACTATATTGTAACCAAATAAAGGCTCAACCAATATTTTTTTCTCCCTCATCCTGCCATAATTTTTGATCTGGGCCTTTGCTCAGTGACTGTGGATCTTCATGCTCTGTGGAAGGACGCACCCCCATCAGTAGACACTTGTAAACCATTTTGTGTTTCGTTGAGACCTTGGATAGTCGTCTGTAGTTTATTTGAAGTTGACTTGAAAGATTTTTGGGGATCCTTGTCTGGATAGAAAGACTATGGAGACTGGTGGTTGATAGAACAGGGTGGTCCCTGGTGGAGCATTGAGTGCCCAGTTGGTCTGCCCGTGCCCCGTGGCTTCAAGAGACATAGCCTTTACCGGGGGTCTACATCCAGAGCTGCTGTTGCACATCTGACAGAGGAGGAGCAAGGTCACTGCCTTTGCTCTATTTTTTTTTTTTTCCACCAATTTGCACTGCGGTAGCCAGGAATTTCAACTGACCAGACAAAATGCAGTTAGGCAAAATTTCTATAACTCAGTATTTCAAGATACAGTTTTCTAACAGCATGTCAGCAAGGCAACATATGGATACGGTTAATTATGTAAGGACTATTTGCAATCCTCAAATTACGTATGTTTGAAAAGACTGACATAACTGTAAAGATCCACTCTGATTTTGTTATAGCATCCAAATCTCACAACTTAGTGTCCCCAAAGTCCTGAAAGAAAATTTTTTTGCGCACAAGCTTCTGCTCAAGATTTAAAAAAATATTTAAAAAATGGTAAAATTCTGGATTACAGGACCTCAAACTAAGGGAATAAAGTTGGCATTTAAATGGCTGTTTTATTTTTATCAAAACACTTAACAAATGGTTAACATCTAAATCTGAAGGGAAACAAAGCTGCTAGTAATCTATGTTGCCTAGTATTCACTGGTGTACCATTTCCAAAATTTCATGTTGGTCAGATAATTCTGTCTCATTGGTGTACTCTGGTCCAGTAATTCCAAAGTATTATTGGAAGCATTTGATCTGAGCTGAGGTGCAGCATTAATACACTTTATATGACTCATCATCTTGAGTCTCAGTATGATGCCAGAGAGCTGCTGTTATCCTGAAACTCTGAGTGCTACAAGGATTATTGCCAATGAGGGAGCCACTAAAAATTCAGACTGGCATGGGAAAGAAACACTAAATGATTTAGTTTAAAGTGTTGACCTAATGACTGTTGATCTAAATCCAGTTTGTGTAATTAGTATGCATGGTAAACAAGCCTCTGGTCTACACTCTTTACTGTGTTGACATTAGTGGTAAACGGAGTGTTGAAAGTCTCAGTGGTCTGTCACCTATTAGCCTGTGTGTTCAAGTGCATTGTGATGCAATACGAAGCATGGCCTTGTTCTTCACATGTGGCTAAAGGAGTTAAATTTGATCGTTGAGGATTTGACCCAAGCTTAGATTTTTCACTACATATAATTCTTGCTTCAGGGGTTTGTATCATGAAGCCAGTTCAACTTAGTATGGTTCTTGGGATTCCAGGCTTCACAGCCTGACATTGTTGATCCAGAATAGCTGGAATCACAAAGCTGGTTATCAACTGGCTCTGTTAACTCTTGGTTTTCCTGTTTGACTACATTACATGAGATAAAACGATTGATACCCAGGACAGGGTTTTTAAGGCAGCAAAAAACAAAAACAAAAAAAAAATTGGCTAGGGAAAATGTAAAAAATATATAAATGAACTACTTGAAAAGAATATGAATGTAGTAAAGCATATTTTCTCCCAAGATGACAAAAAATCCTAGATATGCCATATACATGAACAGTTTGAAGTATTGTAATGTATTACTGCGGACACAGAAGAAAAGAAGGCCTTGGGAGGTCTGACCAAAATGTTGAATTTATACTTTAATGGGAGCTAATAGTGTGGATTTATTTTTGTAATCTAGATAATAGAATAGGTATCTTCATTGTCAGTTTTCATCACAAAGTTGCCTCATGTTATTCTGAGCTGCAGTGATAGAAAGCGTAAAAGCATCAATCTAAACATCAATGAATTTGTGTACAATTGAAATGCAGATGTAATTAGCACTCAGCATAAGCTATTTAGTGTGGTAAACTATCCCCCTGTTGGTTTGAAGCTCTTTTTTAAAAAGTGGAGTGGACACCTGGAACGCCTGGGACAACAAAGTGATTCTACTGATTTATGAAAATATGTTTTGCTGTTACCATGGTAATCTACCTCAGTATAAAGTGAGCCAGCTTTGTGATACAGGAAAACCTGAGTCAAGCCAAAAGATAGCCAGCTAACCCACTAATCTCATGTAGTGATACAGCCCCCACATGGGAACATTGTTTTTATTGCCGATTATGAGGATGTCATGGTTGAATTATGAGTTTTTGGAAAAGTGTGTTGTCTTCATTCCCAAGTGAGAGTGCAGTGTCACTCAAGATAACTCAAAGATTAATAAATCAAACTGTGTCTGACAAAACTTGTCTGCTGGATGAGAAGTAAGATAATTTTGGCTGGCTGACATCAGGTTTTTCAAAGGGGTGTTTCATAAAGAAGGATCAGTATAAAACAAACCAGGATTGAATTTACATAAACAAAACTCAAAGCTAATGTGAGATTCATTGAAACGGTTTATGAACATAGACATTAAAGAGACAACTTATATAGAAATCTCAGAGAAAGCCAAGCCTAAAAATGAAACGGACAAGAACGAAGCTCTAGGGCTAAATATCCACGATAACTTCATTAAACTGAAAATAAGCTGGATTTACCATAGTACCATTGTTTTACCTGCTAACCTTGCTTAATGAAACACCCACCTGGATTGGTTAAACCTCAACTGAAGAACAGGATCCTGCTGAGAATGGAGAACCACAGTCCTACAATTTGCTACAACAGCGTCTTTACATTTGCTTTTCAGTTAAATCTGCATTTGAATGTGTGTTGTCGCTGTAGAATACATGTATTATTTTTAAGACATTGAGTGATATTTATCCAGTGTCATAAAGGTCAGTACTGTTTGTACTCCTTAATTGGCAATGCTAGATTCAGCCTTAAGGAGCTGAATGTACCATGTAAGTGATTAATTTCCATCTTGTCTATAATTCTAAATGACACTAACTCCAAATATTTTACGTTTTTAAAATTGATTTTCAATGGAAATTATATCACTGTTACTCGAGCAATACGGCAGCTTTATTTTGACAAATTGAAGGACATAATGGGAAAAGGGTACGCTTTGACACAACTCAAAACTAGGCAAGTTAACTACATAACAGGTAAACACTTAAATGCTCCTCAGTAATACATAACTTCAGTAATGAATCTCAGGAATGTTTAATTTGGTGTTTGATTAGTGAATCACTATGCCTGGCAGTAGTTGATGGAGGAAAGGGGAATAAGTCTGCTTGAAAAGGTGAAATGTAAATGTTTAAGTAATCAGGCATTTTGACAATGAGTTGCATACCACACATGTATGAGTTCATGAAGAAGGTGTCCTCATGTTGGTGCTGGAATTGGAGCAGTAGCCATATTGTCAGTTGTAGGCTTGTGTACAATTGTCGGGTGTTCCATCCTTTTTTAATCCAGAGTAAATACTGACATACTAATGTATTCCGCCCCTCTTTAAGACAGCAACCCAGAAACCCTCACTACACCTTAAAAATCTGTTTTGATCAAACTAGAGTTTTGTTTATTTCAATGTAAATAAGATATTTGACTGTACTTTTCTATAACACTGGAGATAAAGATATAAAGGGAACATTATTTTCTTGTTTCTGTTTGGTTTGTTCTGGTTCATCCTGCCCCATCCCCTCTTTCAGAATCACTCAATGTTCTCAAGCTGTGGGACTGATGTATAAATGTTTAAATCATTTGACTATTTCAATGGGTGTTAAGCTCTTGAGCCCAAAAGCATTTCACATGTACAGATCAGGTTTTGCTAGATTCATCTTGAGTTGTTTTGATTGTACAGATCTATTAGGGGAAAAAAATAAAAGTTATTTAAAGTGTTTATGGTACTTTCTTTTCCATTGTCTTTCCTAGCAAAGTGCTTTATGTGGTTTTTGGTCACATTGACTGTTGATCTATGGGTTGTTGAGAACTTTTTTTTTGTATATATTGTATATACATGGCAGATTATTGGTGGGTTACTGGAACGTTGTAGTAATGGGAGCCAGGGAGGATGAAGATATTAGGTAAAATTTAAACCATTTAAAAGCAGGATCTAAACCTTAAACAGTGTAAAACAATGTCAACAAGGTCTATTTTATCATAGGCTGCACTTATAAAAACTAAAACAAACAAGAGACCAGCATTAAAAGAAAGTCTTCTAAAATTCTCTTTTAATTTTAAAAGGCATACAACCACTTAAAAACCTTTGATAAAAATGGAAATTTCAAGAATTCTTTTTAAGCGGGGTTGTAAAACAGCACACTGGAAGGAAGTTTCCAGTGACTAATGAGCTTGAGCTAATGAGATTTATAATAGACACAATGGAGGGACCACAGTCTTAATGACCTCTTTAAGAAAATGTCTTAGGATTACAACTGGAGCACAAGTTGTTGCCTTAATTCTGCCCTTTAAATTCATAAATAAAAGATAGCTGGTAGCTTTGAGGGAATAACTGATAGCCTTACCCGGTTAAACAAAATTTAGGAATATAGAATAAATTCATGTTCTGATGTAAGAACACGAAGATTTCTGTGTTGTTGGAGGATGTAATTCTGCTCTATGACTATTCCGCTCTTTAACTCAAAATATGTTGAACCACTTGATGCACAAAACCATGAAAATAAGTCTTTATAAACTTTCTGAGAAAAGTGGAGGAAATGATGATGTCAAAAAAAATTGACAGTGTCTCTAGTGTTGCAAGCAAAAGGTCAAGGAAGACAGGGGTACAGTCATCATTTGCCCAAAGTTGTTAAAGGACAAAGAGCAGCTTGATTTGGAGACTGAAATAGCTGCATTAATAGTTACAGAGAATGACAGATTGCTAGCTGTGCACTACACACTCCGTTCACCAGGTATTCATAACAGTGTTCACACTTTGAAATTATGTCCGCCCCCAAAAACTTTCATTGTACAATGAAAAGAAACTATGAAGGGGCTGGATGGTGTGTAGGTGTACATGAATGATCAGGTTTTAGCTCCACCCAGAAGGAGCATGACACCAGAATGGAGAAAACAGGAGAATACAGGAATATGAAGTCAAACCAAACAGGGACAAAAGTTACTTCTATATTAGATCAACTTCCTGGGACAAGATCAGTACTGGGTCCAACCAGACAAGGTGAAAAATGTCATATATTTTCTAATTGAATTTAGCAGTGAAATCTGCAAACTTGGACATGAGACAGAATTGAAGGGGCTGCTCATGTTCTAACAAGCAAACCCCTACTGAAGTTTTTCTGCCCTGAAAAGAGAATAAGGGTGGCTACACATGCCTCCAAGGATAAAGATAAAGATGAGGGAGCATGATGACCAGTGGCACATGGATAAGGCTTGAAAAGGAAATTGAAAAGCATTGCCTTGTGTTTGGCTTTTCAGTGTGAAGCATTTCATAGCTATATTGGACTTTCTAAAGTTATCCAAAAAACAGACAAGATGAGACTGTAGTGTTGTGATTTTGAGCTCACATATGTGCCAGGAACACAAATGTTCATAGTGGATACCATGTCCAGGGCTATTAGTGATAGCCATAAAGGCATCAAAGTGTCCTCTTCTGAAGAAAGTGATGAGAAATCTCCAAGAAGGATGGAAAAACGGATCATGTAAACAATATTATCACATTCAGTCAGAGCTCAATTTGGTGGATGGACTTCTAAGTGTGACAGGATTACGATGAGAAATACTCACCAGTTAGAGGCTTATTGTGTGTGTAGTTATAGTAATAAACCTTTCACTTATAAAAATGGTTACATGAGTTTGTTTGTATGAAACATTTTGATCACTGTAGACAAGTCAAGAACGCTGTGTAAAATGTAAACAAAAACCAGAATGTGGTAATTTGCAAACTAATTGTATTTACTGACAACAGTTTTGTTTTCCTAGTGTTCCTGAGCCCATGGGGTGATATCCTCTATACAGTCTTGTGTTTCACAAAGTGGTGAACCTTGCCCTGTCCTTGCTTGCAAACAAGTGAGCCTTTCTACGGTGTACTTTTCATACCCAATCATGATGCCATCAACTGTTAGCAATGAACCTGTTTACCTGTGAATAAATTGATATTAATTGGACAGTCCACTACTTTCCCAGTGTTTCGTTGCCTCTTTACTAACTTGTTTGAAACATGATGCTAGCATCAAATTCAGAATGAGCAGATATTTACAAAAATCAATGGTGTTGAGGTACAACAATAGATTGTCTTTGTGCTGTTTTGATTGTATTCATGTCAAGAAGGCAAATTACGGCATTTAACTTTATTTACATTTCCCAAGCTTTTGGGGGTTGTCGTACAAATTCTGCGTATTTCTGATAGCTGGATAGACTTTGTAAATATATCTATACATCTAGTATTTGCTTTAAGCCCCAAAATTGAGATATTTTACCTGTTACAGCCCTTGTCATATTTACATTGTATATTTTTATGTGATGCATTAATTTGTTCTTGGTGGAACATGAGAGCTCTCTTTTCCTGTGAGGATCTGTTTTATTTGACAGCCTCAAATGGTTAGTGCAACCGGGGGCTGTACAGTGAAGTGGGAGCAGTGGCTCCTGCTGCCACTCAGCGTCAGGCAAACATCCGATAATGCAGATACAGGCTGAGCATTTGAAGTTGGCCCTTCACTTGGAAAGGTGGAGCTCAAAACTAAAATCTGCCAATTTAAGCTTATGCATCTCCACTGAAGGGCTTTGGAACTGGACAGACTTTTGCCTCAGATTACACTCCTGAGTGTATGTGTCTTCTCACCACTCCTTCTGAGCCTCATTTCACCTTTTAGAGAGAGTGAAGTCGATCTGTTTTTGAATGCTTTTGAACACCTTGCAGCAACCTAAGATGGCCCAAAGATGTGTGGAGTTTGTTGTTACAGTGTTAAATGAATAAAGTAACGTAAAATACTATAATAATAACGGGGCAGGAGGAGGAATGTGGGGGGTAGACAATGCTGTCATCTTCCTCCAGCACAGAGCCCTCTCTCACCTGGAGAATCCTGGAGCGCTGTGAGAATCATGTTCTTTGATTTCTCCAGTGCTTTCAACACCATCCAGCCAGCACTCCTGGGGGACAAGCCGGAGAACACAGGGGTGGACCTGCACCTCACATCCTGGCTACCTCACCAACCGTCTACAGTATGTGAGGACACGGGACTGTGTGACCGACACGGATGTCTGCAGGGAACAGTTCTGGCTCCATTCTGTTTCACCCGCTACACTGCAGACCTTTCACACAACTCACCAACCTGTCACCTGTAGAAGTTCTCTGACGATTCTGCCATCGTCGGCCTCATCACAGATGGGGAAGACAGGGAATACAGGGAACTCACTCAGGACTTTATCTACTGGTGCCAGAGGAACCACCTCCAGATCGACGCAAGGAAAACCAAAGAACTGGTGGATTTCCGCAGGCGTACTAGCTCCTCTCCAACACCAGTGAACATCCAAGGGATGGACTTTGAGATAGTAAGTAAGTAAGTAAGTAAAATTTATTTATAAAGTGCTTTTCACAGACAAAGGTCACACAGTTCTTTACAAAACAGTATTAAAATACAGGAAAACATAAAAACAGTAACAATAAAATACAATAAAAATACAATAAAAACAAGAATAAAAAATAAAAAGCTAAATGACTATGTGAGCCATACAGTTAAAAGTGCAAAATTGCACAGTACAAAGTGGTTAAACAGTGAAGATCAGTAATACACCAAGGTATGGTGACATCTTATAATAGTACCTGGGTGTTCACCTCAACAACAAACTGGACTGGACTAACATTACTGCTGCACTTTACAGGAAAGGTCAGAGCAGACTATCTGCTCAGGAGACTGAGGTCTTTTGGAGTGCAAGGGGCGCTCCTGAAGACCTTCTCTGACTCTGTTATGGCATCAGCCCTTTTCTATGGAGTAACTTGCTGGGCCGGCAGCATTTCAGCTGTGGACAGGAAGAGACTAGACAAACTGATCAGGAAGGCCAGGGGTCCCACTGGAAGAGCTGGAAGAGGTGTCTGGACCTCTTTGCTCAGACTGCTGCCTCCACGACCCGTCCCTGGATAAGCGATAGGTAATGGATGGATGGATGATCCAGTTTCTGCAGTTCTGCACTGACCCCTGAGAAACCTTTGGTGTCATCAGGATTTGATGCAGAGAAAGCCCCTCTTTCCTTAGAATAACAATTTTACTTGTGACACTTGATTTATTTCTGATACCATGTTTCCCACTTTCACAATGCTACTTCATCCACCTGAATGCATGCTTTAATGGAAGGGATACAACTTAAGGATTCTTAAAATGGAGAAACTAAGTTGTTCTTCCAAAGTCAAACTACATGAATACTTTATTTTTCAACGCCTTACAGTGCAATATAATTAAGATGAATTCCAAGAACTAACACTTTTTACAAGAGTAAATGTATTTATTGTATGTATTTTTTCCAAGTCACAGGTCACTACAAGCTTTGACCTGGGGGCCTTTAGTAAACAAAACACAATAGGGATTGAACTGCAAACTTCATCACACCTGCAGAATGTATTTTGACCACCTTTCAAGATCATACAACCACACTCTCATATTAAAAGGGGAGAAAGAGTTGCTTGTTGAATTTCTGTTGTTATAATTCCCAAATACATTGCAGTCAGAGTGCTGTACAGTCACAGTGTCAGACATCACACACAGATGAACAATGAGCATGTTGCATACTGTTCTTCGATCCACCTGAAAATTTTGCAGCCTTCTCGTATATGCAAATGAGCTTGACAATAATATGTTGTGATAGTAAGGGGGAGAAATTTCCAGTTCAACCAAAAGATGCTTCAGGCTCATTGTCATGGTGTGGTTGTTTTACTTGCATTCGCCCCTGAAACTGACCAAAAGAACTGATGTTCTGCTGATGTTGTTCTGCTGCTTCTGCTTTGTAATAGCCAATGTCATGAGGGATGGACAGACACTGGGGCCATTAAATATTGGCCTTTACTGAAGGCCCCTTAGCAGATCAATGTGAGCGAAATGGCACATCTTTTGACCTGTTTTTTTTTTTTTAACCATTTTGTCTGTAAAATGAACATCCACTGCTTGAGGTGTCTACTTTACATCAATTTATTCTGTGAAAAGTGTTGTCTCTGAAATGTCAGATTTAAATATGTTACCTGAAGTGACCAACTGAACCGCCTTTCTAAACCAACAATAAAAAAATGCATATATTACAGGGTTAATAGTAGAATTCAAGTAGCCCACCCATACAAATATTTCAAACACTGCTGGTGGTACTGAATAGCTGATAAAGGGATCAATGATATTACAGACAAAAAAAGGAGTCCAAAAACAAAGAAATGCTCCCATTATGATAGCAAGTGTTTTAGTGGCTTTTGTCTGGCTTGCATTTGATATTCTTGCTGAGCTCATACAGCTTGTGTTCTGTATTTTGCATAATTGTCTCTGTGCCACTAGGAAAATCTTCAGGTAAACACCAAGCATTATTATTCCTGGAATGTAAAAGGAAAGTACTGATGAGACTGTACTTGATAGTCTACTCTGAAACAAAACACACTGCCCTTCACATGCAATGTGCTTATAGTAGAAGTCCTCAATCCCCCAAATATTTAACTCCAGAAAAATCATTCCAAAGCCTATGAGTGCTGACATACTCCAACTGAGCAGAATAATGATCAATACAACATGAACTGTTATTTTTCGTCTGTATAGTAGAGGCTGGCAAACAACATAGTATCTGTCAAGCGATATAAATGACAGATTTAGTATTGATGCTGTACACAACATAACATCAGAACTCATGTAGACTTTGCAGAAGACATCACCAAAATACCAGCAAGACTCTACACATCGAATCATACTGGGCAACATGACAAATAACCCTAAAAGAAGATCAGACACAGCCAGAGAGACTATCAGGTAATTGGTTGTAGTATGGAGTTGCTTAAAATAGGCGATTGAAATAGTGACCAAAAGGTTTCCACACACTGTTAGGATGACTGTGACCCCTAGGATCATGTAGAGGGCAATGCGTATGGGCAAGGAATAGATGGTCCTCAGACATGAACCATTTCTGGACTCATAGCAGAGCACTGGCTCCATCTGGTTGGTAGGAGATGAAAATGATACGTTTAGGAAAGGAATGGTCATAAAATGTGCTGATGCTAAAAACATAGCTTTTTGTGTCAATATTTCTTTATTTCAAATATGAAATTTCAAATATATGATCATTTTGTCAGTGTGGTATGCTAAATAATCTCAGGCTGTTTACTTGCTTCTGGTTGGCTCAGTATAGCAACACGCTGGAGCAAAATAATACTTTCAGTGTTTTACTAATATGCATGTAACTAACAACCCATTTCTTGTGATTGTTAGGAGATGCAACAAAAAGATAGAACAATGCATGGAGAAGGGTGAGGAGGATAAGATAAGATATTCCTTTATTCGTCCCACAATGGCGAAATTCACAATACAACATAACAATTAAAAAAAAAATTGGGGTTGGGGGCAACTTTTGGTAAAATACACCTAATTGTAATGACAACTGTCCTATTTATCTGTTAAGTGATTTACTGGTCAACATTTTACCATAGAAAATGTACAGTAGGGCTATATATAAACTAGGGAAATAGACCATTAGACATAATGTGTACTTGTCGAAAAGAACCAATGAATTCAGAGTGATATTTAGTCAAGTAAATCTTTCTAGCACTAAGGGAAATAAGGGCAATCTATTTCTTGAATTCAGAACACCTACACCCTCCATTAAATGTATAGAGTTAGCCCTGTGATTTACTGCTTTAATCAAAAGTCAGTGGACTAGTCCTGCTATGAACTATTAAAAATCAGTAAAAAAAAAAATCAACTTCATGCAGAAGGCCACTGAGGCAAGGTGAAAGATAAGTAGCTGTTGCATTGGTTATCTTTTGCCTTGTGTTGTGGTTCTTCTGAAAAGAGAGCCCCATAAAGTGACATTATATGCAGCTTTAGCTTTGCTGTAACATTATTTGCAGGGGCAAATGTAAACCAGCCATTGCTTTAATTAGTAGAGCCCCTCTCACACTGTCAAGAATAAAAGTGTCCTCCAGATCTTACACCAGACATCAGAAGGTATATGCATTCATATACATTGATCTGTTTTTGTGTAATGTCATTTTTAATTTGCTCTTAAAAATTCTAGGTTTTTGAAAATAAGTGACAAAGTGCAAATACTCTGGCTGAGGTTGAAAACTTGGAATATTGCCAAATCCTGTCCATACAGCATAACTGTACTGTAATGTCTGCGAAAATGGTCAACTTAGAGAAGAAAACCAATTTTTTTCTGCTTGGAACATAGCACATTGAGGTAAATCGAAACATACAGAATTGCTACTTAAACCTCAAACTGAAAGTTAGTGAAAGCATGGACATCTCAGCTTTATTTAGTTTGGTGTCTCTGGATGTTCCCATGCATCTTAGAAACTGCTGTATTCTTTATGAAGTGTGTTTATGCCGCTCCCAGTTAGCTATCTGGCACCAGTTAGCTCACTTATAATAACATTTGCAATCAACTGTTGAATTAAAAATTGTTCATAAACCTCTTAAAATATGACCATTAGTTCCTCAAAGCATATTCAAACACATGTGCTTCACTCCCACACTTACCTTCCAAAGTCACCTGGACAGTATGGTCACCACAGAATTTGCCTCATATGGGGTTAGTTTCAGCTATACTTGTACTGAGCTCTCTGGCTCTCTGGCCAGTAACGTCTGAGGTTAAATAATACACCCACAGGGAGCAAGGCTGGACAGCCTCTCGGTGGATAATGTACAGTAAGAGGTGGGCATCATTTCACAGTTCATTACATAGTAATCACAGATGTGAGAGACTAAAGTGAGTTTTGAAAGTTCAGTCTTGATTTTAAAAATGACTAAATCAAAGTAAAATCTGGTGATATTCCATATTTTTCTTGTCGTCAAACCTCATGACCAACAATGAACTGATCATATATATCAATTGTCAATTTTCCTGAGGGAACCTCCCAAAGGGATTAATAAAGTACTCTGTCTGTCTATAGGGTGTATAGGGTATGTGTGTGTGTATGTAAGCTGGATGAGACCCGCAAGAGTGATCCCTGATTGCAAGATGCACGTAGTGGTTAAATGTCATGATGGCATGCATCATGGCAACTGCCACAAAAAGAAATGTAGAGGCAGAACTGCATTTTCCAGGAGAAATAAACATTTTTTTTTAATGTAAGAGGCAAGCCAGCATGCTGAATCATGTTCATACATGCATGGTACAAACTGTGTTCACAGAAATTATTTGGAAGTGATTTTGAGCTCATGCTGTGATTTTCACTACAGATGTCTTTTTTATGATATTATGAACTGTATATTTCTTTGCAATTTTATGCCAAGGAACATTATTCTGAAATTGTTGAAGTATTTTATATCACGTCTCTCACAGAGTGGTGAACCTCTTCCCATCCTTACTTCTGAGAGACGCAGCCTCTCTGGAATGCTCTTTTTAAACCCAGTCATGCTACTAACCTGTTGCAAATTACCCTAATTAGTTTGGGGATGTTCATCTAGGTGTGTTTTTTTTTTAGCATTACATAACTTTTCCACTTTTCCAGAGGTTGTAAATCTACACAAGGTGCTACATAAAGTGCATTTGTACAACCATGTACAAAGTACTGCAAAAATTTACTTAGACAGTGCAACATTAAAAACTGCTGAATAGTAGTTTAAAACTGTTAAACAGAGCATACCTGTGAATGTAATCCTGAGCTGCTGTATGCGTAAACATAATTGCTGTGCAGCACAAAGCCATGAAAATTTCCATAAGATAGATAAGATACTCCTCTATTAGTCCCACAGTGGGGACATTTGCAGCATTACAGCAGCAAGATAAATAATAGGTAAAAATTATAAACAAGAGAAGTATATGAAAAAAAAGTATCAACAATTTAACTAGAATAAAAAGCATCTACAATTTAACAACTAGAGTAGAAATTTTTAACACTTTAATAAAAGTATTGACAAGAAATACACAAGTATCAAAAGTGTAAACCAGGCGTGACAGAATGAATAAATTAACAAGAGAAATATTAACTATGAGAACATGACAGAATGAAAAGGATGAATTAAGATGAAATGCAAGGTAATGAAATGAAATGAAATGAGCTATTGCACAGAATCAGATATTGTACGGAATGAATATGTCACAGAATGACCTAAGAATTAGTTTAGTGACCTAATGAGGAGTGTAGTCTACTGGGAGTAATGCTGGTTGTATGGTCTGACAGCTGCAGGAAGGAAAGACCTGCGATATTGCTCCTTCACGCACTTCGGTTGAAGCAGCCCATCGCTGCAGGTGCTCTCCAGTGCTGTTAACGTGTACTGCAGGGGGTGGGAGTCATTCTCCAACAGGAATGACAGCTTAGCCATCCTCCTCCTCTCTCCCACCACCTCCACTGGGTCAAGGGGGCAACCCAGGACAGAGCTGGCCTTCTTGATCAGTTTATACAGTCGATTCCTGTCCACAGTCAAAATGCTGCTGCCCCAGCACACTAGACCATCAAAAATGGCTGATGCCACAACAGAGTCAGAGAAGGTCTTCAGGAGCACCCCTTGCACTCTTAAAGACCTCAGTCACCTGAGTCAGAGTCTGCTCTGACCTTTCCTGTCCTTGCAGTGGTGTTATGAGTCCAGTCCAGTTTGTTGTTGAGGTGAACACCCAGGTACTTTTAAGAGACACCATCTCAGTGTCCATTCCCTGGATGTTCACTGGTTTTGGAGGGGAGTGAATGCGCCTGCAGAAATCACCACAGGTTCTTTGGTTTTCCCCGTGCTGATCTGGAAGTCGTTCCTCTGGCACCATTGCACAAAGCCCTGTGTCAGTTCTCTGTATTCACTGTTCCCCCCATCTGTGATGACATAGACAATTGCAGAGTCATCAGTGAACTTCTGCAGGTGACAGGTTGGTGTGTTGTGTGAAAAGTCTGCAGTGTAGAGGGTGAAAAGGAATGGAGTGAGGACCATTTCCTGTGGGGTCTCCATACTGCAGACAACTGTGTTAGATACACAGTCCCATGTCCTCACATACTGTGGGCGGTTGGTGAGGTAGTCAAGGATCCAGTAGGATCTATTGCATTACATTAGGGATTGCCTACTGTAATGCAATAGGGCTTCAGCTGCACTCAGGGCTCCCAGGCATGGAAGTAAACATTGTAAAAGTTGTATGAAAAATGCCAGCTCAAACACTGTCACTTTAGTAGACGTTGAGCATTCAGAAACATAAGTCCATGAAAAATAATTAAAGAAGGATAAAAAAGACAGAATAAAAGAGAAAAAAACTCAGCCGTGAGTGAGAGCTGCTGTACCAGGCTGCCACTAGAGCGCTGCCATCTAGGAACATGAATAGATTGAATATAATAGTTGTAAATTGCTGTAAATGTTAATGTTGGGGGTTGCCAGTTTATTCACCGGATATTGAGGAGTCTGATGGCTTGATGAAAGAAACTGTTACAAACACTGTTTCTGGACCGAGCCCACAGAGCCCTGCAAGTGCACCTGGGAGATAATGCCCCTCCGGTACCTGATAGCCAGGATTCACTACTGTCACACCATGGAGGAAATACTATGGAAAGTTTCGAGCAAAAAAGTTTTGGGATGACAAGAACAAGATCATAGTTTTCCCACATTAGCTTCTCTGCACTGTCCCCCTTTCAAATCCAAGCCCTTAATGGTCAGGCACCGTTATGGACTCGTAGTACCCTATTACCCAATTAGAACACTGTGCTCCGAGAATGCAGGGTTTCTTTTGGTTCCTTGTGTCTCTCAAAGTAAAATGGAAACTAGAGCCTTCAGTTATCAAGGTCATCTTCTATGGAACCAGATCCCAGTTTTGGGAGGCAAACACCCCGTCCACATTTAAGAGTAGACTTAAAACCTTCCTCTTTAATGGTGATGTTTTGGTTATATTTAAGGCTGGTCCAGGTGAACCCTGAGCCATCCCTTAGTTATGCTGCTACAGGCCTAGACTGCCAGGGATTGCTCATAATGCACTGAGCTTCTCTTTCCTCCTCCCATCTACATTTGTGTGCATTCTTATCCCATCTATGCATCTTACTAAGCCAACATCACAACAACATTTTGTTCTCTCTCGTCTCTCTTGTCTGTTATCTTCTCATATTCTGCAGGTATTTCTGGCTCCATGGCTATGGAGTGGGGTGAGGAAAGCGCTGCAGCTTCCAGCAATATTTGTGCAAACATGGTCTACAGCATTGTTTTGCAGGGGTATGGACATGATGGTGTAATTTAAGTAAGGTTTCTGAGGAATGTTTGGTTAAAATTGCCACCTAAAGTAACAACCTCTCAGTCTTTTTGTCAGTGATTACTGATGACCTCATTGGCTAAAGTTCTTGTAGTTCATTTTTTAAATTTACCTCTGAAAGAATGTAAACACCAGTAAACTCTGGTAACACAAAGCTGTGGAAGGTGTGAGCAAAGCACACCAATTTCTCTGTTTTTGGCGGCAAGAACCAGCACCAATATCTTTATCTACACCCATCATCTGAAGATGAAGATGATCTATTTTGCTATTATCATGCAAAATTGGTTTGAACTAAGAGTACAACTATTTCCCTGGCAACGAAGGTAATTAGTGCAAACTATAAAGTAATTCAAAGGTAATCACACACACACACACACACACACACACACACACACACACACTCCAAGGCAACATGAGTTTAGACGGATGATGATCAAACAGAGTAAATAATATAACTAACAAAAAAAAAACATACTAAGACTAACATAATAAATCATGAAATAATACAACATCGCACAGACAGCAGAGGTGAGCTGCAACAGGGTCTTGTGTGAGTTCAGGTTTAAAAACTCCTCAGAACTGGTCCAGTCCATCTCCTCGCCGGGAGGGAAGATGGGGTGTGGATGAGGGATCCCTCATCCGGTGGTGAGGACTCCTCTCCAGAAGAAGGCTCCCTCTCATTCGCAGTGTTGGGTGAAGGAGCCAGGTGGATTCTCTGAATAGAGATACCACTCTTTAGCATTGCTAACAATGCAAGCTGATCACCTGTAACCTGTTTGAGGCTCTATACAAATTGTTAACAGAAGCTAACATTAGCGAACATTGTTGCAGTAACTGAAACAACTTCAGCTGTAGGTGAACACATAATTCCCTTCTGTTAGTGGCTAACATTATTATGACAAATGTGTGTGATGCTCATCTATATGAGCCTGTAGAGAACAAACATACAGTATTATTATCAACAGACTGCTCATGTCTTAGATTCGTGACAGCAGCCTGCGCAACACAGGATTAGAACCAAACAGTTGTAGATGCAACAGGGATACATATCCATTATGTAAATATATGTCAATAAATAGCATATGTATAAAATGTCATGGTCCCCCAGTACATATCTGTTGTTGTTCTTGTGAGAATGAGTAATTTTTTTTTTTTTTTTGCAAATATAGAAAGAACATGCATGCTACACAAATGGCAGGAATTGCTACACAATCAGATATCATGCCACTTCCAGTTTTTTGCAAACTGAAGTTGTGTGTTCCTAGTTGGAAACGGCATATTATATTTTAGTTTGTGTCTTGTGTAATAATTAATGCAGCATAAACAACAATTAGAATGTTGAATGATAGTCTAGTGGGATACAGACAGGTGTCAGCATTCTCTCCTGACATTCAACACCTACGGAAACTGGGAATTCATTACCAGTACCTGCATTATGACACCTTGTCAACCAGGGAGCTCATTATTTTTCCAAGTTTTGGAGAGAGACTTTCACTGCATGCTCATATGACAAACAAATTAGTGACTTGTCAGTGAATAAGTATTATAATAAGTATTATGTAGTATAATACTTGTCAGTATTAATGAACATGTTTTTTTGTTTTAATTCATAATTTTCATTATTAGTTGAGAAATTTTATGTTCTGAAAAACACAAAACACATTGGTGTTACAGTTTTTCTCAGTCGCTTTGGTGCATTTCTCTGATCAGAATTAAAGTTCTCATAACTGTTAGTTCAACCTCCACAACATTTAGTCATTTGCGCACATCATAGTAGCAGTTTCTCATTCTTTCCAACAAATTGCAAATCCTTTGGGCATGCATCAGTTGCTTTCATACAATTCTCTGCTGTTTTTTAACATTATCATTTGCTTATGTCATGTCAGTCAAAATGAAGTATACGTATTAATGCTGAATAGTCATTCCCTATAAAACTAATAGTCCTCATTTCATTGCTTGAGTCATTACATACAAAAATGTTGAACTAGTTGTCAAAATCTGTCAAGCAAATTTGATACATTTCTTTATCATTTTATTCCTGAGGCGGGTTTCAATCTGGCAAAAGGTAAACAGTGTGGAAGGGATTGCATTGGACAGAGAGCAACCACAGATGTCCCAGGCCAACAAGGAGGGAATGTTACACTGTGTGCAGCCATCTCAGAAAATGGTCTCCTCACTCATATCCCCCGTCTTGGTCCATACAACACACAACATCTGCTGACTTTTTAGACACTCTTTACAGGGACATAATCCCTGAGAATGACAGGGGTCTAACTGGAGACCATCTGAACAAGTATGTTGTTGTTTGGGGTAATGTGTGTTTTCACCACTCAGATCTGGTCAGACAGTGGTTTGAAGCATGTGCTTGAATGATTTGCAGTACTGTGTATGTTGCATGTTCAGTTCCAATATGTACTGCAGTATTGTTCACAGTTGTGCACAGCTTTACCCAAAGGCTGTTTCTCATGTTTGTTGTAAATACATGTGTATTTTTCTTTTGCACAATGCTTTGAACAAATTAGAATTGAAAAGAGCATTCGCAGTAAAAATGTGAAACATATGTATTCAGTGTCTTGTTCTCAGTTACCTCACTAAATACAGTAATGTGTAACTTTACTGTAGTTTTCAAATGACTGTGCAAATAGTGTATAGTGCTGTCTTGAGCATTTTCAGGTAGTGTCACCAAGATCTGACTTTTTGCATTTGAAAACACTTCCAGAGCAAACTGTCATAATGAAAACATGACTAAGCCATTTGACTATCTTGTTCATAAACAATGGTGTCAGGACTTTTCATTTTGTTGACACTGACACATTCATTGACATGAATACTTGCTTTTGAGGAATGAACAATCCATTTTGAGCAAGTGAGGCACTTTTGCAGGTTATCTACTCAGTTTTGCAGTTTGTACTAATTGTTTTGAGAAATGCACTAACTGCTGTGCAAATATTAATAGTGATGTGAGAAATGCACCAAAGCGACTGAGAAAAACGGTAAACAAGTAAAACAAGCATGAACAGAAAAGAGAAAATTTACACTTACATGAAAAACATAAAAACAATATAAATATTGTGTTGTGGGTGATATGGCCTAAAATTAATGTCACAGTATTTTTCACACTTTGAATGGTGACAGTATTATATCATGGTATTAGTGCTTTTGTATGTTTTTTAAGAAGTAAGAAATAAAGTTAATATTTTAATAATATAATAAATAGTTTGCATGTCTATCATCAGTTATGTCTTTTGCTACATATAGTGTGATTGCCTGAGTAATTTCTTTCCATCTCTTACCGCTCATGTTGTAAGGTGTTGCTGAAGGGTAATTCTGTGTCAAATCACAGATTTTACAGAAAGTTCCCGACTGACCATCTCAGATTTTGTTCATATTTTTTATATTAATGCCCTTGTTACTAATAACTGCTGTGCAAAATTTTAGGCCAATATCTCCCAAAAGGGGATGTGGGCCCATATTTAGCATAGAAACCAGTGTTACAATCAAACATCCATAGTTTAATAGCTAATAACTTTTGAACTGTTCACACTAAATAGTTAAAATGTTCACACATGATTCATATACATATGCATGATACATATTTGCAGATTTATGGCATGCCAAATATGGCCTCCTGGAATGTTCATTTGTCCATGGTAGCACATTTGGCACTCTATATCTCCAGTTAATGACACCAGATGCGTCATTACAGACATGGTATAGTACTATCAGGAAAACAAGTTATATCTGAGACAGAAATTATACTTTCTTATATATAGGCCTCTAAAAATGGGAAAAAGCTTGTCACGTCTGTGTTTTGAATGCTTATAGCAAAAATCTGACAAGGTTTACCAGAAAACAAATGAGATCAGTGAAAAGAGCAAGGTCTAATTGATATATGTACCAAATATGAAATTGGTGCTGTGAAGAAAACTATTTAATTAAGGCTGTTGAATATAGAAGTTTTTATGACATGTGAAAATGCCATTCACAAGGTTCCATTACATGCTACATCATTAATTCAAACTCTCTTGACTATGCATATATGTAGTGTATTTGCAAATATTACTAATTATTTACAAGCTCTATGCTGGAGTAACTGTCATATTCCTGGTAGGGTAGTACAGCAGATGCCATAATTAATATCTCAATGTCATCTCTGACCGTATTTTTCTTATTGTGTAATCCAGGAGGTGTCGGCGGGACAACCACAGGGAGAAAGCTGTGAATAAGTCTACTCCAGTGAGGAAGTCCCGTCGACCCCTAGGTCAATTACTTCATGGTATTAGAAAAGTAAAGTACAGCTAGTCAGAAGAAAACAGACTACACGAGAGAAACCATGTCAAAGTGCAGGCTGTTGAAAAAAAAAACCCTCATTGTTATTGCTCTATGTTGTTTCATAACATTTTGGGTGCTGTTTGTTTTAATAAAATGTTCTATACTCATATACTCTGTATTCTTAATTCTGTCACTGTTTGATGTCACAAAGAAGGCTGGATCCCAAAGTTGTCTACAACATTTATTACATGTGATGAGAAAGTCTGCAAATCTTTAGCAAACATTAGAGATGGATAATATAGATATTTGTTAATGATGAATAGGCTTCACTTAAGATTAAGGGACATAATAACATCTGCAAATGATTTATAGATTTTTTTTTTATGAATGTCTAACAAATCATTCATTAAACATGAATAAACAAAAGGTGGTAAACTCAATACATGTACTTAATCAAAGAATATTTCCTTAAATCATTCAAAACATGTTTTCCTACACATTAAGTTATTAAAATAGTTTATAGATGTTTTGTAACTTAAGTAGTAAATGATTTAATAGTCATTTACAAATGTATATAAGTGGTTTGTTCATGATTAGTTAACTATCTACTAATATCTACTGATAGCTTATAAATGTTTTATAACAGATCATTATTATAAAATGTTAACTTAATTTTTTTTTTAAATTGTTGCCTAATGAAGAAGAAGTTTGTCATACTGATGTATGACAGGATGAGGCCAGACTTGACATGTTTGCCAGAAGGCAGAGTTCCAGGGCATGCCGCCCTGTGTTTGGGCCCAATGGCAAGTGTCAGCCAGAAGCTGAGAGTCCTGCTGACTGGGGGTGGCAGAAGGTTGGTGAAGAATGGCAGGTCTTCTATACAGCCAACCCCCCAGCTGACCAACAGGCTGTCGTGGCAGGTGCAAGTACTACAGGCTGGGTCTCACCTGTACCCTTGCAAATAATCTACACTTTATTGATCCTTCCTTCTACTAAACTAGGAATTTATTGAAATCCCTTCTCTGCATATCACCCATCTTATTCATAATTAACTATACATACTAGGAGCAGTGGACTGCCGCAGTCAAGGGCCCACAGTGGTGGTGACTTGAACAAGCAGTTGCTCTCACTTTTCCACATTTTACCAGTCCAGGGACTCGAACCGGCTACCCACTAGTTGCAAGTTCACTTCACAAACCACTATGCCACCACTGCCCTAGAGGTGTGACTCTTCACTCTTCTGACACTTTTTTTTTAATACATGTCTTTATCTTTATTTCTAATCATGGGGCTTATTTGTGCTTGTACTCTGTCGTGGAAATAATCCAATTCTTAAGAGAAACTAGTGACTAACCCAATAAGAGTCAGTCATTTATTAATGCAAAGTTGACAATAAAGTAGACACTAAATCAGACATGGGTCAGAGCAACAGCTATAAGAATTCGCACAGGGTCAGAGCATTGCATCAAACTAGTTGATGAACACAGTCTGGCAACTAACAGTAGAAGCTCTTCAGTATTTATGCAAAGTTTCAGAAGGTGGTGCGGATCATTAGACCAATTACAAGAGACAGTTTCTAGACAGAACATAGGAGGATGAAATATGGTGTGTCTGGGTTAATTTTGGCCCACACGTATTGTGGTAAGGATTTTATATATATGATGGTGGATTTTATGAATGTTTTATGTGTTGCTTACCCTCTGTCACATTCTAGATCCTGGTCATCAGTTTTTAACTGATTTTTGTCTGTTTCTTTGGGCATGAGTGCTGCAGGACTGGTGATCTCGTTGCTGCCCAGACAGTGGAGGGATTGGTAGTCAGAGTTCCTCAGCTTCACACACGTTGTGTGTGTAGTGATCAATTTGCACGCCCTTCACACTATAATTTTCCCTTAAAGATTGGTTATTTTGCTGTGTGTGTATGTGTTGGGCACGGAGCGTGGTGAGTACTCTGTCCCCATTCCCCTCCCTGACTACAGCTACACTCAGCCGTCCTGTAGTGCTCCTGTTTGTGTTGAAACTGGTTTTAACTAAAGTTTTGGTTTATTATATTATTATAACCAGCTTGTCTGTGTTTGCTGAGTGTACTTCTACAGACTGTGAGTGTAAATACTGATTACAGTATAAACCTCTGCAAAGCTTCTTGCTGGCATGTATGACATAAATTGCATTTACAGTATGTCTGCTTTATCTTCAACAGTGGCATTCAAAGGGAAAAGAACAGCTATATAGATGATTTCCAGGAGAGAAAATACATTTAAAATACACTTGAACAAACATCAAGAGAGGCACATCTTAGATTAATGCTTTTTTATGAACAATAAATTACATATTACAAAATGAAATAACAATTAATTAATAATTATTAGTTTAAACATCAAATGTTTGAATTACTGTACATTGTATTCAAAGACACAGGCTGTACAATCATGCAACATTGTTCTTCATAGAGTTGATACATTATAACATACTGCAGTTATTCGACATTCAGTTGCTGTTACAGGATTTATCCAATGTGTGTGAGAGAGTTTGTGTGCACATGTGTGTTACTCATGTGTTGGGGACTTCAAGCTGTTTACACAGTCACATTGTGAGCACTCCCCATAACATGTGGCTGCTAATTGTTAATACTTTTTAGAACCTTCTGTTTATACCGTTTATTACTATTTAACTACTAATTATCCCCTTGCTGCTGTGCAATGTAAATTTCCCCACTCTGGGACGAACAATGTATATCTTATCTTATCTTACAAATCAGCTTTTTAGGGTGACTTAAGGTTAGGCTTAGGTTAACGTTGGGGTAAAGGTATGGATTTGGCAATTAGTGGTTTTAGTTGGCTAAGTCTCCAGGAAATGAATGGAAGTCAATGTGAGGTCCCCTAAAGTGACAGAAGCATGACTGTGTGTGTGTGTGTACTCCTTAAATTAACAATTGAAAAATAATAATATAATGAAGTAGCATTCCATCCTTTTTTTGGTCTTTGACAGACAACAGATGCCACAGCCAGCATGGGTTCATGTCAAATAATCCAAAACATTTGAAAAAGTTTTAAATGTGAGGACTTTGACTGAAAATGTCTAATTTCTACAAATTGCATATAGCCTTGTTTAGTGTCCCAGTGTTGTTTAGTGTCATAAGGACTGTTTAAAGAGTTTTTCCTTTGGACAACTGTGGAATTTCTATGTTGCATATTTTAGTTATTTATGACAGTGTAAATATAGACAGTGCAGCCAGTGGCCTGTGCACAGATTGCGACGACATTGCAGAACTCTCCCCTCTGCAAATAAATGAAGCTATGAATACAATGCACATGAACAGTAGTGCAAGTTCTAATCTCACGTCAACATTTTTTTTGGCACATTAGTCTATATACCTTGAAATAAGGTAACCATGGTTGTCATGGTTGCTATTACCTTTCCAAGTACATGCCACTGTAAAACTGTAATCACACATTCTGATGTCTGTATATGTATATACAGCTAAATCCTATGAATGAATTAACTCTGGAAGTTATTGAACTAAATCTTAGAGGATATTGTTAATATACTATATCATATGCATTAATTGGAAATACTTTTGTCCAAATTCTGGTGTCTAAATTCATCATATGAGAGTTATATTTATGTTTGAGTGTTCAACCAGAAAACTTTCTGGTTAAGTACAGCAAGCTGTAATATGCTGAAAATGCCTATTATAAATGGATTTCAAAAGCACAAGCAGAAAAATTAACTGGAGAAATAGTTGCGTCGGCAAAGATGCAGCGAAAGCACACATCAGGCAGTTTGGTGTAAGGGACATTTTTAAGGATTCTGCACAGCGCAAGGCTTGGCACGTGCCATTTAAATACAATTAGGATGAGTAGGCTATGAGTATGTAATTTTCCATAGTCATGTACCAAACCTAAGAGGAATATATTACCTACCTATTTGCTGTGTGTTTGTAAGAGTGTATGTGTACTGGATCCTGTCTTAATCGGCCACTAGTGATTTCTATGGATATCCTGACACTTTTGTAGTCAGTGTGACTGCTGTAACCAGGGATGTCCCAATCTGATCGCAAGGCTGAGCAAGGCATTTTTTTCTGATTGGTATCAGCTATATTGAGCTGTTTTGGCCCCTTGAACAAAAAGCCAATAAGAATAATTTATTAATGTAATGTAAGCATGCAGAGACGGCAAAAATAAACACTTGAAGCGAAATATTAGTTAATTCAGGTACTCGCTGAACGCTGAACCTAAACAACAAACACTGGAGGTAACTATTAAAAGGAGAGAGAAATTCCCTTGATACAGCAACAAGTTGAAAAAAGATTACAGAGAGAGTTTTTTATTTTATAAATTGTTATTTTGTAAAAAATAAAACTAAAAAACACATGAAGGAGCAGCTTGGATACAGGCATTGTTTTCTTAATGTATTGCAGAGTTATACAGTTGTCAAGCAAATAGATTGGATTGATTTGAATAACTTCAACTTAGTCGAAGTGTGCACTGTATAACTGTATTATCTGGGATAATGGAAGTATCAGATCTGGACTTGGCAGATACTTAATATTAAATGACTCAAATAAGGAAGGGCCAAAAAATGCGATCGGGACATTCCTAGCTGTAACTGGTTGTAAGCTGTGAAGCTTACTACTGCCACTCTTCTCCTTAATGGAGCAATAGTTTAGCTGACTCACTAATTTGAATATTTATAGACATTTTTTTTTTAAATCCTTGATGATTTTCATACAGTTCTATGTACTTATTTTTATTTGATACTCGACTGTTCTTGCTGTAGGCATAGGGGTATAATTCAGTGCTGAATGTATTTTACAATGAAATGAATACATTTAAAGTTTGAAAACTTGCTCATGCAGCTGAAGAATGTTTACAGTACCTTGACAAGAACTTTTAGGGTTTCTGCCATCAGCTCCTGACCAAACCATCTCTATTGCATTACACAACCCAGTGTGTAGGCTTACATATCTTCAGCACACATTTATTTTAGACATGCAGCATATTTTCAACAAGGTTATTAACTTGCTCTGATAATTTGTCTCAGAACCATTTCTAAAACCACTACACATCCACTGCTAAGTGAAAATCAAAGTGACAAGATGTCAAAATATGGGAAGTCACTTGTATCCTGATTATTTTTCTCTATGTGCTTATGGCTCTGAATGATTAAGAGTCATCACTGTTACTGATTCATTGCTTTACTTCACTACAGTCCCCCATTTGATCAATCCATTGATTGGATAAACTGGAGACCTTTGGAGTACGTCTCCCTGCCCTTAAACCAACCCTGGCCCCACTTTGTGAGCCTCCTCCACCTTCCTGGGCCTGCTGAATCCGAAAGGCCTCTCTCAGGTTCTGAGCGCGGACTTCCTTGCTTTGGATCTCCTCTACAAGTCGACTAGGAAACCAGCCTCGTTCACCATCATGGAGCCTTTCACCCATCATCCAGCCTAGAAAACAAATTACACAGAAAGCCCAGAGGTGGCAAGAAGATGGTATATGTGTGTGCATATATATATATATATATATATATATATATATATATATATATATATGAACTGTACACACACATATAAATACTTATTTTTCAACGTGGATGTAAAAGCAGATTTGTGCCTCTACATACCATCGTCTGTTTTCTCTAGGAGGTTCAAAACATCAGCCATCTCGATGGAGAGTTCATCTGGCTCCTGAGATGAGTATGACTGAATACACTGCACCTGTGGAGAATCTGATATATATCATAGATAGTTTAAGTTCATCTCTCCATGTCTGCATAATTGAGGACTGTACTCAGAATTGGTGTGATGTTATGTCTCACCTGACTGGTGAGCACTAGTAGACATAAAGCGTGTGCGCCGGTTAGGAGTGAGAGCACACATCCATCGAAGTTTATCACTCCTGTCCACAGGATGCCTTTGATTAGTTCGTTTGTTGGTATGTTCATTCTTACGATTTGTCAATATGTCTACTCACATTGACAGGTTGTTTATTCTGTGTTTTTGCTTTTGCCAACAAATAGCATGAAAAGACCAACCCCCCCAAAAAAAACAAAACAAGTGATCCTATGTTTTGTATGCCTTATATATCATATTGTTCTTTTCCATATATTCATTCTGTTGTCCAAAATCTAATTGATTAACCTTCCTGCCCCCCTGGTCATTTGTGGGAAAAAAAATACACAGACTATTGTTTCACAGAGCATCACATGTAGCTACATTGATGTTGATGAACTGAACTAAAGAAAGAACTCAATCAAGTTTCATGGGTTTCAGGCAGGTCACAATATCAAGCTCAGTCCACAATTCCAGCTACATCAGCTGATAGCAGATGAACTCAAACCCAGCCCTCATCAGCTGATGGCTGAGCAGATTCCCCCCTATGCATCTAATTGGCAAATACAGGGTGCCTTATTTAAGCTACTTTAGCCTGCCTACGCCTGCAGCTTCCTCTGCAAGCAGCTTTACAACCTGCCTCCACACCAGCTCCTTTTTTTTCTTTTTTCGCTGTCTCCTCTGTCTGTCTTAATGTCATTTCTGTTGTCATGGATGCCTGCTCTTTTCTGTATCCTATGGAGAGGGGTACTGCTGCTCATCCTGCCTTAGTCTTTCCATGTTTGTATGTGGAAGAGCAGGGAACTCCCCAAACAACCTGACATTGTTAGGCTTGGGGGAGGTCTGCTGACAATAACAAAAATATAGAATGACATCAGCCTTGTCCCAATCCCCCACTAATTTTCAAGTGACTATGAAACTGAACAATACCTAAATGCCCATTCTAATTTTTCTAATATTTTCTTTATCAGTTACAGCAACTGGTGGGCAGAGTCAGGGAGCAGGTGGAGGTGGTGATGATAAAGCTGATTTTAGAATACTTAGGTAAATGAACAGTCTAAACTGTACATGTCTTTGCAAAAACAATAATGACTTCACAATTCATTTAAGGTTATATTCAAATTCAGCTCATTACTTTTGCTGTCTGAAAAGAATCAGGGTAGTTACTCACCCAAAACCACATAGAGACTGTGTCTACTCCCAGACCACTTAAATTCATTAAATCTAAAACTAACAGGAGTTGTGAATAAAAATTTAATAAAAATGAATACTCCTGCAGAAACAGTACATAGCAGGAGAATTAACTGTGGACTCTTAAATATCAGATCTCTGTCCTCCAAAGCTGTATTAGTAAATGATCTAATATCAGATCATCATATTGATTTATTTTGCATTACTGAAACCTGGCTGAGTCATGAAGAATATGTTAAATGAAGCGACTCCACCCAGTCACATTAATTCTCACATTCCTCGAGACTCTGGCCAAGGAGGTGGAGTTGCTTCTATTTGACTCAAGCCTCACAATTAAACCTAAACCTAAACTCAATTACAACTCATTTGAAAGCCTTGTTCTTAGTCTTGCTAACTTGATAACTATCAAGCTCCTCTCCTGTGGAATCAGATCCCAGTCTGGGTTCGGGAGGCAGACACCCTTTGCACATTTAAGAGTAGGCTTAAAACCTTCCTCTTGGACAAAGCTTATAGTTAGGGTTGGTCCAGGTGAGCCCTGAGCCATCCCTTAGTTATGCTGCTATAGGCCTAGACTGCTAGGGGACTTCCCATGATTTACTGAGGTTCACTCTCCTTCTCTCTCTCCTCCACCTGCATCCATTCATAACCCATCAATGCATCGTACTAATGCAACTTCTTCCCTCTCTCCTAGTTTTGTGCTCTTCTCTCCTGTCGCTTTCTGCAGGTTCTTGTGTCACTGGATCTGCAGAGTCCGGACCCATGTTTACAAGTTCTGACTGACAATGTGTCTCCGTTACTGTTGTTCGCTATGGACACGCCTGTGGATTATATTGCTGCTTGTCATACCCCCCCCCCCCCCCCATCCCTCTCTCTCTGTCTCAACCCAACCAACAACCTGCCCATCACTGAGCCTGGTTCTGTCCGAGGTTTCTGCTTGTTAAAAGGAAGTTTTTCCTCGCTACTGTCGCATCATATGCTTGCTCATGATGGGAACTGTTGGGTCTCTATATGTTGTCGGGTCTCTTGACCTGCTCTGTATGTAAAGTGCCTTGACATAACTTTTGTTGTGATTTGGCGCTATACAAATAAAATTGAATTGAATTGAAAATCAGATATTGTATTTATGGTTAATAGGAAGAATGGAATAGGTTACTAATACAGTGCAACTCTTAAGATACTTGTGTTGTGCTCCGTCTTTCTGCTATCATGATTTCTAAGAAATGAATATTCATGTTTCTTCTCCCCACCACAAATTTACATTTGCATTATTTTTTACACCTGCTCTTCAGAGATGGAGAATTTACATGTAAAACTGAGCAAAAAAAATGCTTGCCTCAGTCTGTTCTGCCTGTCACAAAAAAATTAGTTCACTGGGCCAGAAATACAAACAATTATAATTATGTACAGTTAAATGTGGAAGGAGCTATTCCTCTAATGTGCATGTTTAACTGATTATCAATATTATTAGATTGAAATCAACCACATTATAAATGATGACAGACAAGTAGAAACCAGACAAAAAACATTTTTACAGAAATATTACAAAGGGCTTATGTCATGCTTTTTAATGGACTTAATGAATGGAGTAGAAGTAGTAGAAGCACAAGACAATGCAGTTTTAAACTGCTTTGATTGATTGATTTGATCAAACTGCCCTCTCATGGTGATGTGCATACACATATACATATATTTTCTCAAATAATAGCTGGAAGGTGAGCCTTTTCTTTCTAATTCACTCTTTGATCAGTATAATTGGCCATTTTAGTTGCAGTTTTATGAATCATTTTAGTACTATCCGTTTGCCCTGATAAAGTGACTGCATTGCGATTTTAATAAAAAATGCAACACTTCCTGTATGTGTTTCAATTTCAAAAGTGTTTTGGTGGACAGAAACCCTTCATTCCTTAAAAAGGCTTTTATTATGAAACATTTGCAGGAACAAGTTGTGAAAAGTTCATTGAAGTTCATTGTAAGGTGCCATCTTGTGTCACATATGGCATTATTACAAAGTATATTTTGGCTGAAACATAAACACATATACCTGCAGTAAATGAAATGGGACAATGCCTTAGATGAGTAATCCAGAATAAAAAATAATTAGAATGAATATATTTTTAAATTAGAGTGATGGAAAGAGTCGTTATGCTAAGTTGACATGCACATATTATGACAGCCACCAAGAGTTTATCCAGCCTTGTTTTGCTCCCCTGGCCTCAATAAGAAATCCAGCTTTTATTTGTTTGTGTCGACCATGCCTCCGGCCATTATTTGAAACCGTGCTTTTATTTGACCACTGGTTTTCATTTGAGGAAATATGCCACATCCTTATACAGATTGCTTATTATAAGATTGGTTCCTGAACAGCTCACAATCAGCACATTAATTCAATAGTAGTTAGTTTTTTAAAATCACATATGTAGAATCTCAAATACTATGGTTAGCCAGTTTGCTTTCAGAAAGAAAACCATCCAGAGTTTACTCTGAAGCATGAGGCCCACCTTTAATGCTGTCTATTCATTTTCTCTCATTACCCTTAGCCACATCTCATTCACAGTGGAATCTTAAGTTAAATCTGTTTTGGATACTCACATACTGGAGGTCTTGAGCATGTAACTGACTTGACGCTCCTCTTGGTTCTCCAAAAGTTTAAGATTGAAGACACTGGCCAGTTGCTGGCCCTGGTCTTCAAGATCTTCAGTCCTCAACATGGCCCGCGTACATGAGTCAAGAACTTGGAACTTGTCCCCACTGATAACAGGTTGACTGAATTAATATTCCCTGCTTTCAGTGCAACAATCAACTGATTTGTTTTTGAATGCACATACACTCAGTTGCCACTTTATTTTTTTGTCTACAACCTTTTGTATCAGACAGAAATACCTGTGTCTTGCAGCACAGTCCACCAGCACCACAAACTACATCCTCCAAAATGATCAGACTACATCCTCTAAATTGTTTAAAATTATTTAAACAAAAAACAGTAGCTTTAGCAAGGTGTCCATAATAAACTGGCAGCTCAGTGGAAAGACAACAATGACAAAATAACAAAAGACAAAACATTTGTTAAAATGCAAGGATTTCACAGTGAGAATACCTTACCAAATGCTTACCTAGAGCCACGCTTGGTGACCAGCAGCAGATTGTTAAAAAGGAACAAGTAGAGTGGTTGGTAGAGCTTACGACTCCGCATGGTTCTAGTGCTCTTAGGCCCAGCCATTAGCTGCACTTCACCCTTCTTAAGCAACCAGCGTGAGTGGGAAATGATGGGCACGGACTACAGGGTTAACAGATATAAAAAAAAAAAAAGAAAGAAAGAAAAAAGAAATGTAAAGTAAGATTTACTGTCATTTTTCCAAATTTCCAAAGCTGAATTTAACGAACTTTGAAATAAAACCTGAGGGTAGGTAATAATTCTGTTAATCTGTAAAAAAAAAAAAAAAATCAAAACAATGAGCCTCAATTGCATTTTATCAAAAGCAATCTTCAGAATGGCCATAATTAGACAGCCCAGCACTATTAGTCCAATTTTCAGGAAAAATATATAGCTATATATAGCTTCAGTTATATTTTATATGATATTTTTAGTTAATTACATCTATATTTACTGTTTTACACTAATGTCAAGAGATACGGTAAGAGCAAGTTGAATGTAATACAGGACATGATATTAAAGCACTGAACTGTTAAATGGGTTTTAAAGTACCTTTAGTGTTGAAAAATAAACTTTAAGAAATTAGCTACTTCCTTCACTTTTGCTACAAGTCACACCACCATTCTTGGGGAAGCCAGTTCACACCACTGTCACACCAGAATGTTCAGCATATGTCACTTAGGAACCTCGGAACGTCAAGCATAAAGCATAAAGATCTTTCTTTCTGTGGCTTCACTCTGGCAAACTTGCAGTCTCTAACATGACTTGCCCTGCCACATCTGTATCATTTCCTTGTTTCTGTCTGGTCCTGTGAAGTCTGTCATTTTGTTCACAGACTACACCACTTGGTTTCATGTAGCAGTTTCTTTCATGCTGTGCAATCAACAATGTCTTTTCTTGCTGCCTCCATGGCTTATTCAAATGTGACTGCCTTTCCAGTAGTCAGGCAATCCTCTAATAGTAGCCTCCATTGTATTCTGTCGTCATTAGCTATATAACTTCCAGTCTTGTGCAACCTCCTCAGCTCTGCACATATTCACACTTTGGAATTAAATTTCTGCCATTGCTTTTGTTTTTCACCAGTGTTACCAGTTCATTGTATGGTCTTCAGGGATGATGGGATTCAATACAATCCTCATCAGTGTGTTAGTTTGGGCGTACACCCAACTTAGTAGCACACTCATTTACTTTTCTTTGTCATCAAAGCCATTATCTGTAAAAACTGTGTGCATTGCATGTACTAAAGACAAATTGGGTAATTCTGGTTTACTTGGCCTAACTTCTAAAATGTACCTTCAGCAATGGGCAACACAGTGGCATCTACCAGTAGGATATCCGGGCAAGTTATGTTGACCTAAATTTACCAATGTTATAGAAAACTGGCAAGCGAATTATCTTATCAGCTCGAAAGACCAAAACAAAAACTTAATTGACCCATCAACACAAGAAAAGAAACGTAACAAAATGAGTTAAATAGATAGAATAGAATAGAATATTGCAACGCCTCGCATATATGGCCCTATGCAGTGATAAACATTATCTCCAAGCTGCTTTTAAGTAGAATTTTATCCAGAACTCTACTCATTTCACTTGTTAGCAGTTTTGTTTTTTACACCTTGCAGTGGCATCTTTAAATTGTTTTGTTGATATGATGTATTTATTATTGACTAATGATCATCTAAATATAAAGACTAATGAACTATGATGTTATACTTCAGACTGTGGGATACTAAGCCACAAAATCTGCAATGTGCCATCATGAAAACAAACCTGTGACGTCATTTCAGCTCAAAATGCAAAACAATAAGACTTAGTTTACCTTGGATTTAAACTCCAGTGTTTTCTCAATGCTGATAAGCTCCTCAGTGCGACTCATTTTTCGCACCCCCTCATTACACTCCTTCACAATCTGAGGAAGATGCAAATGTACACCATCAGTCCATAGCCTTAGACAGATGTACAACTCAACAGGTTTAAATCCTGCTGAGTTCATTACACTAGATCAAATCATATTATAGAAATCCTATTTGCTGCAATCTCATTTATTGTTTATTTCAATAAAATTGGAATTAAATTCCTTTAACTGAGTTGAACTGACTGTGCTTGTAATTCATGCCAAGGAGCTTGCACTTGATGTGACCAGTCAGGCCAAAGTTGGTCATACTTCCACAGAATTTTTTTTTTTTTTTTTTTTTTGCAATGGCAATTGCAATGGGACCCACCCAAAATCAGTGATATGGAAAATGATTTTGTCTTACTAGGTCTGTGCACTGAAATCAATCTTGCATATAAAAGGGGCAAGGGGCTACTTTGTGGGGGCGTATTGCTTCAGATACTGGTGAGATGATGGCACATAAATCAGTGACACCAAAACACTGTACATCTGTTTGTTTTACAGCTTATAAAGTTACCATGGCAACAGTTATTTTATCTTTGACTGATGCTCACCTGCTCCAGTTGCTGATGTGCTTTTATAGCATTTGCTTCCCTCTCTGAGTTTTCCTCTGCCTTTTTCAAGATATTCTGTGTATAGAAACAAAATAAAATAAAAACAACAAAAAGCCTCTACAGCGGCACCCACCCCCGATATATGCATATAAATACAACTTAGACACATTTTCAAAATAGATCAAACACTGCTGAATCTTGCCATTTTACTTTGCAGAATGTATTTGGATGTATTTACTTTCAAATAATTTTGCCACACTCACTTGTACTAGCAGCTTGAGCCTTGTGATTCTCTGGAAAGGAAGGATCAGGAATGAAGTGAAAGACAGGCCCCTGACACGCGGATGGTTCTCCAGTGTAGCCATGGCCTCCCGAAATGCCTGGTTTCCTTCCCTGTACAGACAGTTAAGTTAACACAATACTTAGTTGATCTTACAGCTTCCATTATACACACACATAGGAGAGGACAATTGATAAAAAAATTTTAAAAGAAGAAAGAGGAGAAACCTGTGCATTTTTTCGGGACTAGTTTCAGGAGTGGATTATTAAATATTTGGTGCTCTAGTCAGCAATTCGAGCAGCAGGACAGTGTATTTGGGACTGAGTTAAAATAAACTACAGAGTGTGTGTTCATATTAATAGAGAATGATGCAAAGTGCATGTGTAATTTCATAGATTGCATCACATAAGGCTCTACAAAAATGTCAGAACAACAGCTAGTACACATGACTGCTGTGCCTGGCTGTGTGCTGGCTATTTATAGCCGATGTACTATTAATTACTATCAGTTCAGCACATGTAACTGTAAACTATCCATTGGCAATGGTATCTCAGACATCATTATTTGACATCAGAAAGATGAACATTGGTTATTTATAACGGTAATCACTGACGCATAAATGCATGCGAAAACCTGTATGAGAAACCTGTGCATCATACACATTAATTTGATTCACTAACCATGAATAACACATGGGGGCAGCTATAGCTCAGGAGGTAGAGCAGTTGTTAACCAGTCAGAAGGTTGGTGGTTTGATCCCTGGCTCCTGCAGCCTATGTGTCGAAGCGGGCAAGATACTCAACCCCTAATTGCCCCCAATGGCTGTTCCATTGGTATGTCAATGTATGTCGCTTTGGATAAAAGCGTCTGCTAAGTAAAATTGTAGAATTGTAGAATAACAAAACAGACTCTGTATTTCACTCTGCTGCACGTACTGTAGATTCATCAGTGAGATAAAAAGAGAGACAAGTTGTTGAAGGTTAGACATCTAGCTCAAAGCTACAATTGTCACATGCATGTTGGTATTCCCTTAACATTAATTAGACTAACTACTGTCAATCACACATCAAAGGTAATGCCCATGGAAGACCATTACTTAGACCATTATTTAGACCATTACTTCCATGTGAGGAAACGGTTTCGCCGAACTGTTTTAAAACCCAGCATCTAAACCAAGAAATAAAGATGATAAAGGTATGACAAGCAAACAAACATGATGACATGAGAGATGATGGCAAGACCAGCAATAAATTCCTGATTTCCCAGTACCCTTAATTGTTAATGCACAACAATAAGGTATATAGCACTAACTGTGATCATACATACATTCATTTATAAATGTTTTTTGCCTTTTGATGGGACCTTTTTAGACAGTAAGAAATATAAATAATACATGGTTGCACTTTTTTTTACAATACACTAATAAGAGAACTAATGAGAACTAATGAGTTGAACTTTGTATCAAATTAGAGATAAACTAGAAGTGATCTGTTCTTTAATAGACACGAAACAAACACAGTTATACTCTAATTAGACACCTAGATTATGCTGTAAATATACATCACACATGCCATATTAGACCCTATAATAGACTGTACTTATACACTACATGTGCCTGTACAACACACAAAGAATCAGACAAGCTAAAAGCACAGTGAGACAAAAAAAAGGTTTCCACAGAAAGAAAAAAAAGTGAACAAAATGGAGCATGAACAGGATGAGCAGAGTGACTGTGAGTCTGATAATGAGGATACAGTACTTTTTTTTTTTTTTTTTTACTATCAACTGGCTTACTCCACTGTCGGAGAACAAAGCAGTACGTATGCAAGTGGACACTGGTACCTGTGTGTCTATGGTATCAGAAGCTGTTTACAAGAGAAGCTGCAGCACCCCACTCTGTGAGCGACCAAGTTGAAGTTATGGACCTACACTGGGGAGCCTGTTCCAGTGTTAGAAGCTGCGGCTGTGACAGTCGAACACAATAAACAGAAAAAACACGGCACATCATCTCAGGGAACTGTCCAGCTCTGCTAGGCCACTGGTGGCTGAAAAAGCTAAGACTGAACTGGCAAGAAGTGTTCCTGCTAGTGATGGAATCTCAAGCCCCTCCAGGAGATATTGAGAAATCAATAAAGATTTTTGATGGAGAACTGTTTGTTTGAAGGACATCACAGTTAAGTTGACAGTCAAATCAGGAAGCACACCAAAGTGTCTAAAAGTCAGATCTGTTGCATATGCCATTAAACCCAAGGTGGAGGCAGAATTAGACGGACTAGTGAAAATTTCAGTTTTGGAACCCCTGGGAATGCGCTACACTGATTGTTCCAGTCATGAAAAAGGATGGGTCTCCGTGGATCTGTAGTTATTTAAAAGTCATGATGAAACCCATCTTGACCACAGAGCAGTACCCATTACCTCTCACTGATGACTCTTCCCAGGCTTGGCTGGAGGACGGAAGTTTAGTAAGATAGACTCATGTCAAGCATATCTCCAGATGCATGTTGAGCCAGAATCACAAGATCTATTGACCATTCCCTTTCAGCATCACATCTGCTCCAGTCCAGTTCCAAAGAGCAATGGATTAGATCCTGACTGGGCTACCAGGTGTCCAGTGCTACCTGAATGACCTGGTCATCACAGGACCAGATGAGCAGTCACACCTAAGAAATCTGGATGCAACACTACAAAGACTGGAGAAAGCCTGCAAGTGCAGAAAGACAACAACATCCTTTGTTCCAGAGCTAGAGGCCAATGAGGAACAGCATCCATCACCAGAGGAACCTCCAAAACAATCCGCTGGAATGGACATTGTTCCAAGTACACCAAGACCTGCTCAGGTGCCTACCCCATGCATTACACCTCTCAAAACCACAGCTTGAACAGTCCTTGTCAAAAGACAAAGTGACTAACTTACTCACAGGTCATATTTACCTCAAAAGAGAAAGCTGTCCTGATAGACTGACATTGTTGCTTAGGGACTAACCCTATTGGGGGCAGAAGAATCTCCAGGGTTCAGTCTGGGATTAAGGTAGATTTAAGGTCAAGTTCAGGTCAAAGTTTTATAGCTGAAGCAAGTATGCTAAAAGTTAATATGAATTTGCATTTGGAGAAGAGACTATTAGAATGGTATACTGTACTGGTGAAATATTTATTTTAGTAATGGGAACTACCAGAGTAAAAGGGGAGGAATATGGTGTGTATTGAGTTAAGTTTGTCCCTTTTAGTGATACTATCACACCCCCATCTGGTGGTGCTATGTATGTGTATGCATCCCTGTTGTTGCCATGCAAATCTGTCTGGTCTCACATCTCTTCATTATTAGTTGTGCTTCCAGGAATTATAAGGAGTACACAACAGGATCTAGGTATTCATCTGAGGTCTTATTGGAAAAAAAATTGTGAAAATGCATGTGTATATGTCACCTTATAAGCAGGGGGCACCTTGCATAGTAGCCTCTGCCATTCGTGTATGAATGTAAATCGCTTTGAATGTTGGGTAAGACTAGAAAAGTGGTATATAAATGCAGCCCAATGAAGTCCAAATTGCTGCTCCTGTACTTCTATTAGTGAATGTAAAGTAAGACCAGCTTTATCATGAGCAGCCTGGACATAATATGTCTTAGAATAAAAGGCAGTGAAAATCTCTTAAAAATCTACCAGCCTGCATTAGGAAGAAACATGCTTTATAATTGAGAGAGAAGGAAAACAGCTCTTCTCTCAAATATTGAATAATTAGTCACTGTGTATTTGCAGTTTTCTCACGTCCTTCCTAGGATGATATAATTAACATTTCTACATTGCAGCTCAGTCACTGAGGTGGTTGTTTGTGAAAAGTAATTAACACCCTAACACCCTTGTGCTTGTGTTCAGACTGTTACACCATATCTTCCAAGTAGACTTTGCTTAAAGTATTTTATGTACTGTACATCTTCACAACAAGATATTGGTTCATAAGCTAGTCACAGGCCTTGTTATTTTCAGAACACATATCATATTTCATTTTGAAACAACCAACAGGTCTTGGTGGTTTTTCCAGTAGTTGGCAGTGGCCCCATTTATTGTCTGCTATTGAAAGTGCCTGCCCTCTGCAACGCGTGGGAACGTCACAATATCAGTCAGGTATGTGGTTCAAGAAGAGGGATGCATTATATTCATAGTCAACCACACCCTGCACATTACAAAACAAACATTCATGGACATACAAACAATAGTGTGTGAGGGATGATGTACATTATTTTTCTTAGTGTTTCTCTCTATCCCAAGCATGTATTTATTGTCAGTCAAGCAGGCCACAATATTGTTCTGACCAGAGGCTTTGTACTATTTGTACTACTTGTACTGCCTTCAAAAGACCCGAATACTTTCCACTATCAAAAAATAACTATATATTTTGAAACTGTCCAAATTTGCTACTTGAATGTGATACCAATTAACTACTAGTGTATGAAGAATGCCTTGTCCACTTTGTAACAGATATATTTATGAAATAGGTACTCACAATATGCGTCTGTAGTTCTTCTCCTGGTACACCTGGTTTATAACGTATTTGATGAAAACACTGAAGTGTTCCACAGCATGGTATTGAACAATGTCACACACATCAGAAATCAAAATAGACTTCTCAATTCGATGCTCAAGATCCATCAGGAACCTGAAGGAGAGATAATTATCCAGGGATAAGAAGAGAAAGCTTGTTTAGTGGTCTGGAACTTCACAGTTGATGATCAGACTTACAATTAAACTGATTTGTGTTAACTAAGACCTTGTCCTACCTTTCGCTGGCTTTCATGACTTCCTCGATGTTGGAGAACAGAAAATGCATGTCGGATTGGCTGAGAGTGTTGATCAAAACAGGGTTACGTAGGAAATGAGTCTCTAATATTTCCAGACTCTTGTAGTAGGATGCTTCTGAGGTAACAAGCTCAAACATGGCCTAGACAGGAAAGCAAATCATGATGCCACATTAATTCTAACTATATGCAGTGTGCAGATATGTTGAAATTCTGATGAAGTATGATGCCTTGCTGGCATAGCTGTCAAAAGCACATAAAGTATAAGGCTCATTGTTTCATATTACTGATTTTCACTGAAAAACTACCAAAATGTCAGATTTAAATGATAGATGTATTTAATAGGTGATGAGGAACGTTTTCATGATAGTCCATTTAAGCATATGTTGAAATTATGATTAAACATAACGTAGGAACAATATGTTTAACAAAATAATCAAATTTCAGGTCCATTTAATAGTTTTGGGGCATTCAGTCACATCTAATGGTCTTCTTCAGCTAATGGTGTTGGCTCATGTGTCATCAGATGATGTTTGCTGTAATGGGTGGTTGGTGTGGAGATCATAAACCCTGTCTTGATTCAAATATGTTTTTGTTTTTTTTGTTTTTTGTTTGCCTGAACACCAGAAGCAGGCACAGACTGTTGTTAACACCAGACAAAAACCTCTTCCTGCAGATATGACTACCTGTTAAATTGTAAGTTTAAACTTAAACCACGTGAGGAAAACTGAGCCTCCACCTCCATTCACTTAAGAGGGTCATTTGACGTATTTGAAAACTTAAAAAAGTGGAATTGAGCTTGGACATTTTGTTGACCATAAAATTGAATCAACAGCTGTCTGAGCATTCTAACCTTCCTGAAGATAGGATTTATCAAGAGATCCTGGCAGACAAGATGGCTGATGTCAACAACAAAGTCATACATCACCTGAATACAGAAAGTTACATGACACCAACAGAAGTGATACCTTTTTAAAAAAAAAAAAAAATGCTTCCAATAGCAGCATTAGTAGAGGAACCATTAAGATAAACATAAGATACAAACACAATTGAAGCAAGTTTTTTTTTCTGACTTTCCACCAAATTTGTTTTGAACATTTTTGGGTGTTTTTTTGCCATTGCTTGATAATGCAGCTATTAGTGCAGGTAGCTAGTGAACACAATGAAAAAGAAAGAACAGTGGTGGTCACCAGTGAGAAGATGTTCAAAACTGGTTCAAAAGTCGAAGTTTCTGTGAAATATGGTCTTTCAGTTTTGAACCAGTTTTGAAAATCTTTTGACCCTGACTACACCTGTTTTTTAAACATCTTTTTGGTGGAAAAATGCTCCTGTGTTGGCTTCTGAACCTATTTCGAACATGTTTTCACCAGTGACCACGACCACTTCTTAATGCCTTTAAACTTAAAAATGCTCAGTGTAAAATATAACTGCAAAGGTAGTTCTGGCTATGGAACTAACCAACCACCAGTATATTACAAGTTACATACTTGTACTTAAAGGACAAAGAAAACCACACACAGACTAGAATAAATTTATGTTCATTAAGCAACAATTTAAATATAACATGTACAATGTTTTGTAAATACAATTAAAATGAAATAGTGAAAATACACAATTGTTGCAAGGAAAATAAATAATTTTCAAACTTCTTTTGGGAGACCCTCTGGCCCCCTCCCTCTCCATTCGATCTCCTCGATGTGATCCACCAACTTCCCGAGGACCACCTTCTGGAATTCTAATAAAAAACAACAAAACACCCAACTTTTGGTGTGTGCATGGAACTAAATCGCTGTACACATTACAGACAAATCATTCAGTCCAAACTAGGGATGAGCAAGTACACCACTATCTGTATCTATATCTGTATCTGTTCAACCATCTATATTATCTGTATCTGTATCTATACTTGGAGTGGGCGGGGCCTAAACCTGAAGTGGAAGCTGAAATGGGTGGGGCTTAAAACAGTACATTATTTTAAGTTTAACAAAAAACCCCCACCCCAACCGGACCGCAGGCACTGACCGACGCGCCAGGAGCTCTATCTTGTCAAATGCACCGCGCGTATGTTGACACACATGTTAACACTGGCACAACAGTAAAGGCGGAAAACTCTAAACATTTGGTATGTTTAGAACATAATATAAGGTTAGTAATACAGAGCTGGCTCTAGTACTTTGCAAGTGGTGAAGCCTTCTTGTGTTTACGAACTTTTGACTCCATGGTGTGATGTTGATGGCATTGGGACTTTGTTTAAACCAATGGCAATGTGCAAGTAGTTTTAATTATACAGCAAAACTCTCTTATTTATATAATAAAATCTTTAAAAACACTACACTTACACTTTCTCTCTCTCACTTGACATAAATTCAAGACTCAAATAGTCTTTGAAACTTCTCAGTCATCCAGGTTATGGTATACAACTGCAATTTGAATCAAATCGAGTTGTTTTTGATTCAACTTGCACTTATATGTCAAGGAGCTTGGACTTGCACAGACTCTCAAATAGATTTTTTGTTTCTGAAGGACAATGCCTAACGCAGAAAAAGGCTTTTATTTAAACATTGTGCTCAGTGTCTTGATGAAAAATACTATTTTAGTGGAGAGTCTTGATTTCCTCAACTAAGTCCTGCGCATAGTCCTTGACTGGCTTGGGCTTCTGTTGTACAAAATAGTGCAACCCAGAAAACTTCAAAACTTGGAATGCTGGCCAAAATTGCCATTGGAAAAGAGAAACACCATTGACATTAATGGCATTGGAACACATTACACATGGCATTGTGTAATGTGTTCCAAGATGTCTCTAGGCCATAATATACATCCCTGTCCGTTGTACTTGCCTAAACCAGTCATTGCACACTGGGTGAAAAGTAGTGGCCGGGCGTCTCTGGGAGGCAAGACTCATGCTTTCTGAGAATACTGAAAAGTTCATTAAAATTGTTTTTGTATTTGTTTAAATTTGGAACTTCATCTTCTTGATCAATTTCAACAAGCTATGATTCAGACTCACTGCCATCAGACGACTCAGTATATCCAAAACCAGGCCCATCACCCTCAAAGTCAGTTGACACCTTGGAAGCAGCAAAACCCTCATGTGTGGCAAAGGCACTGTGTGTAGACCACCACTCGAGTGGAGACGTGTCAAGTCCTTGTGCACCAAAATGTTGGAAGCATCGCCCTTTTGAGGTGGTTGTATCAGGAGCCTTTTGTAGGCTGAGCGTAGTGAGTGGGAGGGAGTGTAGATCCAAGTGAAGGAGTTGTTTTGTTGTAGTTTTGTAGGCAAGTGTAAGAGTTTTGAATTTGAGGCATGCAACAACTGGAAGCCAGTGGAGCGATCTCAACGCTGGTGTGACATGTGCTGTTTTTGGTTGCTTGAAAACCAGATGTGTTGCTGCATTCTGGATCATCTGCAGAGGTTTGACCATGCATGCGGGTTGGCCTGCCAGTAAGGAGTTGTAATAATCGATGTGTGATATTACGAGAGCCTGTACCTGGAGTTGTGCTGCATGTTCAGACAGGAAGGGTCTGATCTTCTTGATGTTGTGCAGAGAATATTGACACCACCAGCAACAGAGGCCACATGAGCCTTGATGGTTAGTTGGTCATCAACCATGACACCCAAGTTTCTGGCAGACTTTGTGGGTTTAAGTTGGGTTGATTCAAGCTGGATGTTGATTTCTTGTTGTTTAGAGGCACTGGCATAGATGACAAGGAGCTCAGTCTTGGGAGAGGTTGAGTTGAAGATGGCGCTTTTTCATCAATGCCGAGACATCTGCAAGGCATAAGATCCAGACAGACACTGTGTGGTTGTCTGGGGGGAACGACAGGAAGAGATGGGTATCTTTAGCATAGCAATGGTAGGAGAAACCCTGGGAGTGGATTATTGCGCCAAGTGAGGTTGTGTATATTGAGAAGAGGAGGGGACCAAGCACTGATCCTTGAGGAACCCCTGTGGATAGGCTGTATGGTTCGGACATTTCCCCCCTCCAAGACACTCTGAAATATCTCCCTGAGAGGTAGGACATGAACCAACGGAGGGCAGATCCTGAAAAACCAAGCTCAGTGAGTGTGGAGAAGAGGATTTGGCAGTTATAACCATGTCAAAGGCAGCTAATAGATCTAACAGCAAAGGAGCTGAAGACTGACGTGCAGCTTTAGCAGAACACAGTGATTCTATTACATATAGGAGTGCGATGACCCTGTTTAAAACCAAACTGATTTGGGTCACAGATTGTTGTCAAAGAAGAAAACAGAGACTTGGTTGAAGACAGTTTGCTCAAGCATTTTTGAGAGGGAGGGCAGGAGCGAAACTGGCCTGTAGTTTTCAACCTAGGCTTGGTGGAGTGTAGGTTTTTTGAGTAGTGGAGTGACTCTAGTGACTCTAGTGACTCCAGTGACTGTAGCGGGGGGCAGACCCATAGCAAGTGATGAGTTGATGACGTGCTTTACTGCTGGGTTAGATGATGGGGAAATGGTTTTTAAGAGGTTGGATAGTATCGGGTTGTTGGGACCAGTGAAAGTCCACAGATGAGTTTGTTCATTGTGTGACGTAAAACAGAAGATGAGATAAGTCACTCCAGCTCAGGGTCTGTCTCATGTCGGGGGCAAAGGAGCCCAGCCCCCACAGTCTTCCTGTTAACAACTAGGTGTTAACTCCAGCCAGGACCCATCTCCAAGCCCCCTCCTCACCTGATTCTCTTTCTCTGTAGCCCTGCAAGGAGGCAGGAGCTACCTCTTCTCTTTCTCCTCAGCCCTGCAAGGAAGCAGGAGCTGTTTCTCTTTCTCTTCAGCCCTGCAAGGAAGCAGGAGCTCCCGGCTCTTCTCTTCAGCTCTGCCAAGGAGGCAGTAGCTTGTCCTCGAAGCTCCAACAAGGGAGCCAGCTCTCAGTGTGGCCTGCTCACGGCAGTCACACCTAAACAAGAAAAGAACCTACAAGGAAGGTTCTCCCACCAGCAGCTGCAACACGAGCCTGCTTGCCGACTTCAACAAAGGAGCGACAAAGCCAGTTGGCACAGAGCTGCTAACTGTAACCAAAGAGCAACCAGCTTCATCAGACCTGGACAACCAAAGACTGCAACCTTCTCAACTCAGATCCTCCACAACCACAGGATCCCCAGCTAACAAGCTTCCTCTCCCTCAAAGGACTGGTAACTACTAGGGATGAGCGAGTACACCACTATCTGTATCTGTATCTGTTTAACCATCTACATTATCTGTATCTGTATCTGTACTTGGAGTGGGCGGGGCCTAAACCAGAAGTGAGTGCAGTGCGGTACATTATATTAAGTCTGAAATTGATATGGATTGATCGGAAGTTGCTAATAAACTGTATTCTAAGCCTATATACAGTATATCTCAATAATATTTATAATATTATTTTCATGAACTGCAGTGAGAAAGTGTCAGATACTGCATGCAGTCACATACGATAAAAATATTAGGATTATATAGGCTAATTTGTATGTTCAGCTATATGTGGTTATGTGTGTAAGTGATCTGTAAGACTGTTTATTTTTAATGATCTGTGTGAACTTGGTGATTCATGCAAACATCCAGTGATGACAAACAGGGAAATAATGTCAGCCTTGTTCACTGTATTCTTCTCAAAAGCACCGCGTTCAGTACAAGCAAAGTTTTTCAATTGACTTCATATCACCAGCCAAACTAAGAGCAAGCAGACGGTAAAAAAATAAATAAATAAATAAAAAAATCCGACCTGAGCGGAAGCATTGACCGACGCGACGCGAGCCGTTTTCAGCTCTGTCTTGTCAAATGCACCGCGCGTATGTTGGGAGAGACGTGCACAGACGTCTCTGTGTAGGGAGGGGCGGGCGTTGTGTATGACTGGCCAATCATAGAGCGCGAAGACAGTCAGTTACACAATGAGGATTTTCCTTCAGCACGAACACAGATATTGACGGATTTTACTCGTATCATAATTGTATTCGTCCAAAATGCTTTATCCGTAATGGATACTCGTCTGAAACGAGTATCCGGCTCATCCCTAGTAACTACACTGGGCGTAGATAGTTAGACAAGCTAAGCTAAACATAGCTAAAGAAAGACTGTTTGACTTTCATGAACATGTTGATTCAATTTGTCATTGAGCTTCATTGTTGTGATGATAGTAGGATTAGTTCACCAACTGTAAATTGATGTTAGCTATGCTTCACACCAATGCAGGGTTTGCATGCTAAACTTCTCTTTACTAACCTGGCACCCTCTATCACACACATTTCACACTCAGACATACAGGCTTTACCAAAGCACACTCCCCTTCCCCCAGCAGCGTCCTTGGGGTCGGCCATCTTGTGCGTAGCCTGCCTTTTGTCTCGGCCTTGCGGCCTGACACCTTCTTAACCAGCCATTTTGTTAAGTCACACACACGCACACACACACCCGCACACTTGTATACAGTACATGTTAGATTAGTATGTGTTTTGCTTTTATTATTTGTTAATAAATGCTTGTGAATATACATGTTGTGTCTTTAATGTTGTACAAAAGTGAATGATACCAACCTCTGCTCTGCCAAGAATTCCGAAATCCTTCATACAACGATGCGGCTATCATTTTCCCAATATAACGGTTAGGGATGAGCGAGTACACCACTATCTGTATCTGTATCCGTATCTGTTTAACCATCTACATTATCTGTATCCGTATTCGGAGTGGGCGGGGCCTAAACCGGAAGTAAGTGCAGAAATGGGTGAGGCTTAAAACTGTACATTATTTTAAGTCTGAAATTGATATGGATTGATCAGAAGTCGCTAATCTACTGCATTCAAAGCCTATATACAGTATATCTCAATAATATTTATAATATTATTTTCATGAACTGCAGAGAGAAAGTGTCAGATACTGCATGCAGCCACATGCAATAAAAATATTAATATAGGCTAATTTGTGTGTTCAGCTACAGCTATATGTGTGTATGTGTGTAAATGGTCTGTGAGACTATATATTTTTTTAATGATCTGTGTGAACTTCATGATTCATGCAAACATCCAGTGATAGCAAACAGGGAAATAATATGTCAGCCTTGTTCACTTCTTCTCAAAAGCACCGCGTTCAGTACGAGCAACGTTTTTCAATTGACTTCATATCACCAGCCAAACTAAGAGCAAGCAGACGGTTAAAAAAAAAAAAAAAATCGGACCGGAGCGGAGGCATTTACCGACGCGACGCGAGCCGTTTTCAGCTCTGTCTTGTCAAATGCACTGCGCGTATGTTGGGAGAGACGTGCAGAGACCATACAGTCTATGGCGGAGACGTGTCTGTGTAGGGAGGGGCGGGCGCTGTGTGTGACTGGCCAGTCACAGAACGCGAAGACAGTCAGTTCCACAATGAGGATTTTCCTTCAGGACGAGCACAGATATTGACGGATTTTACTCGTATCATAATCGTATTCGTCTAACATGCTGTATCCGTAACGGATACTCGTCTGAAACGAGTATCCGGCTCATCCCTAATAACGGTGCCCTGTGTAAGGCAGTGTACTGTTGAGGGTGGTGCCCCGAGGTGATCCGATGCATATCAGATCCTATTATTTAATATAATTAATAAATATTTCGGATAATTATTAATTCTTATCGATAGCCAAAATGCCCATTAAGTTGATTCCCAACAGGGTCCAGTGGACAGGTAGTGGGACGAGAGTCCTGCAATAGTTTGGAGACTTCCTCCTCATTCAGAGTGGAGAACAAGGAGAGTGTGACCCTATTAGCAGGTGGGTGCACAGTGAGTTGGTCAGGCTCACAGAACTGGTTACTGAGTGCAGAGGCTTTATCAGTCAAAAATGAGATTAAGCTGTCTGCAGTGAGCAGAGTGGAAGGTGGAGGAGTAAAAAGCAGTGAATATTTTCCGAGCGTCTGATGTACCACAGATCTTGTTCGGACAGTACTTGGTCTTGGCAGTTTTTAAACTGGAGTTAGATTACTATATTGTTAGAAGACTTTGATAGTCACTGAGGTCAGTGGGCTCTCTCTTTAATGTCATTTTCTCTCAGCCACTCCGAGCCCCACCCTTTGCTTTCCGGTGACTTCAGTGAGCCATGGACTAGGAGGAGAGACACAAGCAGGTTTGGATGTTAGAGGACAGATATTGTTCAGAGAGGAGGCCAGTGAGGAACAGAGGGTGTCTGCCTTGTCAACCAGGAGAGAGGAGAATTCATTATGAGGAGAAAGCCAAGACCTCATTAGAGAGCTGGGTCAGTGTGAGGTGAAGTAAACAGTCACTGTGTCCATCTGGTTGTAGTAAGAAATTTGATATGGTGGACCCCTGTGAATAAAACAAGTATTAAAAACAAATATATCATGATGTATCATGTATTTTTGACCTGAAATGGTCTATTGTATAAGCTATAACTACAGCCCACAAAGCTAACTACATTAGCAAGTCAACAATTCACACACAAGGAAAAGTCTCAAAGGATGTTTATATTTACTGTTGGTCCATGCAGCAACAAGCTATAAGCTAGCATACCAGAGCTAGCAACTGATGCTAACTAATAACTAATTTCTGGATTGCTTCATTCAAAAACATTAGGACAAGTACTTACGAAGTTAATTTCATCAGCTTGTTCACCTCGCTCCAGAAGTCCCGGCACATGTTCTACCTTGCGAGCAGTTGAAGCTGTAACACCAAAGTACTCCTGCTTGTGCACTACAGCAGTAACTGCAATTAATTATTTGACGATGTCCTGGAAACATCTTGTTATAATGACATTATAGCACTGTATAACTATAGTTATAAACACTCATAAATGATCATAATGCTTTATAGCAATAATCATAACACTATAAAACATTTTATCATCACTTATAAGGTCAGGTATTATAATACATTTTAACTGTTGGCAACTCACTGACAATTCCCACATAGATAATGCATTATATTTATGATATGCTTATAAACGTTTATAACTATCATTATAAACATTCATAAATCATCATAAGGCTTTATAACAATGAGCATAACACATTATAGAGCATTTTATAATGGCTTATAAGGTCAAGTATTATAATACTTCATGATTGCTGGTCCCTTGCTAACTGATTTTTGTTGCAAGGATCAAAGGGTATTATAATTATCATAGTTGTCATATATTAAAATGCTTTATAATGCATTATAATCACTGGTATAATGCATTATAATGTAATGTTATTATATTAAAAACACCTGCACACAAGATTCTCCACCCTCTTAGTGGTTATTATTTTTTCAAATTCAGCAATAAACAGAAAATCATTTAGCTTTGTTTGCTCTGTATTGTGTGACTGAAGCCATAACAACCACATAAACCAACATGGCATCTCTTTCTGTACCAGCTCTTTTGCATCTACATGGTTAAACACTTCAAAAATTACGGACAAATGTATTTGTTCTGTAGTTTCAGTTGGAGTTAGCAGCCTGTAGGAGGGCTTTAATGTTAGTTACAAAGTTGTAATGTCAGTTTCTGTAATATTTCAACAGTAGATAGGAAAATAAATTTACTGAATAAAACTAGAACTTGGTGTGTTATCTCTTCCAAATATATTGATCCCCTTGCTGCCATGAAGAAATCGCAGGCTCACACTCCAACATGCATTAATTCCATAGTCAATGATCACTGTTTCTGTGGTCTTCTTAATCCACCACTTATATGTGCTGTGCAACACAAGGAGTAGTTGCATGTTACAGCCACAGAAAAAGAACAACTAAAATTCATCCAAATTGAATCAACAAATTGCTTCCATGACTTGCCTTTCCTTAACTCCTTAATCTTAGCTAGCCACAATTTCACATTGGAGCATTTAATAATTTGATAGAAACTAACAAAGCAACAGAGAATGCCAGTTTTAAAACCTGGTTTAAAGGAATGAATGTTAAACATGGTAAATTACCTGTTTTAAATACCACTCCATTTGCAGACATGAGGAAAGCAGCGCCTCTATACATTGTGTAGTATTTTCTTCTTCTTGTTGTTAAAATTATGGCAGAATCTGGTGCTGTTTTCTTCGTCCATCTTTTTACACGTGTACACTGTCAATAAAAGCTGCCAGGAATAATGGCTTCTGCCAATTGTCACAGTGTAATTTTCTGTATATGGATGACAACCATTGTTTACATCTGCCATGAGGTCTGCAGCTGGGTCCTTCGCAGATTTTTTGCAAGTCTATTGTATTAGACTTGTAGCTATATGTACATAAAAACTGGTACCTGAGTGTAGTTCAATCCAAAATTCCTTATCCACATTGCCAGGAGTCTCATACTATTCTCTCTTTTCACTTATTGCATAATTCTCCTGCCTGGTGCCATCTAGATTATTTCTTGAACAGTGAAACCTTTTTAGTAATGTTTACCTCTTAAAGGAAATATTCTATAACTAAATGCTTGTATCTATCCAAATAACTCTTCACCCTCACAGTTGCTTACCTCTTGCATTATGATTTCCTTCTGTGGTAATTGGGTGAGCAGGCCACTGGCTTGCACAGCTTCCAGATTCTGCCACAAACTCAGTGAGCGAGCACTGTTCCTCAGCTGCAGCTGTAACACCGGGGGGGACATGTCACTGGATGCTTCTACTGTAGTCCCTGCTGTGACTCCAGGAGAAAGGTTCTCACGCTGCCGCCGTTGCTCGATCTCCTGCTGTTTGGAGGTGTCCCGGTATTCCTGGTACAGGAAGGCTGGAGGAGTCATATGAAAATAGGTACACACATAAAATGTATTTTTGCTTTTAGCAAAGGCCTAGATTACCACTCTGCTGAAGTGACATTTTCAAGACATTAGAAACAGTTTTAGAGAGGTTCTCCCACACTTCTTGGCTAACTTCTGTTCCACTGCCCTGTGTAATTGTAATGACCTTGTGTTTCAGTAACAGTAACAAATTGCTACTCGACTAAATCGTTTATCATAGGTTAACTTCCTGCCAGCACTGGAAGCTGAAATGTGTTGCGTCGTATAAATTGACATCTAATGCTTCTTATCACCTTGCACCTACATTTTCGCAAATATCTATCCTGTTTTATAATACAATGTGCAGTCTATAGGACTGACAGAGCAAAAAGAAAATGAGAAACTTTTTACTACAGCAGTCTGACAAACACCTAGTGCTATTTACATTTACTATTTAGTTCAGTTCTCCCACACAGCACCAGGATCAGTTGGCCATCTTACAATTAAACTGACTAAGGTCATGATGACTGCTCATGTTGGTATTTGTGTTTTATTATGTGTTTATAACGATATGAAATGATTGTTAGTAAACATGAGTGATCTTGCATTTTTTCAAACTACAAACATCAAGCTGTTGCCATGCTACAACACTACAGCCAGCAATACTAACTGGAAGCTAGGAAACAATACTGGAAATAAAAACAAGAAAGGGATGAGCCCCATGAGATCAATGTTGCCAGCATTGCATTTAAGGTAGATGAAAACATTTGATAATAAACATATCTGCAATTTGATATTGCCTCACCATTGTGTATGTGGCAACATGTGATGACTGTGTTGTAGGTTTGGTTTAGTTTATACAAGTAAACTAAAGTTTACTGTTAAGAACAGGCACTCTTTTCAGGTAGCATTAGCAATGTGTATATCAAGACGGAAGGTGACTTTGAACAACAGGGGCTTGTTGCATAATCTCTGCAGATTGCTTTGGTGGGCGTAGAAGTGGACTGAGAATTACATAAGAGAGAGTGAAACACGCACACATAGCCAAAGAAATGCACACAGAGAGAAACAGCTCCTCTACGTATGTCTGTAAACCACAGACAATATTGTTGCACTGATTACATGTCTTTCCGTTCTTTTGTTGAGCTTTTGAATTGATTACTATAGCCCTGCAGGTAAGCTGCTGTCTTAAATAAACTTGGACTAATCAAATAACCATTATCCTGTGTACACTCTGGATAATGTGCACATAGACTACTCACTATAGTGAGTCAACACAGTCAACTGTCAGCCCAGACACTCAACCATGATGAACGATCCAGAGATACAATAACAGTGAAACTCAATGGCAGTGCTGAAGCCTTAAGTCTACTGTTGGGTTAATCAATTGTTTATTAAAAATCTTTTTGCAGATGCGAATGTGTGTCTTACCAATGTTTAGTTATAAAATTTATTCACAAATAAGAAATCATTTTGTAACTATTCTGGAGGTGGAGAAAGCTGGGGGAAAATATATGGTACCCTCACCCTTTGACAAGTCTTTCCTCACCAATGTTTTTGATGATGTTGAGGCTGTGGCAGATTGTCTGGGAACTATCTCCATTGCTCAGCAACCTGAAAAGAAAGAAAAAGGGCATACTTGTTTGGACAGGCAGGCAGGTGGGTGAAATATATTCATATCATGCTTCATTTTACTATGTAAAAATGATTCAGCAGTACTGTGGGTACATTTCAGCACACAGACATACAATAATGAATTATCTATGTTGTCTTCTCCATCAAAACAAACATAGTGAACCCAAGCAGGGGAATTACTCTTTGCATTATTAGATGGAAATATATAAACATCTGTCTGCTCCTCTTCACACTCACTCTCAAACTACACAATGAGTTCCTCCTCATTCTAATCATCATTCTAATCTCTCCATCATCTGTTTTCACATAATATACAGTGCATTTGTGATTTTGTTGTTCACAAGCACAAGTGCTAAAACCATTACTCATTTTTGTTTGCCTGTTTTATATCTAGTAATGTTAGCAGAAACCCACTTTTTAAGCTCTATAAAGAATAATCTGTTTTCATATATATCCTTTATACCTCTGTTTCCAATGTAATTTGGTCTGACCTGAGGTTGATGTTATCCCGGTCTGCTCCACCAGAACTGGGCTGTTGTGAGCTCATGGTTTCCCCTCTGACCTCCTGTACAGTGCAAGCTGCAGCTGTCTGCTCAGACAGCATTTTTATGTCTCCGCTATGAATGTTGTGAGTCCGGTAAGGGATCATTTCAGCTTTAAAATCTCTATGCTGGTTGTTGGAGGCAGCAGATATGTCCTCACTCCTCCCTCCTCCCACTCCTCCTCTTGTCCTATCCGCAGAATCCCTGTTGTACAGAGCATGTCTGCTGCTGGTCTCACCATTGCTTGGCAACGCAGTTCTGGAATGATGGAGCTGTGGTGAAAGCTGGGGGCTACATTTGAGAGCAAAAAAAACACATTTTAGAATCACATCTACAGCAGCCATCTTTATCCTTATCTTGGAACCATAATTCTTCACATTACTGAATGGCATATTCTCTCAGCATAGTAAGGACATGTACAGCTGCCCCTTTACATTTGTGATGTCATCTTTTCAGTTATAGATTTATTTGTTTAAAGCCTAATGCATGTTTTTATTCAGCAGCAGCCAGCTGTAAATTTCCCCATTGTGGGACGAATAAAGGAATACCTTATCTGTGTCCTAATTCAGTGGTTGGATCCTCAAAAGTCAACATTTCTACCTTAAATACTGTTTGTGTTCTGAAGGGTTCAAAAAAAGTGAATGAAAGATATTCAACAGTTTTTTTTCCCTAATTCTATGGACACAACAATCTTTTGTATTCCTCAAAATCCCATAATCCCATAATGAACCTTTGAACTTGGTCTGTGAACACCTGACCAAAACCACTCACAGTGTTGTATGGTAAGGGGCCAAGGTCATCAACCAGGACAAATTATGATCACTGGTTATCAACTAACCAAAGGTCCACACTGAGAAAAGAATTAAGATCCATGTTCACCTGTAAATTGTTTGCGGAATCATTCAAGTTATCCTGTACATTTTTCAAAACAGGACTTTAACATTTGTTCATGTGTGACATGCATACGATGTAGATTGTATACTCTACACTGAGAAATCATTCTGTTTATCATGTGTTTATGTTAACTTTGTCATTCATCACTGGCAAATTACATGGACAAGCCACAGCAGAACTCTGTTTTTATATTACTGTTTTGCTTAACAACAACATCTGCGTTAATAACATTTCCAGAAACATGCTGAAATGACTGCTCTCAGCTTTCAGTGAGCTAAATTGAAACACAGCACGAAGTATAAGGATTTTGAAATTTCCACCACAATTCATAATGCAAATTTCCTCACTGTGGGACAAATAAAGGTTTATTTTATCTTATAATTTATAATACTTGTTATTATGTTTTGACTCTAAAGGAACTGGCTTAATAAGTGTGGTTACCAGATGCTCCTGTTAGCATCATTAGCTTAGATCAGCCTCCACTGTCTCCCTCCAGAAAAACTTGTCCTGGGCACCCAAGAAAATCACATTCAACATAGCAGCACAGTCAAACTTCAACCAACAAGCAGCTCCACAAACATGAGAACAAACACACTGAGAAAACAGCGCAAACATCCAAAACAAGACACACACTGCCAGCGGCAGTTAGCTGGGGGGCTTTAGCCTGATGCTAATTCATTAACTGGCTATTCAGTGGCGGTTCTAGACCAATTTTACTGAGGGGGCCTGGCTGGGGCCAGGGGTTTTGTCAGAGGTGTACATCCAACCCGGGGCAAAAAATGCAAAGATTCAAAATCTTATTTGATATATTTTTATTTTCATAAAACTAGTGATTAACCATTGTAACCAAAGTGAATGGTTCAAAATATCACATTGAGACACACATATATATACAAAAAAATTAGAACATTTTACAGTATGTATTCACTAGAAAAAATAATCAGCAGATGAACTGATAATGAAAGTAACTGTAAGGTGCAGCCTTGTTTCAGTTTCTCAGTCCAAAATTATATAAATACATTGGCTGCCCTACTATTACAGCAACTGTATTCTGCGGATTTGGTGATTTCTGGCAAACCAATCAACAAATGAGTCAAGACCCAATGCCTTTGCCCTCTTACGCTCAGTACACCCAGTTTGCTTAATCTCTCATAATTCATGGTGGATCTGAGGTATGTTTTCACAAGCTTTTAATGTAGGAAAACTCAGTTCACAAGAAGCAGTAGTTACTGGGATTTTGGGATTTAGAGCCTGGATGCTATTCATTATGTCCCAGTTTCTCCTAGAAAATTGTCTTTTAAGCTCACTGTGCATTAGATCGATGAGAGGGTAGAAAAAGTTTGTACGAAACCCGTCTTTATCTAGTTCTGACTCCCTCTTCCCAACAGTGGTCAGTACACAGTGCTTGCTGAGTTTAGAGCTTAGCGTTTTTTGTCGTTTTGCAGGTGGTGCTGTTTATTTCGTATGTCAATTTCCCGGAGGGAACCTCCCAAAGGGATTAATAAAGTACTCTGTCTGTCTGTCTGTCTGTTGGATCACACTGCCCAAAAACATTCCACACTTCATCCCACACATCATCAAAAAATGACTCCTGCCCGAAATAATTCAATGTCTGAACTAAAGCTTCAACTAATTCTACAGCTTTTGAAATGTCAAGTGTTGAAGACTGTAAAATATCAGTTGTTTCTCCAAACACTTTATGGAGTATAACAAGATGCACTATGAATTCAAGGTCTATCTGTGCCAGCAGACCTAAAGCCTCAACAGATCTTTGACCATTACATCCTTGGGCTATCTCCTGCAGTAGTCGCATAAAGGCAGGCAGTCTATCCATGATGTTAGGTAGAGTTATGAATTGACATGCCCAATGAGTGTCACTTAGATGTTGGATCTCTCTTGGTGCACCTTCGTACATCTCCCTTTTACCCCTTTTCCACCAAAGAAGCACCAGGTGCTAGTTTGGTGCTAGGGCTATTTTGGTGCTTAGTGTGTTCAAATCTAGTGCCTCCTAAGAACCGGTTTGCTTTTCCACTTTCCAGGAGCCAAGCTGGAGCCATGCCATTACGTCACCATAAAACATCAGTATGTCACTGCATATGTAGCCGTTTACCCAACAATGGCTGTGGCTACTTAGCTTCGACCAAGTTTGTTTCTTTTTCTTTATGTCTATTGTCTCCTATGATGCTGAAGACTTCACTGTTTTTGTCTTCTTCTGTAATTTCAGTTCAAACCGTGTCTGCTAAGCAATCCAGAACCTCATTCTGAATGATTTTGCTTGTGTACTTTGCATTATAAATGGAAGTCAACCCTTTTTTAAACAGCTTTATCGTGGTTAGCGATTGTGTCTAGAATTGCCTTGAAGTTCCCTTTATTATCTGAGTCTGCAGACTTATTGTGACCTATTTGAGTCATGTTTTGAGTGGCAGTAAGCAACAGCACTTCCCCTATTGTTTTGAAGTATTCTCGATTTTCTTTGACTTGTCTGTTGTGCTCCTTGTATAAGACATTGACCAGTGTTGCATTGGCTGCAGCAGCTCTCTGATAGTCCCTCCATGTGAACGTAGCTTGTTTGTGCCGCTCAGACCTTGCATGCAATGCAATCCCCCCCTCTCTGTAAGATGCTTTCTTCCAGTTTTTGAAACCAATTGGCGAGTCAAAGACTGTGTCTGGTCTATTGGGAGGGCTAAAATATCTGCAAGCGTAACAATATGCAGAGTCGAACTGTTTTGAATATTCAAGCCAGGGATGGATGTGGTGCCAGGCTGCCTTGAAGCTCCTCCTCCTGTCCCCCATCAAGGTCCTTGGAAACAACTTTAGGTCCGCCTGCATTGGTGGGTCTTCTTTACATTTGCTGAATTCAGAAAAACTGAACACATGAAAAAACAAAACAGAACAAAAAACATATATTCTGCATGGATACAGCACATAAACTGCAATTATACTGACACTGCTTAAGCATGCACGCACGCACACACACTATTGTCTCTACTGCTTCACTGTATTTATTTATTAATTGTATTAATCAATGCTGTCAAATGATTAAATTTGTTAATCAGATTAATCAATGTTGTGGATTAATTTTTAATCTCTATTAATTGTGTTTAATTTTGCATGAGCAAACAGACTCAAAAAAGAAGGGAATATATATGCACTTAACGTGTTCATTAAACACCTTTAACAGTTCATGTTAACAAAAATTTGTCTCTTTTTCAAAACAAACATTTATCATTATTTAGTTTTATTCCAGCTCTCTCAACACCATCATCAGGCTCTGTCTCAAAGTGTGCCTCACTGTTATTCATCTTTTTGGTGCAGAAATAGGACGTAATGACCTTTTTTCTCTTTATTTTGGACTATAAAAAACTATAAATAGAAAGCAATGTAGAGGAATACACAACACTTCAGCTACGCACTGTATAAATAACATTTAAAATAAACAGGCTACTGTTGCCGGCTTGCTTGGTTTTATTTTGTGGTAAGGTTAACTAACGTTAGCTAGAAGCATGCAATCAACTCAAGCTGACATTATTGCCTGGTCTGGCAGGCTGCTATTGAAATTCATAAAGTTAGCCAACAACATTTCTTGACCAAAAGTCTTACCTTGGAACAAGACAATATTGTTCGTTATGGTAATCATTACTTGCTTCTGGCTCTCTCTTCTGGCTCTGCTGAGTGCTTCTCGTCGGGTGGACGGTAACTTCGCGCTCGTTTTTTTTCACCTTATAACTGAAAAACTGACCGCCGTTTGTCCTGATTTTGGGAGTATATCCCCCTCAGCCAAATGCTAAGGACATACTCTGTGAACTGTATTGGGCAATCCCTGACCACCCAGACTGTCTGTTATTGCCAAAGATTTCAACCAAGTATCTTTCAAGTCAGTACTCCTTACATTTCACCAACATGGGGATTTTGCAATGACAGGGGCAAAGACAAACTTCATCTAACATCCCCAACCAACTCAAGACTGTGCAGCAATGCACAGCTCCAATCACATCAGCAAGTTTGCTGATGACACAACTGTGGTCTCATCAGCAAGAACAACAAGCCAGCATATAGAGAAGAGGCGCAGGCTAAGGGACTGGTGCAGAGTCATCAACCTGTCTGTGATTGAGGACAAAAAAGAGATGGTTGTTGACTTCAGGAGAGTTTGGTATTCACACCTAGCAGAGCAACTCACTTGGACCCTCAATATGAGCTTCATAGCTAGGAAAGCCTATGTCTGTCAGACTGTGTGAAGGCTCAGGAAGGTCCATCTCCCAGCCTCCATTCCCATCATATTCTACAGATGGACACTAACAGACAGATATGTCAGCGACAACATCTTTTGTTTTTGGCTATATTGATTAAAAAAAAAAAAAGGTTCATGACTTTAAGATGGTGAATTAACCTTTAGAGAGATTGGACAGACTTGTGTGCGCTTATCACAGACATGATAAGCCATTAAGAGAAACAAGTATGAAGTTTGAAAGTGGCCTGTATGCACTGTTTAAACAAGCACTGTATGTGTTTGTTTGTTTTCTGGGTGTGTTTTTCTTCAGTGGTAGGGTTGGGCAGTGAAGGCACGCAGACTCACCGCCTAGCCCCGGGCAACAAAGGTGATTTGTGTGGTAAGGGAGTATTAGAGGAGGAGACTCCTGTTCTGTTGGATGGACTGTTGTCCAAACCAGGCCTGGTAGAATCTGCAGAGAGAGAGAGAGAGAGAGAGAGAGAGAGAGGGAGAGAGAGAGAGAGAGAGAGAGAGAGAGTGAAACAACCATTTGATTTTTTTTAATTAAGTAAACCCGTTAGTCAAAACTAACACAGGGAAAAACAAACAATGCCACAAGATTTCGACTCTGACCCTTTAAAGAAAGCTTTACTTTTACTGTAAATGATTAGCACTTTAAAAAAAATATTTAGATAATCCTTGTGATATTAAAGTCTCTGTAATGCCACATGAATTCACTATACAACATTATATTAAGGAGTGTCTGAAATGGTTCAAGACTTAATACAAAGTATCTGAAAATGCTTTTGTTTTCAAGTCACTTAGATCCCAAATATTTTGAATGTAATGGTCACCCATCCATTAAAAAAGATGTGCCAAGCATTCAAAAGTTGTAATTGGCTGATAATACGCCAGTGTTATTTTTCACTCAAGCTGTAACAGAATCTCCTGTTGGTGTTCCATGTTACTGTGGTAATCCTAATGTCTGTAGGTGTGTTCCACTGAGTGTTTTGATCTGACCTTTGATTTGTACACTCCCACTTGTGACAGATAAATATAGTATAATCAGATTCATTTGGAAAACCTCTGGACCAGTTACAAAGATTGACTTAGCAAAATGATGAAAACCTGATGCCATTATCTAAAACACAAAGTAATTGTTCTGTGCCTTCCAATTCAGCAACAGCAAATCCCATTTTCACCCAATGCACAAAAACCCTGACACCCACTAACATCTTTCACAATCAGCAGTAATGGAAACATGCAAAGATGCTTAATTTTTGCCCCTTTGCCAGTGCAGTTCTATGACACCTTTTGAACATTGTTACCTCCGCCAAGTAGGTTATGTTAATTGCCTGCATTGGTTTGTCTGTTTGTTTGTTTGTCTGTTTGTTTGCAACATTGTCATGGTGGGGTGGTAAGAACTCAAGTGCATCACACAAACTTCTACTTAGAAAAGTATTTTAATGAAAACAAATATCTTAACAGAAAACTCACAGCAAGGTTGGGTCCAGGTACGTCAAAAATCCAAACACAAATTCATCAGGAAATGGGCATGACATGACAAAGGACATATGAACGAGAACGACATAGACAAGACGATAAGACAACAATCTGGCAGGGGCAAACTGAAATGAACTGACTTATATAGAGTCCTGATAGGTGATTAGCTGCAGCTGGGAACACAGGAGATAGGATGAGGTGGGAGTGGCTGGTAGATGAGGTGGAGCAGAGGTGGGGTGATAAGGAAAGTACAGAGACCTGACATGAGACTCTATGGCAGGTGAATAGTGACAGACTGACAGAACTTAGACAAGACTACAACATGACAAGACGACAACATGACAAGACTATGACAAGACTGACAGGACTGAAAAATTAAGACATGAACTCAGACACAAAACTAAGACACAACATGGCAGGACACAATCAGTGCTGAATGAAAACACGTCAGGAAGAGTGTGCATAGAACAAAAACTAAGGCTCACCAGAACTAACACAAAAACAGAAGCCTGACTGACATAACTGTGACAAACATAACTCAAAAAGTTACAGACAGATATTGATGAAATTTTCAGGAAATGTCCTTTCTGGGACAAGGAACAAACGATAAAATTTTGGAGGTGATCTGGAAAACCGCCTTTACGGAAATGTCGACTTTCTGTTGTACTATTAAACTAAAAATGATATCAATGTGATTCCAATTGCTAAGGGTATGTTGTTAGGGTCCAGGAATCCATTGAAATAGATAAATCAAAGGTAGAACTAATATTCTGGGGTATTAGTCACAATAAGCTGGGGGAACTGTGCTGCTTGGCGGAGGTCCGTGCTCTCCGAGTGCTTTTCTAGTTTATTATTTTTTACAGTCTGGGAACAATGTGCAATGGCTACATTGCTCAATTGGCTTTGTCACTGGTCTTCACACTGCTTTCTATTGTTCCCTGTTTTCCAGCATATTTGAAGCATTGAATGTGACATTGGACTACTCTTTTATTGCGGCCTTGTTGCATGCTTATTCTAGCTAGTGTTTTAACTCAAGCACAATGTTCTTATTATGGATTTGCTTCATCTTCTGCTCAAGGTTTTTACGCTGCAAAAGTTCTGTTTGACAATTGTGCAGGCAGCTACCGGCAAGTCCCCAGCAATCATGAAGGCACTTATATCATTGGCCACACTTATATCAGTGGCCACTCCATCACTGGACACACTGTTTTCACTCACACTCACAAAACTTTTTTCTGCCACTGGTCTTCTGATGTTGGCTACAAGAAGTGAAATGACATAACGTTAAAGTAAAATTTGGCATAAAACATTAAACTATATGGAGCTGTTAAAACAAACTGTAAATCTATAATGTCATTCATTTTACTGCTTTGTTCGGGCACTGCTTTTACAAGACTATTGCATCCAATAGCATGAGATGTCTTCCTCTCCTTTCCTCTCTCCATTTTTACAGTTAGGAAACATTGCAGTTAGTGATAATGCAAGAGACTCAAGGAGTTTATAAAGAGCAAAGGGCGATTTGAAAAGATTTAACACAAGTGTTTCAGCTTTCCTTACTACTAACATTTAACAATATTGGGATCTCGAGACAGACAAACACATTAACACCTCCTATAGGCAAAGTCACCAATTGACCCAACCTGTGAACAAAAAACCAGAGCATCCAGAGAGAGGATACTCTAGCTGTGATTGGACTATTAGAATAACACAATAGTCAAAGCAGGAACATTCTCTTATTTCTTATTCTTATCCAAAATTTTTCATACATTTTTCTTCACATTCTGTCTTACCTAAAACTAACCTGTGAAATGATAATTTGCATAATAAATGCTCACAGTTCTATATAAGGCTGCCTGTTCTAGTCTGTTGCTGGACTCTCTCAAAATCAGCTCCAATTGCTGCTAATAGTAGCGTAGACGACAGCCTCACAACACCAATTCACAAGACAGCAAATAATACAGAACAAGGCAATAAAAAATGCCATAAAGACTTTGACAGTGAATCAGCACCAATTACATCCACAATATGTCCAGAATCAACACCATTTAAGAGGGAAACATCATCCTCATAAAGAAGCACATACAAAGACCAATTCACAACCCAGCAATAATGCATCGAATCCATGAAACACATTGGGCCACTGGAATACCCCTTTCATGGTCCTCCAAAATCCTCAGTCAGTCTATTTCATTTCACCACATTCCACATACCTTACACATGTAATGCATTGTCTTTTCTATTCAACATTCTCTTGTTTTACTTTGAATTATGCCATATACCAGTTCTGAGCTGTTAAAAAGATTCTAGCTATGCTTCTACTGCTAGTACCACTACTTCTGCCTAGGCCTAGGTTCTTGCCTGCTGGCGATGGTGGGTGCATGGGGGGGGGGGTCTCCCACTAACTCTCGGCGCTAGGGGCAAACACAAAACATTCACACATGCACACAGACATACATACATACATGTACACACATACACACCCTTGGCACTATTGGCTTTAGAAGCACTGTAATCCTGTTCTTTTGTCATCATTGTAATTGTTGTTGTGGTAGTGGTGGTTGTTGTTGTTGTTGTTGTTGTTGTTGTTGTTGTTGTTACATAGAAATCAGATAGGATACACCATATAATTAATATATTGACCTTGCTCTTTATTTTAACTAAACCAGATGAGTACCGGTTTTACTCAAAATCTTAGAAAAAGGCTAAAAAGTTAATTTATCAAAGAGTATCATAATGCCATTGAATGATGCTGCAAGACAGTGGTTCTCTTCAGGCTTAGAATTACACCTAAGTTAACGTAAAATAACCTACTCAGGAGTGCAGATACCATATACTATGGAAAAAATTAAACTGGAATTGAAGGCCTGCTTTTAAATATTTGTTAACCATGTAACCTGTTAATCATGTTAACTGTACTAAAATGAAAACATGTTTTCCCCGAGGTTTAATATTTTTCCAGTTGTTGCCAGATGTTATTCAAAAAAACTAATTTGGAATTGATATACTAAATAGTGAATTTCCCCACTGACGGATGAATAAAGGAATATCCCATCTAATATACTGGTTACACTCAAGGAGTAAACATAAGATCCATCAACTACTTCCAAAAAAATGTTTGCAACATTTTGTTTCAAGTTTTCTGTTGGGCAGGTCAAACACAAGTATTTTGGATGTCTAGAAGAGGTGAGGCCCTGCTACATCTATCTGCATGGAAGGATATAAAAGAGCATTGTGCACCAAAACTGATAATCAAGTGATTAGACTTAGATAGCAATCAGAAGAAAGGACGTGTTTCATCAATCTTTCTACATTCAGACTACATTGTAAAACTAGAACTTCGACCTTATTTTTATGAATGTAATGAAAGTATTACTCAACTCTGGTACATGAAAGGCCTTCAGGTAGTTGGGGACGTGTATAAAGAACAAGCTATTAACATCTAATCAATTGGCCTGTAAATATGGTTTACCAAAAATACTAAATCATTTTTCTAAGGTTCTTCAAATCCTATATGTTTAAAGATAATTTAAATTTAAAGGAGAAAAGATTTTTTTAAAGATTATTTAGGACAGCTACAAAGATACAAGATGAGAAAATATTAGCCTCTACAGTAAGTGTATGTTGCAGTAAGTTATGACACCAGCATATGCCACTAAAATCAGGAAATTAAAAAAGAAAAAACAAAAAACCTTGTTGAACCTGTCAGTAAATTGGCAGAACAGAATATTAAATGTGCTTGTTAAATGTTTAAATTTAGATGTTTTTAAAAATATATTTTATTTCTAGAAAACCTAAAACTCCAAATTACTTCGTATTAAAATATTATGATTCTACAGTCAAACAAGTGTTTTTTCTACTGTGGAGAAACCACAGAAGAAGACCAACTACATGACTCTTATGTCATTTCTGGACAGTTGTTTGAACCCAAGAGAAAACTTTAACTGTTACAAAGCTGACATAAATTCTCTTAAACCACTTATACTGTACATGCAACAAATCTGTTTGTACCAGTCATTTTTGCATGAGGCCCATTGTTCTGTTTCCTGTTGGGACACATAAAAAATACACAGATACATAATGTAAAGAAGAAAGGTTTCGAGTTTAAAAAAGCCCGAGATCTTTGGTGGAGCTAGACTAGTTGGGACTACTATACTGAAAGAGATGGAACTGACATTGATCATTTAATGTTGCTTCTAGTAAAAAAAGAAAAAAAAATCAAGTCTTTTCCCCTGGACGTTGGCATACTCAAGCTTCATCAATAGTTTTTTACCTTCAGAAAGACTGAGACTAGCTGGAATTCTAAGAAAACATTATTGTTCTAAAACTAGAACATTTTAGCACCAGTGCTCTTTTTTAATTTTAGGGAACTACTGGCCCTCTTGATAGTTTACTCATTATGAATAGAGTATGAGAGATGGTATATGCATGTAATCATATCCCTGATGAAAGGCCGAAGACAAAGAGTCTGTGCAAATTATCAATACAGGATACCTGACAACTGGCCATAAGGTAAGAAAATCTTTATCAAGAATCATAATTTATCATAATTTCATGTGGACTTCAGGAATCAGGAAACAGATTACTGGTTTTAGTTTTCTTTTTTCATTTCAGGTAATCAATAATCTGCCTGATCTTGTGACATTTTTCAACAGGCCTCAATGTTTTATGACTTCATTTTTTATTCGCATCAAGTAATCACTTTGATCCCTCCCTTTGAAGCCGGGCAAAGTCTAAACCAAACATTTCGTTTGGCATGGTTTTATGAATATGGTGCATACAGAGTTGTATTTATGTGGCAAAAAACTCAACACACTTGTTGAAACTCATTATGACTGTTAATCCATCATTCAGTTACTGCAATTGTACTTCTAAAAGACAGTTGATTATTGATCCATAAATACAAAGAAACTTGGCAATAAAACTGCCACCAGAGCAACTTTTCAAATCATTTTAGACAATAATAGAATATTAGGTATATTGTTTCATTTGAAAATACAAACTTCAAGTTGTTTTTAGCTGGAAATGATGAGGTCAGATGATCTTTGGATAGTACATGTATTACTCAGACTATTGTGCTATTGAAACAGAACTTGTTTCTCAGGTTGCATTCATGTTGATTTCTACTAAAGGATAGGAATACTGTACCAAGTCTTTGTTCCACTTTTAGTAACAACTGTATCAACTGAGTACAACAATAAAGAGCAATAATACACAGCATCTACAAAAACTCCAGTGCCAAAGCATAGACAGAACCGAGTTCCTAACCATGCTGCTGTTCAAAAAAGTCAACCTAAATGTAAACTGTGAGACATGATGAAAGGTAGAAACAATGTTAAAGTACAATCATAACAGAGGTCTGATGTTCTCTTACTGTTCTCAGACTGCTCAGATGAGACCAGCCTCTTCTTTCTCATTGACCGGTAAAAGCGGGAGTTCCTGCGGATTGGCTCTCTGCTGAAACCAACTTTGGAGTCATCCTCATCGTCGTCCTCCTCATGGCCGGGTTGAACCACAGCTGCTACATGCTTCTCTGGGGTTTCCTGTGATTTCTGTCCCCGCTTTCCCCTGAACAGGGCAGTCACAGACATGGTAAATGATTCCAGTTTGCTTTTTTAAAAATGAGAAAATTATGCCTGACTTTCAAACCGGGAGAAATAATTAGAATTAGCCGGAATCCAGGAGCAAATCCATGATCCAAAATGAAAGGTTGTCTTGTGACCAATAAATCCCAAGAATGATTACAGTACAAACAACAACTCAGAGAACAGAGAAGTTGTCCTTGGCCTTCTCTCCCTCCTGTCAGATTGGAAGGACAGCAGTGTTGTTAACTACGCAGGCAGCCTGCAGAACCAGGAAAGCTGCTTCGCTTATTTTTGCCTAAGCTGTAATTATTGTATTTATGACTCTCCCTCTCCTGCTCTTTGTCCCTCCTCTGTTCGGCTCCCTCCCTCCGTCCCTTTCTCTACACCACCCTGTTACGTGCTGACATTCCTAAACTCAACCTGGCCTTACCAACCTCTCTGTCTCTCTGCTCTAAAACTCTTTCTTGTGGAACCTGAAAAGCCACCCACTGGCAAACTACTGTCTGATCAATTTTCTCTGGTCTCAGAGTTTCTCAGATCCCTCCACAAAATCTATCTATTTTCTCACTCTTGGCCCTTCATATTTAAAAAAAAAGGTTACATTATTCAGGTTAAAGTACAAAAAGCAGCGTGACTATTTCAGGTGGTATGTCATTTCCTTGTGTAGAACTGTCTGTGAAAGTCATGGGTGTATTGTTTCTGGCCATGTTTGACCAGGGCCCCATACACTAGTTTTATCTCTAGTCAGCTGACAAGAGGAGTTTAAAGTTCATGTTCTCTTTTTCCCCCCACACAGCAATAAGCCTGCCTGTGCTACCTTTCAACAATACTGACTTCTGAAAGGGAAATAATAAACAACATAATCTCCTAAAAGACTGAGAGCATTTCCTGCATTGTTGTCCATAGGAACATTTTGCTAGTTTCTCTCCAAATAGGGTTAGGGTGGCACAAATGATGCTATACTGTTTTCGATTGCCCTTGCTATTATTTGCACTGTTTGTTATCATTTGTTTTGGTTCTATTATTGTAAAACACTTTAGACTACAATTTTCCCCTTTTATATTCTCTTCAAGGGTAAGACTGGTATTTTTCTAAATTTCATCTGTCCATTAATCTGTTTTCTGTTTATCCGACTGCAGTGCAGTCCTGAGCAATGTCTTCTGGCTCCTCCTGGGGGATGATCATGAGGCATTCTCAAGGCACAAGTGTGCATGCGTTAATTGTAACATGTCACCCAGTGTTGACATTATTGGTAAATAAATGGAGCTCTATGGCACAGAGGAATAAGATATATCAGGCTTGGGATACACACACAATACTTCTTAGTGGGATGAATTAATTGTTGGTAAAATTACATTATTCCAGTCCCCTGACAGAATCACACATTATATATATTGTGTATCAACTTATTCCAGCTGTTTGCTGAAGCTATATAACATTAATTTTCAAACTCGAGGTTCAGGTTTGAATGTAGTGAAATATTCTACATGTCTTGTGTACCATTTTAGGCACCCTTTCATCTGTATTTGATAATAAAATAACAATAACAACAACAACAACAACAACAATAATAATAATAATAATAATAATAATAATAATAATAATAATAATAATAATAATAATAATAATAATAAACAACTAACACAGGACTATATGGACTGGTGCCAGTGGAACTGCCTCAGGATCAACGTGGCGAAAACCAAAGAACTGGTGGTGGATTTCCCAAAGCACACTCACTCCTCTCCAATACCAGTGAACATCCAGGGAATGGACAATGAGATGGTTGCATCTTAGTACCAGCAAAGTGGACTGGACTCACAATACTGCTGCACTTTACAGGAAAGGTCGGAGCAGACTCTATCTGCTCAGGAGACTGAGGTCTTTTTGAGCACAAGGGGCGCTCCTGAAGACCTTCTCTGCCAGCTCTGCCCTGGGTTGCTCCCAGTGGACCACACATCTTTATGTCGTTACATCTGCGCAACATTATTGTTTATGCCAGCATATCTATTCTAGATTCCATTCACTGCGCAATATTTCATTCAGTTCACAGTATATTTCATATTTAATCTTTTCATATTTGATTATCTTGTACATTTGTTAATACTTTTCATTTAGACAAGACTAATACTTTTTTATTTATCTGCTCTATCCTCTGTGCTGCTGTACAATGTGTATTTCCCCACTGTGGGACGAATAAAGATATATCTTACCTTATCTTCTATAAAAAGTATTATGTGAAAAAGTATCATCTGAACTGTCCAAGGCATTTCCCCAACAGATGGCGCCTTTTCTATTGTTGCAGCAGGCCTGGTAGCCAATGCCTTACCACAAGGTATGACTCAATCTCAAATCTCATAAAGGTGTCCTTTATTTTGACAGTTGGGTCTTCATTTGTTTATTGAATAATGACTATAACAATTTAGCCTGGATATTTACTAGAAGAATCAGACAGTACTTGAGTTTATAATTAATTAAGCTCAATCAATCTTTTATACCTCTGTGAGATTTAGTTGATTTTTCACATTTGATTTCAGAAAGCATTTTTTTAGACCTCAAAGCTTTTGACATTGTTGGTTGTAATTTTCTTAATCATTCACCACACAGTAATGCCAGTTGTTTAAGATAACATTTGAGTGATCATGTCACGCTCTGTCACGAATTCAGTTTTTTTGCTGGACCCAAGAGCAACACAGAGACGAGGGGGACTGAGAAAAAGTATTTATTTAACACAAAAAGCTCCAAGACTTACAGAAAAAAACAAAAAGATGACCAACTAATAGAAGTCCAAGTAGTGAGGAGCTGCTTCCAGTGGCTGAAGGCTGGTAGGTGCTGAGGCCGGATGGCGGAGACACGACAGTGAAGGTGAGGACCGAGCACTGGAGAACAAAGGGGACACTAAACACTGGAAACACTGGAGAATCACATACAACATAGAGCACAAGAAAACCAGTAGGACCATACGTAAAGCGTGGGGGAAGAAAGTGAGGGGACGATCCGGCAGCTTGTAGGTGCAACCAGAGGGCTTTTACAGCTACCGATCGTTAGGGGGACTGAGAGACAGCTGAGAGAAGGAAGGGGGGACCCCAGCACCTGCAGGCCACACCTCCAGCCACTGAAGTAATGCCTGAACAAAAAGACAAAACCAAAAACACCGGAGTAAGACACTGAAAATGCACTGAAAATAAACTAGTAAAACACAAGAGAACCAAAACCATGACAGATCAGCTTACCAAGTTCAGCTTACCAAGTTTTTACTTGATTACACATTATGAAGTCATGTGATCGACAGGACATTACCAGTGCTGGACCATTGTTATTTCTTAACCAACAGATGACACAGCTTTGTTAATGACATCGATCAAAATAATAGAATAGTTTACCAAAGCTTTTCGTCTTCACCTCAATTTAAGAAATGCTAAGCATTACAGATGGTGATGTTTTTTAAATATTCAATAATAATGTGAAGAATATTTACTGTTATCTATTCAAATCTGATTATAGATGAAGATTAATGTGAAAGATTTATTAATAATCTATAAGAGGCAGGGTTTTACTTTTAAAGGCTGAGGAAATATCTAGATGAACAAATTAACTGTCTCTGCATGTTGATCATTATGTGACCATATTTTTATTTTATAGCTGAATGTACGGTAAAAGCTGTTATATAACAAATAACATATAACACCTAAAACCACAAGGTTTTATGTACCACAAGGTTTTAGGTGTTATATTAATTATTTATAGTTTGTGTACTTCATCATATTGGTCCCACCAACGAATTTATATATAAAAGCTACATTGTTTGTTGTTTGATGTATATACCAGCTTTTCTGTTTCAATAAAGTTTATAGCGAAAAAACACTGAAAAAGAAGAAGAAGAGGCTCCTGGAAGTGTTAAATTTCAAATTAAATTACTGTCAAGAATAAAGTAAAAATATAATTTCACGTTAGAGCATTTAGCCTTCACAATAAAAGCAACCTTTAGTCCTCAAATACACGAACAAAAGGCATACGTATTAACACATGTAGTTTGCCGTCTACTTCTTCAGATAAAACTTCTGACAGAGCTTGTTTATTTTGCAGCTGTTAATCTAAACAGCGACAGCAATGGAAGCAGCAGGAAACTACTTTGGATTGTATGGCTGCCTACAAGTAGCGTTATACTTTTATTCTGATAAAATAAAAACCCAACCGGATGTCGTGGTCTTGTATTTGCTTACGGAAGACGGACGGTGTAGTTGCAGTGCCACAGCTGTGGATGAAAAAAAAGTCAAATGGCTGGCAGCAGGCTAGAGAGGTTTGGAACTGTATTCTCCCGGTAAGAGAGCAGCATTTTACACCGTTTGTGCTTGTGAACGTTGGGTAGGAAGGCAAGAGTCTAAGAGTGACAATTAACGATACTGTTAGCCATATTATTAACGGCCTTGAAGGATCAGATTAACACGTGTTCACTTGAAAGTCATGTCATTAAGCGCAATAACAACGGTGCTGGTTACATAGATACGGTGTCCGGACGGTTTTATTTAGTGAAAGCAGTTTTTTCAGCAAACAGTTATGGTTGATCTTTTTTTTTCGGTTATCAGCGATTGTGTCGTTGGTGGGCTAATGTTATGTCCGATAGCTTCTCAGGCAACTATGACTGTAACGTTAAAATAGGACACGCGTTACCAAATGAACGAAATAACGCAAAAGATAATTGTCGTAAGCGTCATTTTTCAAGAGCATGACCAGTGACACAAAGCTGAAAACATGATGACGTCACAGACATGCGACCAATATTGAAGTCATGTTTTATGTATATAACCAGAAATTGTCATTATACTGATCCTAAACTCTGACTTGTCGCCTAAAAAAACTTAGTGGATGAGCTTAGCATAAAAAAGCTTAAAATTGATCTTCGATCAACTGTGATCAAAGTGTAATTATTCAGTGCAGTTCTTCATTATGATACTTATTCTTTTTTATGTGAAACAGCCAATTAACCTAATTTTGAGATTTTTTATACATTTGAGACTAAAATATTTCTCTTTAGTCTGATCTGAAGGTAGCAATTGCATTATTGTTTATCTGTGTGTACATTTTTGATTTACAGTAAATGATATTGCACATGCCTTAATCCTCAATTGTGTGATGGCATGATTCACAGGGTTCGGGACCTGATGCGCTCTGGAGTCATAAAACCGTCAGAGAAACCCATCTGGTATGATGTATACAGTGCTTTTCCACCAAAGAGGGACCCGCTACATGTGAAACCACATACTAGACCCTATACTAAGAAACAGGAGACTGTGCCTGAGATCTTCTACAGAGAGGATGAAGTTAGAGCGTAAGTCAGCTACTTACAGTAGTAACAAACCTACATGCTCCCTATTGTGAAAATAACACATGGATCATATGATGTTTCATTTAGTGCAACATGGCCTCTGCTGTCCCATTTACGTAGTTTTGTTTTTGACTCTCTGTTGCAATTTTTACAGACATACCATGACTTGCTAATGTGCTGCATAGTGGTGTAACAGAATGTAGTTGATCAGTGATTGGTAGCTCTCCCATCACAATTTGGCACGCATGTGAACTTTGGAGTAATTACAAAATGAAACTTTATAGTAGGAATTCCACTTTTATTACTGCTGTTACTTTTTAATGTATTATTTCCTGAATGTTGATGCAGAGTTGCAGTGAAAAAAATAGACAACACAGATGCGTGCTGTGTTTTCATCTGCTGGAAAATGACTGAGTTAGGGAAGACAGACTGATTTAAAATGTGCTGCTTACAACTCCACTGACTAAAATTCCGTAGGCTATGACTTCAGGCATTTTCAGTGCTGTAAGTGGAAAACAGAGTATGCTTTTCATCACAGAAATTGATTATGTTTAATAGCCTCTAGTGTTGATAGACTATTATTCATGACATGTGACCAATCAGATAGCGCCATCGGCGGGACATTGTGCAAGACTACAGTTCTGGTCATGTACGTTTTTTTGTTTTTTTATTTCATACTTGTTGCTGAGTGTTGCTTCATAGTTGTAATGAATGAAGGTCACTGAAGGTCTAACTTGTGACATTTTCTAGAATTGTGAATTTTTTTAAAGCATAAAATTTTCCAGGGATCACCTGTCATGGCACCTAAATTTATCAGATCATTTCTCTGACTGCAAGCCTGAACACCTGGGTTTTGTTTGATGACATTTATTTGAGAGGCCTTAAAGCCACCACAGTGGCAGCAAGACTGGAGACCAGTGACCAGATGGGGCTGAAAAATGAAGCCAGTATGGAAGTGCCAAAAAAAAATACAGTTCCTTGAATGGCCGTTTGAGGCTGGCTCCAAAAGTGCTGATTTAATGCCTACAGACAAATCAAAGATTAAAGCTTGAATATATAATATGTCCCTTTCTTTGTGATATAGTACATTTGCTTTTTTTAAAACAATGTTATATTTCATACATTTTAATATTAGTGCCTCCTTGCAATTCACTTTGCAATTCAAAAACGCCTCATCAATGTCATCATTAGTTCAATTATTAGATATGACAAATGATATGGTATATACATTAGTGCCTCCTTACAATTCAGTACTAACACTTAATAAACACAAAAACGGTCATAGTTAAACCATCGCTAAGAAGTGTTTTTGTAAGGAATTATGTTTCTGATGATTGTTAATCCTGTTATTTTGAACTTAGTAGTTTCATCATAATTTATTGAGTGATTAACAGTATTTATGTGTTCATGAAGTGTAAATGAAATTGACCAATATTCCTTGAGCTCATCTGGGTATACAAAAAAAAAATGTTTCAATGGAAATCAGCTGTTTCTCATGTCATTGATTAAAAATGCAAGCATTAAAGGTTGCTTAAGGCATTTTTTGCAGGCTTCACTCACCCATAATTGTCTGCCTTTCAGGAAGTTCTATGAGCAATATGGGACGGGTCCTCTGCCTTTTGATCTGTCCAAATCAAACTTTGTTTCTACGTGTCAGAGGTATGTTTTTCCCCTCTGGTTTGGCAGTGTTTTTTGAATAGATATTATATACATGCATGGAAGCAACTTTCAGATGGGAAGAAGGGATTCAAATTCCAAGTGTCATGTTAGTTGTGTGGTTAAGGGTATGGTTTTTGTAATGCCTGAATTTATAGAAATTGCACACCATGTTTAAGATTTCAAAAAGAAAACAAGTTAAGTGAAAAAGTCTTTGTATTTTGCACTGTTGTATGGTATACATACGTGAAACACGTTATTTCCATGCCTGTGTTACTACATGTTTGTTCTTGTCTTACTTTGATCCTAAAGGTTCGTAGACAAGTACACAGAGTTCAAAAGCCAACGTGAGCTGGATGACTCTGCTCTGTTTGAGGAGACTGGGAAGGCTTTACTCACAGATGGTATCCTGTTGAGAAGAAGAAGAGCCCCTCCCGTAAGAGTCTTGCTAATAGTATAAGTACCGACTAGAGCCGCCATCTAAATATTGGTAATTAGATTCATCAATGAACCTCATGTTAGTGGAATCATCAGCCTTTTTTGTTCCATTAGTTTACACAGAGCATCGCTATATTGAAAGCATGGTAGTATTGGGAATAGGTAGGAGTGACTTAGTTGATTGATGATTGATGACTAGTAGTCATTCATAAATGGACTAATTATTAATATACTCAGTAATTCAGGGCACCACCCTGGAAACCAGGAACAATTAACTAAGGTCTAATCAGTCTCAATTCAGATTAATTGAAGGACATGAACCCAAATACTGACCAACACACTCAGCAAATGTGGGGGGGGGGGAGTAACAGTGGACGAACAAGGTTCGACAGAAGCCAACTTATTGCGACCCGCAGATGGCAGCATAAAACAAATTCTATAGACTTGGAAATAGACTCCTACTGAGCCGGTCAGCAATAGTGTTCTCACAAACTTATAAGGACACGGTGGTCTGTTGAGTACACAAAAATCACAACTTCTTTAAAGGAAATTAACACACCCTAACTCTATCTCTGCCCAGGTCCGACCTTGAAGGTCCGACCTTGAAATGCCATTATTACTGCAATATTATTCGATCAACATTTTGGCTGCATCACTCTCTTCCAGTTATTTTGCATGCTAATTGGCAACTTGCAGTTCAACTGTGTGACAAAATATTTCTGGGTAAGTATAAATGAAGCACAAGCGAATGACAAACCTATGAACAAACTATACAGACAGTTTAACTGTCTTAATCAGACCTACAGGATGGAGGCTCCATCTCCTATTCAGAAATAGATAGAGTGATGCTCTGCAATGTGTTCATACATAGCCCTAATGATACAAAAATGTCCATCAAAAACTAGGAGGTTACAATTTTAAAATCAGGTGAAAACCAGCCCTGTATAATGCTCTTGTTGCAGCAGTTGGTCCAGGGTTGCAGTTTTGATCACAGTACTGCTTTTGTCCTACAGGTGGCAGCAAAAACAAGGGATCCAGTGCTTGAGCTGAAGCTAACAGAAATGTTAGCAGAGCAACAGTGAGTCAGTGTTGACAGCTAGGAGATGATGGAGCACAAGAACCATTTGATGTGCTGCAGAATCTACAATTTAAGTCCAAAGAAGTTTTTTCACAAATGCCTGCAGAAAAGCCTAAATTGCTCAAATATGTTCAGAAAATAAGCTGCAACTTGAAGTAGAAAATGCATTATGTGCAGAAATTTAATGTGAAAGCTGAGAGATTAACTGAATTTTTCAAGTATTGCTGGTGTAACCATTGAAACTCTGTCTGCATTGTTGTAGGACTGACTTTTTACAATTCCTCACTGCCTGCCATCCAATAAAATACAACAGTACATATACAAAACTAAACATGACTGTTTTGATCTTCTTTACTCTGTAAGGTGGGAGGTTTGCAGATCTACTGCTGTGTTCACAGAGGCAAGTAACTAGGAGGGCTTGGTTGATAGTTTCATGTGGGTAAACTGGGCTGGGGTGATTTTGGTGAGGGGAAGGGATTTTTTTGCATTTGTATGGTTTGCAGGATGTGTTATGTGGAGATTTTCTTTTTAGAGAGGGAGGAAAGGACCTGAATGAACTTAAGTGATTACCTGTATAGAGCAATTTTCTTGGTGGTCGTGGGTGCTGTGCTCACATCTGTCAGCATTTACATTGGGAACCAATGAGCTCAACGTCTTGACTTGGAATTCAAATGATCTGAATACCTGTCACAGAAGTGCCAGCACTTTTACAGCTTACGATGTAGGAGGAATACTGATGTTGCACTAATACTTTAGACACATCTTTTGGATGAAGATGTTAGCGCCTTGCTGATACATGTTGCCATGTGATAGCTTCCTCTAAACCTTACACAAATACTAAGATAACTTTTTTGATGGAAGTCTTAATCTGTTGCTGAAGAAGCTACTTAAAGCTCCCACAGTCTCATGCAGGGGGTGAGAGGGGTTGTCCAAGACAGATGTCAGTTTGGCTAACATCCTCAATTCAATTTCAATTCAATTCAAAAGAACTTTATTTATCCGTTAGGAACTTCATTTGTGCAGAGCATCAGTGCGTGTACAATTTACATAACAAGCAACACAACACAACCACAAGCAATCAACAACAGTTAACCAAACAATCAATCAACCAACAATTGTTAAAAATATAGCTAATAAATAAATAAATTAAAAGCAGTCCCTGTTAGTTAAAAGTGTGTCAGGCGTTCATGAGCCGGATCGATGTTGGCACAAAGCTTGACATGGCTCTCTTAGTCCTGAATGCCAGTGATCTGTATCTCAGACCTGAAGGTAGCAGACTGTAGTGGCTGTGCAGTGTGTGAGTGAAGTCTGAGGCTATGTGTGTACCTTTTGATTTAACCCTTCTGTTGTAAATGTTGATAAGTGATTCCTGCTCCAGTCCGATTATTTTACTGCTCATTGTTATGATTTTGTTAAGTGGGTTGCGATGGATGTTTGATAGTGAACCGAACCAGGCTGATATGTTAAAGGTGATTACAGATTCAATGAAACATTTGTAAAAAGCTGTCAGGACTGACTGATGAACCTGAAGTCTGCGGAGTTTTCTCAAGAAGAAGAGACGCTGCTGATATTTGGAAAAGATAATTTCACTATTTGATTGGAAGGTGAGTCTGTGATCAATTATTGTCCCAAGGTATCTGTATGACTCAACCCTCTCTACCAGCTGGTTGTTGAGTGACAGAGTGGGGATGATGGTGGGGTTCTTGCGGAAGTAGACAACCAATTCTTTAGTTTTTGAAGGGTTGAGATCGAGGCAATTCCGCCTGCACCACTCAGCAAAAATGTCCATCTCAGCCTGTAGCTGTCCAGGTGTGTTTGTGGTGTCCATGATCACAGTGTCGTCAGAGTATTTAATGTATGTTATGCCTGGGTTAGTGCTCCTGCAGTCATCAGTGTACAAAGTGTATAGAACCGGTGAGATTACGGAGCCCTGTGGGGCTCCAGTGGAAACAGACCCTGATGAGCTGAGGTGACCATTAACCCTGACCCCCTGTTACCTGTCGGTCAGGAAAGAGAGGATCCAGAGGATCAGGTGCGGGTTGACGTCCATCAGAAGTAGCTTACGTCCCATCAGGTGAGGTTGCACTGTGTTAAAGGTGCTGGAGAAGTCCACAAACACCAGTCTGATGAATGACTTAGGCCTCTCGAGATGAGAATAAGCACCATGCAGCAGCGTCAGAACAGCGTCATCCACACCCCTGTGTTGTTTGTATGCAAACTGAAGGGGGTCAGCATGCATACTGACCTCCTCCCGAAGCTGGGAAAGAATAAGCCTTTGAAAGCCTTTCATTACCAGAGATGTTAATGCTACTGGCCGATAGTCATTATCACAGGTGGGATTGTTCTTTTTGGCTACTGGACAAATGATGGAGGATTTCCAGAGTGACGGGATTGAGTGTTCAGAAAGGGAGCGGTTAAAGAGATGGCAAAAAACACCAGCCAGCTGACTACAGCAGGACTTCAGCAGGCGCCCGCAGATCCGGTCAGGTCCTGGTGCTTTATTTGTTTTTGTACTCTTAAGCATGAGCTCTACCTCTACCTGTTGCAGCTCCAGGTTTACTTGGGTGGATGTCATTGGGGTGAGCTCAGCTATCAACTCCTTCCACTCCTGTGAGAAGTCAGACTGGTCAAACCTGCAGTAGAATTGATTGAGGTCCTCTGCCATGTTGACAGGGCCCCTTGTCCCTGTGTCTAATGATGCTGAGTTGTTGGCAAGGGCCAGCCAGTGTTTTAATGCCTTGCCAGGCGTCCCTGGCATTGCCTTCCTGAAAAAGTTTCTCGACCCTCTCCTTGTACCCTCTCTTGGCTGCTTTTATTTCTTTATTCAGTCTGTTTTGGATACGTTTAGACTCAATTCTGTTCCCTGAGTTAAATGCTTTTTTCTTTTCGTTCAGAGTTTTTTTTCAGGGCTTTTGTGATCCAGGGTTTATTGTTAGAGAAAACCTTTACAGTTTTTGTAGGGACAATCATTTCCTCACAGAAGGTGATATAATGTGTAACCACATCAGTGGCTTCCTCGAGGCTGCTCCCATCAGTATACACATCCCAGTCTGTGCATTGGAAGCAGCCCTGTAGAGTCTCAACTGAATCTCTATCCCACTTTTTTACCAACTTCTTGGCCACGCCCTCTCTCTGAAGTTTTGTGCGATAGGCAGGGATCAGATGGACAGCATTATGATCTGCAGTGCTAACGGGTGGTTTTTTGTATGCTTTATATGCGTTCTTTATGTTTCCATAACAGAGGTCGATTGTTTTGTCACCTCTGGTAGCGCATGTAACATACTGTTGGTAGGTTGGAAGTGTCTTATTTAGCCTGCAGTCATTGAAATCCCCTAAAATGAGAACAGGGGAGTCTGGGGATGAACTTTCAACCTGGTGGACGCAGGCAGCTGTAGCCTCTGACGCGCTTCTGACGTTGCCAGAGGGAGGGATGTAAACAAGAACTAGAGCCAGCTGACCAAACTCCCGGGGAAGATACTTCGGTCTGAATGACACAGCCAGCATCTCCAGATCAGGTGTGCAACAGGAGTCTTTCACCTCAGGAGTTCTGCCCCAGCCCTTGTTCAAATACACACACAATCCGCCCCCGTGTTTCCTCTGGCAACTCACGCTGTCCCGGTCTAGTCTGAGCGGAGTACCGAATCCGTCCAGCAAGAGCTCGGAGTCCACGATCGTGTTGTCAAGCCAGGTCTCCGTGAGACAGATCAGGCTGGCCTCTTTGTACACCCATTGGCATGATATGTTTGCCTGTAGTTCGTCCAGTTTGTTGCGTAACGAGCGCACATTGGCGAGTATAATAGAGGGAAGCGGTGGGCTTTTCCGTGTGCCGGTTAGTCCCTTTAGTCTCTGCCTCACTCCGCCTCTCCTTCCCCGCTTCCTCGTCGGAGCTTTCCGCCGGTGATCGCGACCCGGTTCTCGTTGTACCAGCACACCACAGTTGTCCATGTTCGGTGCAGGGTAATCCATGATCCGCAGGAGCAGCAGATCCTCCCGATTATACCGCAGGATTTCGCCTCCGTGTCTCCCAGTCACTGCCATTGTGAACTCGGCTGTGCAGAGCAACAGCAGCAGCAGCACGCATTTCCTCATCATGAAAAGTGTACTTTACAGGCTTTGATCTCGCTATGATGAGAATGTCCAGCAAAACAAACATTAATAGATAGCGTGGTATCATTCATTCAACGTCTACGGACAGGAGAACACTTATTTAAACAAGTAAACTCAACGCACGACACGACGCTCTCCACCTGTCGCCATTACAGCGCCTCCTCTCACCCATCTCCTCGATGGAGACCAGAGAACAGTTCAGGACAGAACCAGCCCTCCTGACCAGTTTATTCAGTCTCTTCCTGTCCCTCTCTGTGCCCCCCCCTCCCCAGCAGGTCACCACATAAAAGATTGCAGATGCTACCACAGTGTGGTAAAAAGTCCTTAGCAGAGTCCTGCATAGTCCAAAAGACCTCAGCCTCCTCAGCAGGTGCAGACGGCTTTGGCCCAATAAACTGGACCAGTCCAGCTTATATATACCAGTCCAGCTTATTGTTGAGGTGAACACTCAGGTATTTGTAGGTCTCCACCCTCATGATGTCCAATCCCTGGATGTTCACCGGTGCAGTCTAGGATATCTTCTGTCTAAGGTCGATCACCAACTCCTTCTTCTTGCTGGCATTGAGCTGAAGATGGTTAAGCTTTTGGAGGTGACAGCTCCCAGAGTCTGATGTGTACAGGACATAGAGAAAGGGGGAGAGCACTGTCCTCTGTGGGGCCCCTGTGCTGCAGACCACCATGTTGGACACAGTCTTGAGGCCTCACTTACTGTGGTCTGTTGGTGAGGTAGTCAATGGTCCATGCAGCCTAGTGACAGTCTGCTCCGCCTCCTTCGAGCGAAGGGTGTGGCTATTGTGGCTAGATGTAATCTCAAAAACAGGATCCTAGACACATGGTGCTAGGTGGTGCTCTATCCAGCACAAATCCTTCTCAAGAATTGTTATAAGTTTGCTCTGTCATCGTTTCAAGGCATCTCTAATGTTTCTCTGCTTTCCATAGCTTTCTCTGAACAGAAAGGTGTGCTCTGCTCAGGGGTGTTTAGCAGTGTCTTGGTATTTGGAAAATTGTTAGAGTTTATTCTTGGCTCTTGTATAGTTTGTATTTCAAAACCAATCCTCTGGCTAATTCCTCAGAACAAGTACATCTGCAACGTGAAATGGACAAAAAGGAAATCCATACTACTCTTAAAGAGTTGTCAGAGCTCTTGATTCAGATACAGATACAGATTGCTGGTGGATGATTATGTGGAGTGGTCTGGGAGAAATCATCCACACCTGATCGTGGCCAAGACCAAGGAGACTGTTTGATTTCATAAGGAGGAGAATTGCTAACACAGCCCCTGTGTATCCTGGGAGAGGAGGTGGACATGCTGGAAGACCACAAGTACCTTGGTGTCCACATTGACAACAAGCTGGACTGAAAGACCAACACAGAAGCTGTATGTAAGAAGAGGATGAGCAAAGATCTTTTTCCTGAGGAGAGGTTCTTCAATTAAAAGTGAGTGAAAATGTTTAAAATTCATTAAAAGCCAGTTAAAGTTGGTTGGCAATAATTTCACATTATTAATTTTAAGGTATGCAGATTAAAAAAGTTCCTTAAAGGAGTGATATCGCAGGTCCTTTCTTCCTGCAGCTGTCAGACTATACAATCAGCACTGCTCCCAATAGACCATAGACCATACACCGCTTATCAGTACATTTGTGCAATACTTGTTTTTTATGTAATTTCCACTCATTGTGCAATACTTCACCAAATTCAATGTGCAATGTTCTGTATTTAGTATTTAATATTTAATATTCCATATTTAAGCTCTCATTTCTTACCTCAATTCAGACCCATTGTGTATATTCACAGGTCATATATTTATTATACTAATTATATATTTTTATATTTCATATCCATACTTGGAACTGTAAATAAGTCATGTAAACTTGTTGATACCTTCTTTTCAGCTGTTTAAAGCTCTGTTTTAGTTATTTAACTTTTGCTGTTTACTATCATTTTTTTCAGTGCTCTTAACGCTGCACAAAATTACTTTTTAATCCATTAAGAAAAGTGGAGGAAGATAATTTTAAAAAGTACACATTTTCATAGTTGAAGTTCCAGGATAAAATTTATTTATACACAGACAAAAGATATTTCTTGGGACACTGATGTCTTAAATACATGATAAAGCATTTTGAGCTGTATGCAGCCCTTGTTTTACTTGAAATGAGAAAAGAGCATTTATTTATTTTTAGAGTGCTTGTTATTGTTATCCCTCCACTTCAATGTGAAAAAAATATTCTTAAAAAATTATTGATTTGTACTTCCTTTATACATGCAGACTACTAAACTACATACTAAAATATATATGACACTGACTCATAATGCAAGGTACACATAATGATAATCTAGACCTTTGTTGAACTGGACCTCTGGATTTTAATTGGGGAAGCTGACAAGCTTTAGCATGAATTCATGAGTTTTTCAATAGTAATGATGCAGCAGTAAAGATTTAATTCATTCATTGTTATGTCTGGATGAAAAAAAAATGATTTCAATGGCAGAGCTTTTTATTCAGCATCTCCTGTCAATGCTGTTAACATTAGTTTCTAATCAAAATTTTTAGGCAAAGCAATCGACCCATTCAGAACAGACACATTTTGAATGCACACTACACTCGTGTTTCTCTATTGGTGGGCTGCTACTGATGAATGTGACCACATGTGGGAGTTCCAGGATCTGGATCTGAACAGCCACTTCTCACAATATCCTGCAACACACAAATCCACACAGGATAGGAATATATTTTAATGCCTTTTTGTCCATGATAATTTTTTGTTAAAAATGTAATGACATGTATATTCCTGGTTTTCATAATTATCACATAACAAACAACAAAAAAGCAAAAACACAGACACAAAAGAAAAAAAATATATGACAGACTGTTGACAGCTTTCACCGTCTGATCAGGTTTAATTCCAAAGCACTGATCTTTGAGGAGGAACAAGCATGTGTAGTAGATGAGAGAGGGGCCTCAGGTTACTGATTTGGGTACACTAGACTGCAGGGTGTGTGTGACCTCCGAAAAAATAATATTAATACAAAATCAACCTCATGGTTGTGATTAGGAAAATATGTGATTAGGAAAATATAATATTTTTCCAGTCAGTAATCTTATACTTAAAAATAGGGCCAACAAATTTCCGTCTCTGAGGGATGAAATAGATGTATTACATTGCTCATTCTGCAGGGGTTTAAAAGGCCAATGGAGGAGATAAGGAGACAAAAGAAGGAAGAAGAAAGGAAGACATGGAAGAAAAGATGACCACAGCAAACATCATGGTCTCAAAGAAAAAGGAGTCTTGGGAAAATGACAGACAGCAGCTTCTTGAAGCTGTCAGTCACCGAACAAGACAACCAAAAGCTGACCTTCAGAAGGCAATAGAGCAGTTCAGACGGAGAGACAAAGACACTGACGCTCTCCACCACCATCTCTCTACTCTGGAGAAGAATGCAGGACAAACCTCAGTTCCTGCAAAGAGCTGAAGAAAGAGTGCCGAAAGAGATGAGAGACATCAAAGGGAGAGAGGACAGCTAGAGGAAGGAGCTCTCTAACAGAGGGGAGAGCTTCCATAAAGAGCTGTCTGAACTCCCTGAGAGATGGCAGAGTGGTGGCAAACAGAAAAGAGAGACCTGGCAGAGATGCTCAAAGAAAAGATCTGGAAAAGCAAGGAGGCAGAAAGAAAAGAAGAGATCCAGGGTCTCACACAGGAAAACATCCAGCTTCTGGTAAGCTGCCTCAGCTCATCTTTTGGATTGAAACAACCTGGAGTGAAATAAAAACATGAGGTCTTTCTGTTTTCAGAAGTTCATAATGGAAAACATCAAGAGCATCCGGAGCTGGGGTTTTCACACATAAAAACAACCCACACTTCACCTTCCCTTTTCCCTTCCTATATTTGTAAATATTTTTGAATAGTTTGTTTAAATAGTTAGTTGTAAGTAGTTTGTTGTAAATAGTCCATTAAACTTTGTAAACCATATATATCTGTCTTCACTCTGTGAATAGAATAGAATAATATAAGATAAGATTAGATCTACTTTATTGGTCTCATGCAGGGATCATGTCACAGCAGCAGAAGTACAACAACAGATGCTTAGTCATTTTGAAGACCTTTGAAACCAGACCACTGTATACATTAGAGACAGCTATATACAAATGAGGCATGAGAAGACACTAATATGAAAATGAAAAGTAACTTAAAGAAACAGGCACATAAAGTGATTAGACAAAGAAGTTGCAATTATGAAACATTAAATTCAAAATGACACACCAAAATTGTACTTGAGCTGTGGAAAAGCAAACCGGTTCTTAGGAGGCACGCGATTTGAACGCACCAAACTAGCACCTGATGCTTCTTTGATGGAAAAGCCCAATTAGAGTAGCCTTTGTTGCCTTTGATCATAATGCCAATGGAACCACCCTGGAAATTAGAATACAGCTTTGATCATAGGTATATCATAACCAAAAATCAGGTTAATTCATTATGGTAAATTGTTCGTTTACAACAAATCACAAATAGTTTACATCACACAACATGCTGTAAATGTTTCCTTTGTGTGTTAAGAATGTAAAATGTAAACATGTTAACTTAATAATAACTTCTACTAACTAATAACTTAATGACCATGTAATGAAGCTTAATATGGAAATGTGAGAATGTTCAGTTCAACCTCTGATCATGAGTGAAGTCTTCAAACAACTGCCATTGGTGGCAATTAATTACATTAAATCGCTCAAGAAATCAGTTGGCACATAGTATTGATAGTTTGATCAACACTGCTCTTGTTCAAAGTTCCAATGCTACAGGTCAATACAGTCAGCAAAAGGTTACAGATATGACTGATTTATATTTCAGTGGTTGTTTTGTTAAGAAAAGTGATGACTAACAGCTGGCAGACCAGATCAACATACAGTAAGTACAAGTCAATGGCAATATCTCTATGGTTGGCTTTATCAACATTTGAAATAATAGTCTCACAAACACACACACTCACACACACACAGTGTCAGCATTTGTGCTATTATTAGGTGCAAGACTCAAGGTACCTTTATTGTCAATTCTGCAATATATGTAACAAATACAGACGATTGAAATTGCTCAAGGGCCTACGGTGCAACAGTAAACATTTAGTATAAAAGGATAAAAATATAGCCTAAATGTAGAAAATCTGCAAAAGAAGAACAATGCAACACAAGACAAATATACTATGGCATATAACAGGCTAGATGCCTTGAAGTGTGTCAATATACTGTGATCATTAACACTGCAAATCTCGCAGAAATTTATAGTTCCACTTCCAAGAAAAAGAAACTACAAGTGACATCACCATTAGGTCTGTTCCTATTTCTACCTACAGAGGGCGATGTTTTCACCCTCTATCTCAGCCCACACACAAAGAAAAACACACACACACACATTTTCAATTGCAGTATACAACTGAAGTAATCCAGAAAAGCAGTCATACTTAAATACTTTAGTAAATGTATGTCATTCCTCCACCAGTGGAAGGCCAAATGTTCTCGCCTGTGTCTTTCGTATCCAATACAGGCAGCAGAGGGCGGCAGCGTGCTGATGTAACATTGATGTAGACGGCACAAACAAATGAAGAAGAGTAAGTAGCTGACTACATCCGTGTACAGTTTCATAATGTGAGTCTGTGAGGATCTGAAGATGCTTGACAGCCTTTGACAGCCCTCAGTACAGGTCACAGCTACAGTAAGCCGAACGCTACAGTTTGTTAGATGGTGATAATGTAGGTATTGTGTTGTGGAAGCTAGCCCTCTCATCTAGCTGGCTAATGTTATCTGCGTCATGTTTAGAGCTGCTTCATAATCAGTTCTGTTTGACAAGCCAATGGAAGCAGATGTAGTTTTTTTTCTAACCTTTCCCTTAAGAAAATAGATTTTTAAAAAAATTATTATTATTTTTTATTATTCAAATGAAACTTGTTTTATTCTGTTGTACAACTGCAACAACTGCGTTTTGTCTGAACACGGTGACCTTTTACTACAATAGTAAATAAATGCAAAATCGACAGCTAAGTCCAGAGACTAATATTTAGATGTCAGTATCTAGATTAGTGTTTGAGTTACTGACATTACACAAGATGAAATCCTGAAAAAAATATAAAACTTCAAAGTCAACTTTTCATGCATTTAAAGGCCTTTATCAAAAGCATGTTGTAAGGCACTTTGTAGAGGTAGAAAAGACTAAATATAGTTAGTACCCCTGACACATTCTCATCTTATAAAGTTTTAATGGAGAACATGTTTGCCAGCAGTTTTTACACACAAAGCAAACATTATCATCAAACTAGACAAATGTACAATTCAAGTCAAGTGATTCATGAAGTACTGCCAAGACAAACACATAATACTAAAACTAAAACAAGTGCAAAGCTAAATGTTTTCCTGGGAGTTATACCTCCTGTAACACACAAAGCAATCTGCTTTGTTTAGGAATATAAATGAAAATATTTTCCTTCTTAACAAATTCTTATTTCTGTGCTTAATATATTATTTCTGATCCAAATGCACACTTGATTTGTATTTTTGCCAACAGTAGTTGAACCAAAGGTGGAAGGAATGCTACCTTTACCTGGAGTTGAGTTGGTCCAGACACCAGTGCAGCTCTATCGGTATCTCCTAAGATGTTGCAGGCTGTTACCAACCACAGCAATGCAGCAGCATTACCGACATGCCATAAGACAGGTAAGGTCTTTGTGTGTACTGCAAAATGTTTTTCTAATGACATTGGGCGTTACATTGTGTAGCACACAGGAATTACTAAAGTCATTGCTGAGGAACATATTGTTTTGACAAGGGCCACACAACTGCTGTGTGTGCATGATTACAGTAAGTGCATTAGGTCCAAGCTGACTTTAAGATGGATTTTTACATTGGACAGTTTAGACCACCACCCTTTTTTCCTCAAGTATATGTAACTAAATTAAAGGTTTGTTTACAACCTGTCTGATTGCCCACATAGGGCTCCGCTCTAGTGACTGCCTCTCGCTCACTGTTGAGCTTTTTCCCTTCTGGTTTTGTCTTTTTTATTCTCTTGATTATGGATTATGCTTCTTGAATGCCCAACTCAACATCAAAGTGATTGTGTTTGCACTGGCATTTTTCATACAACTTTCACTATGTTTACGTCCGTGTCTGGGAGGCCCGTTGGCGGCCCTGTTGTTTACAGTAGGGATCTGCTTTATAACACTGTGGTGCTGCCCCATGAGAGGCCCGAAGTTCAGTCCAGTGTCACCACAGGAGAAGAAGATGCAGACCTGTCCTCCCGTCCATCATCTTGGGGAATCTCTCTCCAATAAGTTAGACGAGTTAGTGTCCCGGCACCAGAGGGAGTATGGAAGTACCGGGACTCCAGACACAACCACTACAGTTTATAGATATATGCTACTGTGGGCAGACAGGAGAGCGGTAAGAGGAAAGGAGGAGGGCTGGCAGTGTTTGTGAATGATAGATGGTGTAACTGTGGATTGCACATCACTTGTAAGTATCAACTCTTGCTGTAAGGACATTGAACTGTTAGCCATTAGTATGAGGCCATACTATCT